>CM032669.1:19077295-19098334 GCA_019095985.1 Streblospio benedicti | reverse complement strand
TGAAATCATAGTGATTAGAAATGCATGAAATCCTACACTTTATAATAATTACAACCCCTTAACCGCAACAATTTTCCTCTGTGATAAATCATCAAGACATCCTGTCTTGCTCGAATTACCAGGTTGTCCTGGGATGCCTGTTGGGCCAGTTGCTCCAGGGAAGCCCTGAGGTCCTGGGGCACCAGTGAATCCAGAGGGACCACGGGGACCATCAGGTCCAATAGGTCCTGTGGCTCCAGATCCTCCAATGGGACCTGAGGGTCCAGTCGCTCCCGTCCTACCAATAGGACCACGAGATCCAGTTGCTCCAGTGGGTCCTGTGGGACCAGTTGATCCTGTTTGGCCAGTTGGGCCAGTAAAACCTGCAAAGAATATACAATGTTGTAATAAATGAACCATGTGTGTGGATTTCAAAAGGTTAATTTCTAATGTACAGTAATATGGCCATTACAAATAAATGTATGAAATCATAGTGATTGGAAATGCATGAAATCCTACACTTAATAATAATTACAACCCTTTAAGCACAACAATTGTCCTCTATGACAAGTCATCAAGGCGTCTTGTCTTGCTCCACATACCAGGTTGTCCTGGGAACCCTGTTGGTCAGTTGGTCCAGGGGCCCTGAGGCCCTGGGGCACCAGTGAATCCAGAGGGACCACGGGGACCATCAGGTCCAATAGTTCCTGTGGCTCCCGTCCTACCAATAGGACCACTAGATCAGTTGCTCCAATGGGTCGCAATGGCGACCAGTAGATCCTGTTGATCCTGTTGTGCCAGTTGGACCTGTAAAACCTGCAAAAGAATATACAATGTTGTAATAAAGGAACTATGTGTAACCTATTGGTTTGGACTTCAAAGGTTAATTTCACAACGTACAGTATGGCCATTACAAATAAAATGTATATGAACTCTACACTTAATAATAATTACAACCGTGTAAGGTGTATGCTCTTAATATGAACTGTGTATATTTGCCGTGTATAAACTTGTATTTATGTTATTGTGATTACTGTATTTTTGTACTATAGTTGACAGGCACTCGTGGAGAATGAGTTGTAAAGAAAATACCAACACCAAACATTGCACAGTCAGCAAGCAGTCCGTAAATATGATTATTTACCTAACCGGAATAAAGACTGATTAAAAGATGGCTCTTAATAATGCATATGGTCATAATGTGAACTCAGAAACAAATACATGCAGTGATGGACATCCACCAAAAGAGGATAATCGGTAGCTAGCAACATGGAAAAATTGATTACTAAGGCGCCAATTCACTTAGCTCGTCACATTTACTCAGAATGTTGCAACACAGGCCACACAGCAGCAGCAACAGCAACAGCACAATGCACCAGAAGAAGAGCTATCCAACACCATAGCCCGGTAAGACTAAAACTTGAGCTAAACTTATAATGAAGGACAATGGTCATTTTTTAGTGAGGTGGGCGATACAAGAGACAGGCAAGGCCCAGGGATGCTGATATAAAGAGATTATATTCGAGAAGCATTTCTGAAGATTTGTGAAAGAACTATTTGTTTTTTGTTGGTGCAGGTACACTTGACACAATGAATGAATGAACACTGCTAGAAAAAAGTGCAAATCTATTGCTATGAAAGGTAAAACAAAAGCTGTACATACGAAAGTATTCCACGGAATGAGCCAATCAGCCGACCCAACCACTTCAAACATTTGTGTCTCAATTACATGAAAAAAGCTGGTCCTGTCAATTTAAAGTTACATGTAATCAGTACAGTAGCATTGTATGTGAGCTACAGGGAGGCTATGATCTGTGACCAAATACTGATTGGATGCTCTTCAGATGACATACAAGAGGAATACTAGCAAAAATTTCCCAATTGGAAGACTTTCAAGCCCAAATAATCTGATGTTGGCAATGGAAGAGGGGTAGACTAGCCAGGTCTCAGTTAAATCTGGCGTACCAACATCATCTTCATTGGCTACTCAAAATCGAAATCCAAGAAAAGAAAGATTAAACAATAAAGCTGGAAAAAAATGTTCCTCGGCCTAATAAACAAGATATCAAAACCAAGGCAAGTGCTAGCATTAAGGGATGTGTTGGATGTGGGCTTAAAATCTCATGGTCACAATGGCAGACCAAACAAACTGTCAGCCTGGAACAAAAGAGTGTGACCACTGCCAAGTTCCCCAGAGGCCCACATAGCTCATGTCTGTTGTAAAAAGAAAAGATAAACAACAGTTTACTGCTGATGAACATAAATCAAGTCATAGCTATAAGACAAATTTTGATGATTCCCATCTTGCTTCATGATGATGCAACAGGAAGAGGTAAAATTCATAAGAAGTGAAGCACAGGAACAGACGCTCTTGGCGGGATAAGAGGCCATGTGAGAAAAAAGTCCAGCATACATGAAAAATATATTTCCACAAATGGAATGGTCTGATGAACTGTCAAAATTCATTAACTGCATACCAGCCAAACTTCCTCAAATGCAGGTGAAGATATCCTTATTGGATGCCTGTCACAAAGAATTTAATCGAGAAATACCAACAAATGTTACAAAGTCTATTAGAAATGTTGTGTATGTGGATGCTTGTACAGACACAGGTGCACAAACCCTGTGCTAGCAGCCCTGAAATTATTCATGCATTGAACATTGACAACAAAGTGCTAGTTCCATCCCATCACACTTAGTGGATGTAACCCAAACTGGAATGAAAATATATGGTGTGCTTTTTTAAGGATTCAAGCGGGTGAAAAGAGTGACTAATCAAGTGGTATACATTAGCCCTAGCATAAATGGATTGTTTTATCCCATAAGGCTCTTGATCTTGACATAATACCTACCACATATCCTCTGCTAACACATTGAATGATAATAGTGTCCACAATTCAAAGTCTAAAATGCCAGAATCTGTATGCCAAGCCAATTGTGGGTGTCAGTAAGAACACCTACACCCCCAAGGCCAATGGAGATGCCCTTTGCTGCTACAGAGACAACAACAGAGCAAAGTGGAAACCCTGGCTTCTGGATTATTGTCGTTGCTTTTTTTACATATGTGAACACCAAAAACTACCCAAAATGTCATACAAACCTCTTGAAATACATTTTAGACATGATGCCCAACCAAAGCTTTCCACTGTCCAATTCAGTGCCACATCATTTGGGCAAAAGTGAAAGATGACCTTGACCGTGGCGTACGCCTTGGCATTATTGAGCCAGTACCACCTGGCACACCAACAATTTGGTGTTCTCGAATGGTGGTAGTTCCAAAAAAAGAGATGGGAATCCCAGACGTACAGTTGACCTTCAGCATCTAAATGAAGCAACATTCAGAGAAACCCACCACACCCCGTCCCCCATTTAACCAAGTCTCTGTAGTACCGCCCATACTAAGAAGACTGTATTGGAAGGCGTATTGCAATGGGTATCACTCCCTCCCACTGTCATCAACATCAAGTGAACAACCACTTTTTTAACAAAATAGCGGTACGGATATTTGAGTTCCCCACAGGGCTTTCATGCAGCAGGAGACTGTTATACAAAAACATTTGATGATAATACTGTTGACTTCAAGTGAAAAACAAAATGTATCGATGACTCATTACTCTGGGATAAGTCGATAGAAGAGGCCTTTTGGCATACTGTGAACTACATTACTACGTGTCACAATAATGGTATAGTATTCAACCCACAAAAATTCCACTTTGCAGAAGATGATTTTCGTGGGGTTCACTATAACAAGTACAGGCCTCAAACCCATGGACCAGATATTAACTGCCATAAAGGATTTCCCCACTCCAACCAACATAACAGGAGCTAGTTCATGGTTTAGGGGACTGGTCAATCAAGTGGCATCGCCTTCCAGTATGGCCGAGGAGATGCCCTTTAGAGATCTTTTGAAGCTTGAGGTACTACATGGTATTGGGATGAAGACCTAGATAAGTTATTCAAAAAAGTCTAAAAAGAAGTTATAGTGCAACTAGTGGAAAACAGCGTAAGAAGTTTTTGAAATCGGGAAAACCAACCTGCCTAAGCGAACAGACTGGTCTAAGGATGGCATAGGGTTTGTGCTGCATCAAAAACACCCAAATGCCTGATGGTGCAAGCATGGATGGGTTTGATATTTATTGGAACTAGGAAGTGAGCGGACACTGAATCTCGATGTTCTCTACAATAAGAGGGTCCATTTGGCAGTCGTCCATGCACTAAAAAATGTTGTATGTGTGTTCTAGCACATCAACCTTATTATTGCTATGGAAAACCAGACCTAGATTCCAGTGACCGTTTTCTGGCCCTTCTTAAATGCTGCCATTCAAGCACACCAAAAGCCAAAATATAACATGTGCTGAAAGAAATACAATTCGTCGAGTTCTTCTCTGCCACATAATGTGCAACCCACCATGCCCTAACATCACATTTGGTTATCCAGCAGAAGCAAGCACATTGTTTCCAATCTAACCCATTATTTGTATGCTGTTCAGTAGATACAATCGAAAATATTTTTTCCGGTGGAATCCTCTTGTATAGCAGGTAGGCTAAGTACTTCAGTTACCACTTTCCCTAATTTTGGACTGTAATATCTTATGAGACTTGGATACAGTTGATTCCACTGATGGAATGCCCTGTGTTGCATACCGTCTTATGATGTAACCTCGTTTCTTGCCGTCTTTCTCTTCATGTGTGCCACAGGGGTTGCGGTGGGCCCATTCACCATTCATTGATAATCGGGGTCTCTCCTGAACTTTTCCCGCCTAAAAACGGTTAAAAGAGACTGTTTACATTGCCGTTTGATATAAAGGTGGGTTTTTTTGCCCCGTCGGTTAATGAGCCAGGCTTATAGGGTCCTACTTCAACACCGAAATGCAGCTCTGGGCGGCATGGTAGGCCTATCTCCAGCCCTGCATGGCAGACAGTTGCGTGACTCCCTTCCCTACACCCACGTCCTGCGGCATCGCCAGATAAGTCAGAATGGCGCCTTCAGCGTCGCCTCCCAGGATAGCGGCAGCCCGTCCAAAATGCAACATTATATCGATTCTTTATAATGACCTTCCCATTGACCTTACCTGAGCTAAAGACGTTTGATCTGATATGAAAAATCATCCAGGACTTCTCTAACAGATCCCAAAAAAATTCTTGGAATGTCGTCTCAAAGAGGACATGCATTTGGTCAATACACCACCCTAGTTTGGGAGGCTGAACCACCTTGGAATAGGATATTTCTCATGCAAAATAAAGCCGAACATTGCTTTGATAGACCCTTACAAAACCCATTGTTTCAGTGTTCTCCGAGATGCCATTATATGATTGCCGTACAAAGTCCTCTTTTCCACGCAAACACACAAGATATAAGGACAAGTTCAAAATGCGTTCATCAATCCATTCCGAAATTGCTTGCCGCGGGAGCTGCATGAGGTTCCTGGAACCATCATGAACACAGGGAGACAACCGTGCAGCCCTCGGCTGGTTTTCTTCTTAGTATCCTTTGTGATGCTGTGCCTAGACCCCCAATCCCCACCTGCGGAGATGGAATGTCCAAGGAAGGAACTTGCCATGTCGTGGACAGGACAAAAACATGACTATATTGATATTAACATGCACTTCACTTCTGCATCAGAAAAGAAGTGAAGGTCACTGGGGGAAGGGGAGATGTAGAAGATTATGCTCTTAATATGAACTGTGTATATTTGCCGTGTATAAACTTGTATTTATGTTATTGTGATTACTGTATTTTGTACAATAGTTGACAGGCACTTGTGAACGAGTGAGTTGTAAAGAAAATACCGAAAAACCGTTTAACCGCAACAATTTCCCTCAATGACAAATCATCAAGAAGTCCTGTCTTGCTCCACTTACCAGGTTGTCCTGGCAAGCCTGTTGTGCCAGTTGGTCCAGGGAAGCCCTGAGGCCCTGGGGCACCAGTGAATCCAGAGGGACCACGGGGACCATCAGGTCCAATAGGTCCTGTGGCTCCAGATCCTCCAATGGGGAGGGTCCAGCCCTGTCCCACCAATAGGACCACGAGTTCCAGTTGCTCCAGGGGTCCTGTGGGACCAGTGTTGATCCTGTTGTCCAGTTGGGCCTGTAAAACCCACAATGTTGGGAACCATGTGTAACTAGGTTAATTTCTAACATACAGTATGGCCATTACAAATAAATGTATGAAATCATAGTGATTGGAAATGCATGAAATCCTACACTTAATAATAAATACAACCCTTTAACCGCAACAATTTTCCTCTATGACAAAACATCAAGATGTTCTGTCTTTCTCCAATTACCTGGTTGTCCTGGCAAGCCTGTTTGTCCGGTTGGTCCAGGGAAGCCCTGAGGGCCTGGGGCACCAGTGAATCCAGTGGGACCATCAGGTCCAATAGGTCCTGTGGCTCCAGATCCTCCAATGGGACCTGAGGGGCCAGTTGCTCCTGTCCTACCAATAGGACCACTAGATCCAGTTGCTCCAATGGGTCCTGTGTGACCAGTAGATCCTGTTGATCCTGTTTTGCCAGTTGGGCCTGTAAAACCTGCAAAGAATATACAATGTTGTAATAAAGGAACCATGTGTAACTATTGGTTTGGGCTTCAAAAGGTTAATTTCTAACATACAGTATGGCCATTACAAATAAATGTATGAAATCATAGTGATTGGAAATGCATGAAATCCTACACTTAATAATAAATACAACCCTTTAACCACAACAATTTTCCTCTATGACAAATCATCAAGACGTTCTGTCTTGCTCCAATTACCAGGTTGTCCTGGCAAGCCTGTTGGGCCAGTTGCTCCAGGGAAGCCCTGAGGCCCTGGGGCACCAGTGAATCCAGAGGGACCACGGGGACCATCAGGTCCAATAGGTCCTGTGGCTCCAGATCCTCCAATGGGACCTGAGGGTCCAGTTGCTCCAGTCCTACCAATAGGACCACGAGTTCCAGTTGCTCCAGTGGGTCCTGTGGGACCAGTAGATCCTGTTGATCCTGTTTGGCCAGTTGGGCCTGTAAAACCTGCAAAGAATATACAATGTTGTAATAAAGGAACCATGTGTAACGATTGGTTTGGACTTCAAAAGGTTAATTTCTAACATACAGTATGCCCATTACAAATATATATATGAAATCATAGTGATTGGAAATGCATGAAATCCTACACTTAATAATAATTACAACCCTTTAACTGCAACAATTTTCCTCTATGACAAATCATCAAGACGTCCTGTCTTGCTCCACATACCAGGTTGTCCTGGCAAGCCTGTTTGTCCGGTTGGTCCAGGGAAGCCCTGAGGCCCTGGGGCACCAGTGAATCCAGAGGGACCACGGGGACCATCAGGTCCAATAGGTCCTGTGGCTCCAGATCCTCCAATGGGACCTGAGGGTCCAGTTGCTCCCGTCCTACCAATAGGACCACTAGATCCAGTTGCTCCAGTGGGTCCAGTGGGTCCAGTGGGACCAGTTGATCCTGTTTGGCCAGTTGGGCCTGTAAAACCTGCAAATAATATACAATGTTTAATAATAAATGAACCATGTGTTGTGGACTTCAAAACGTTAATTTCTAATGTACAGTATGGCCATTACAAATAAATGTATGAAATCATAGTGATTGGAAATGCATGAAATCCTACACTTAATAATAATTACAACCCTTTAAGTTATCAACAATTGTCCTCTATGACAAGACATCAAGACGTCCTGTCTTGCTCACATACCAGGTTGTCCTGGGAAGCCTGTTTGTCCAGTTGGTCAGGGGAGCCCTGAGGCCCTGGGGGCACCAGTGAATCCAGAGGGACCACGGGGACCATCAGGTCCAATAGTTCCTGTGTCTCCCCGTCCTACCAATAGGACCACTAGATCCAGTTGCTCCAGTGGGTCCTGTGGGACCAGTTGATCCTGTTGATCCTATTTGGCCAGTTGGGCCAGTAAAACCTGCAAAGAATATTCAATTTTGTAATAATGGTAACTATTGGTTTGGGCTTCAAAAGGTTAACTTCTAACATACAGTATGGCCATTACAAATAAATGTATGAAATCATAGTGATTGGAAATGCATGAAATCCTACACTTAATAATGATCACAACCCCTTTAACCCAACAATTTTCCTCTATAACAAATCATCAAGACGTTCTGTCTTGCTCCAATTACCAGGTTGTCCTGGCAAGCCTGTTGGGCCAGTTGCTCCAGGGAAGCCCTGAGGCCCTGGGGCACCAGTGAATCCAGAGGGACCACGGGGACCATCAGGTCCAATAGGTCCTGTGGCTCCAGATCCTCCAATGGGACCTGGGGATCCAGTTGCTCCCGTCCTACCAATAGGACCACTAGATCCAGTTGCTCCAGTGGGTCCTGTGGGACCAGTTGATCCTGTTTGGCCAGTTGGGCCTGTAAAACCTGCAAAGAATATACAATGTTGTAATAAAGGAACTATGTGTAACTATTGGTTTGGAATTCCAAAGGTTAATTTCTAACATACGCCATGGCTATTACAAATCAATGTATGAAATCAGTGATTGGAAAGAATTTTCAAAATGAAGTTAAATACCAGTAGATCCAGTGTTTCCTCGGGGTCCAGTTGATCCAGTGCCTCCGGTGGGTCCAGCAAGACCGTCGGGTCCAGATGGACCAGTGGATCCGGTTGCTCCAGCACCACCTTTGGGTTACAAAATTAGTGCATAGGAATGAAATACTTTTTGGGAGCTATTAACAACATGCATGAATGTGATCCTGTGGGTTATATATACAATGCTGTTAATATTTTTTAATTTTGGTCCATTCTTTTAAGAATAAATGCAAAACTAGTATTCACATTTTGACCCAACAGGGAATCAAACTCACAACCAAAAGTCAAGCAGAAAGAGGTACTGGTAATCAAATACTTACTGGCCTGCAGACAGATGTAGCTCCCATATGTGTTCGTACATTTTTGACCACTCTGACAAGGATCCTGCAGGCATTCGTTATCATCTGGAAAAAATATTCATATATTATATTGTTTCCTTTCTAAAATGTAATGACTAATGTTTTTTGTGTTTTTTTACTATTAAAGGTTTTATCAATTTATCTTTCGTTTTTTGATGAATGTCAATACCATGTCAATACATAATGTAAACACTGTGGTCAGTGTAAATACACCACTCCCATTAAAAACATCCCCATTGGTGATTGGAAATAATTAAAATATGAATTAATTTACAAGATATGTCTTAATTGTGCATTGGATTTGTGTCTTAAATGTTACACAGACAGGATGTTTGCAATTGTAGATCTGCTAAGCTTGCGCTTTTTAACTTTGACTTCAGATAAAGTTTGGCTTTACGTTATAGAAAAGAAATCTAGACTACAAGGTATGTAATTAAAGTTTTAAAACAGACACCAATTATTTTTGTCTATATATGATGAGACAGGTCTAAATCAATACATGTATCTTCCAAAATTAGCACAAAAAACACAAAAAACAAACAAAAAAGAAAAATAGTTCTGTTTAGGCTTTTCTGAAATCATTGTAGGTTTTTCACAGTGTATGTATTGCAATTTGTTTGTTTACAGCTCTACAATGAATCACTGGATATCGGCAAAGAACATTTTGGCGACTATCATCCATTAATGTTGCGTATTTTTCACAATATGGGAATTAGTTACGAAGATTGTGGTGATGTGAATAAAGCATATGACAGTTTCAACAAGAAAATAATGGAAAATGCACTTGACAAGCACGTAATGCATTTAGACACAAATGAACTACTTTGATTGTTTGATTGTTTATAAATAAATAAATATATACATATTATATATATATATATATATATATATATATATATATATATATATATATATATATATATATATATATATATATATATATATATATATATATATATATATACAGACAGTACTGTTTATATGTCCTATTGGGACTCATCAGTGCAAGAGCAGAGTAATGAGGTTGGGACTGGTAGCAACAAAGAGTGTAAGCTATATATATATAATATATTTAAGCCAGACCCCTGCATACAATAAGCAGTAGAGTGCTCAAACTGACGAGCAGTGAGCGTAGCACAAGGCATTGAATTCAAAGTAGCACCTCAATAGAGTGCTCAATAGTGATACACGAACATAAGGGGAGGCGTAATACTCATATCTACAGACAGTACTGTTTCGTCCCTATTGGGACTCATCAGTATGAAACAGAGTAATGAGGTTTGGGGGACTGGTAGCAACAAAGAGTGTAAGCTCTCGAAGCATATTTAAGCCAGACCCTGCATACTTGCCAGAGTGCTCAAACTGACGAGCAGTGAGCGTAGCACAAGGCATTAGCACCTCAATAGAGTGCTCAACCGAACACGTAAGGGGAAAACAATACTCATATCTACAGACAGTACTGTTTCGTCCCCTATTGGGACTCATCATGCAGAGCAGAGTAATGAGGTTGGGACTGGTAGCAACAAAGAGTGTAAGCTCTAAGCATATTTAAGCCAGACCCCCTGCATACTTGCCAGAGTGCTCAAACTGACGAGCAGTGAGCCAGCACAAGGCATTGGCAAAGTAGCACCTCAATAGAGTGCGCAACCCGAACATAGTAAGGGAGCGTAATACTCATATCTACAGACAGTACTGTTTTGTCCTATTGGGACTCATCAGTGCAGAGCAGAGTAATGAGGTTGGGACTGGTAGCAACAAAGAGTGTAAGCTCTCGAAGCATATTTAAGCCAGATATATACTGCATATATAGTGCTCAAATATATATATATATATATATATATATATATATATATATATATATATATATATATATATATATATATATATATATATATATATATATATATATTTATTTATTTATATATATTTATTTATATATATATATACTGAAATGTGTCAAATAAAAAAAGATTAAAAAAATAAATAAAAAATAAAATAAAAATATAAATAATATGTAAGTATTTTATTAATAGTCCTAATAACTAGTTGTGCACTTTATGAACATGCAGTTAAATGATTCATAAGCATACATATATGGAATATGGATTTATAAAAAAAGTTCAACACAAATAATGTTCAAATACAATAGGGCAGCACAAATTCTGCAGTGGAGTAACTTCTACAAATTGACACAGCAGAAGTCTGTCTGTACCTTTTCCCCTCTAAAACACCTTACTGGCTGCACTCTCACGCCATTCCAACCACTTGTCCACATCACCTTACGGCAGTGCTCATGGTGCATTAATCCCCCCCCCCCAACCTATTGCACACCCCTAGTGCACTGACCTTCGCAGCTGGATAAGTCATTGCGGAGGGTGAACCCAGAGCGGCAAGAGCACAGGAAGCTTCCGTCTGTGTTCTCACAGTTGTGCTCACAGCCGCCATTGTTGGTCGAACACTCGTCTATGTCTACAACAACAAGCACAGGCACTTGATCTCTGTAACAGTAACAAGATGCCAGATAATTGTAATCTGGAGCAAAAAGTAAACAATGTTAACTTGTACATAATGTTTCTACCATTATTTTTGCATGTTTATTTTGTTTTAAAATAGAAATAACAAAACTATTTCAGCTAGCTGATTTATGTTTGTTCAAGACTTTATTTTAGTGTGCTGTGATTATTGACCAGAATATGTTAACTATTTCAAGCTACTAGGCAATTTGTTCCATGATTTGCTGCCAGTTTGATCTATGATTTCAAATTCGGCATGTTCAAGAAATATTTGTGATATGATCTATCACAGTTTGGTTTTGCCTACATTGTACATTGTTAATGTAAATATAAGATATCAAATTATCAGGATTCAATAACTTTGCTGCCTTGTGCCTGAAACTGGGTACTCACCCTCACACTGGGTGCTATTCATGGGCCTGCGGTCACACATCTCGTACCTACAGAAGCAATGGTACTGGGACATGCCCGTCTCCCTGCAGTAAAATCTCTCTACAAATATAATAGGCGGCCAAAATACATAACAATTCATGCAGCAATGTGTTTGCGCTGTATAATCATACTTTGTTCCTATCACATAATATGCGAAAATCTTCCTTCGCATTGCACTTCCACATTCACTAAGCTGTGTATTAAGGGGCTTCCTATCCCCACACACAATTTCACATGGAGGATGATAGCTTCATGTGCTCCAGAAGATGCCAGATTTGTCAGCTCATGGGTGATCTGTATTCAAATTTGCAGTTATCTGGCTGGTTCGGTAGTTCCTAAAGGGAATGGCGCAGATCCCACCAAAATACTTCATTTTCATAGGGTTTTTGGCATGTCTGACATTGCTAGCTCATACGAGACCCATCAAATCCCATAAGTGCTCCCAATCTTTTTCCAAACAACTGCATCTGGCAGTGACGTCTGGTTTGTTTTGGCCTAACAGTGAGATCTCCTCTCCTAAGAAGTGGTTTGTGTTTCCCAGCAGTTGGCAATAGAGTATTGATTTGCTATAATTCTGGAGCATCTGATTGCTCTTCTGGGTTGTCTGGAGAGCTCTCTCGGCCATCTAGAGTTCATTTGGAGCAGATTGTGGGTGATCTAACTTTAGATCAGGACATAGCTGGGTGATTTGGTAGTTCCTAAAGGGAACGGCCCACTACTTCTTGCCCGTTCTGGCCAAACAAACGTTATCACTCTCGTAAGAAGTGGTGTGTTGGTTTTTTCTTGGCTTATGGCAACGAATTATTAAGCTGTTGTTCCGGACCATCTTCCTGCTTTTCTAAACTGTCTGGAGGGCTGTTTAGAGCATCCTGAGGTCTTTCTAATTAAAGCTGGCCTCGTGAAGGCGTGATTGACATGATAGTATTCAAAACAGAAGTGCCCCTACTACTGTTGCGATTGTCCGGGCATGCATGTGACAAAATAGCTGTTAGTGTAGAGGGCCTATGGCCATCTGTAGCATATAGAAATTCTGGAGCTCTGACAGCCTGCAACACCAGCAACATTGTCTTGCTTCGAGCTGTTTGTTTTCTGATCCATTTTAGCTGATCACACCAGAAATGACTTCTTTAGTGTTTTCTGAAGTGTATGAAGCTACCATCATTCATACAGGTAATACATGTACATTTAAAATCAAGAACATCATTTTGATGAGAAAATGCAGTGCATAAACTTTAACCCTCAAAACAAATAAGCCAGTGGTATGCAAATGTAAACCATCCACTCATCAGTTAATTTAGAGTGTCGGTATGATCAGAACTGACAAAATGCATGATGAAATAAGGGATCATTCACAAATGATATCATCTGGCAGGGGGGAGTGGGGTGTAGCGAAAGATGACGAAAAGGTTAGGAGGGGGGGGGGGGTACTAGCATTTAGGTGATGTCACCTGTTGAAAATAAAGTTGCAGTAATTTAACAATATTTGAACTTACTTTCTGACATGTTAAGTGAGTTGTGATATACATGTATCTACTAGTTAAAATCGCATTGCCATGTTTGCTTACTGTGCTAAATATATTTATGAAATTATGTCTAAATTATGGACATATATATTCAAATGTATTTATATAACGACACAGTTAAATTACTGTTAAATATCATTGCAAAACCATGTCGCGGGATGGTGGGGGGAGGAGTGAGGCAAAGATGACAGATGACGTCACTTACTGGAGCGGGGGAGTGGGTTGCTGCCAAGATGACGAAAGGTGACAAGGTAGGGGAGGTGGGTAAAAAGGCCAAAAATGAGGTGACGTCATTTGTGAACGATCCCTAACAACATTTAAATACCATTGTAATGATCCATACGACAGTTTGACCACAAGACAAACTACGTGGTCAAGAAAAAAGGAGCTTAGCCTGCGTTTTTTTGTAATTTGGATGGTCAGTGAAAAGGTCAATAGAAAAACATATATAACAGAAATTGGGCTCACCTCCTGACCGGAACCAACACACCTCATGAAGTAGATCGCCAATGATTTTTTCCAGGTCCTGAAAGCTGGCAGACCGGAACCAGTTCTTGCCTTCTTGTTGTGGAGGACTGGACATGAGTTTCAGCTCATCTTCATCAATGCTATTTGTGATTCCCACAGAAAACATTTTGATTCCGCTTTGAGCAGCCTCCTGTGCATAGTAGATTGTGTTCTCAGTGCTTATAGTAGAGACTCCGTCTGTGATGATGATACATACATTTTCCGCATCAGGACGGTCTCCATTCTGTGGCTGAAATTGGTCATCTATCATTTTTCGCAGCCCATCCTGGGTGTTGGTATTACCACCAGAGTACTGTGTATTTAGCACACTATTCTTGATTGCATCAGGATCATTGAATGTATTGAGGAAGAACTTGTTTTCACCTAAGTTTGAAAAGGTGACGAGACCAACACGCGTCCGGTTAAGCCCAATGGTAATATTGTCAAGCATATGGTTGATAAATTCAAGCATCACGTTCCAGTTGTCATAACTACCGTTTGGAGGGTTGTTGCTACGGATACTGTCGCTGCTGTCCAGAACAAACACAAGGTCAATGCGGGATGGCCGACAAGGGTCAATGACACCTGGAACAGAAGCCTATGGTGTCACCACCAGTGGACAACAAGCGCCAACTCCTTTATTGTACTGCGCTGCAATGACACTTCCCCCGCCATACATTGTACACATAGTAACTATAACAGAATGTGGCTCACGGACTAGTCCCCTTTGTGCGTCATTGAATCAATGTTTAAACGTTTTGTAAACAAGAGTGGCTATTATTTGCCGTGAAATTTTTTTTGTGTTTGGCGTATCGAGCACATATCAGCTACCGGGTATATTTGAAATTTAGAACACGTCTGATGAAACAACCAGATACAATGTTGTTGTTTTTAAGAAGTTAGTCTTAACTGCGTGCGAGGGAATTTTAACTCGGTATGCGATGGAAAAAGCGATGTTTACATGGATTCATCCATGGCGTCGACACAGTTTTATTGTTGTGGTCTGTTGTCCATTGGAAGGTTAAATAGATAAATAAAATAGAATAGAATAAAACAAAAATAAACAAAATAAGTCGTTCCCCATTCTACTGTACTAGTATATAGGTATGCAGCATGAAACTAAATGTCATCGTTGGTCTACGGGAATCTTTTTGCACTGTACATTCAGTGTTACAATATCTATGTACTGGGTATATAGCTGTGATATGACAATGCGAAACATTTACAACAATGATTTGTGAGTTCTTGAGCCCACCCTTAATCAGTGGAAATGGCCACAAGTGATTGACACCTAAAAACACTGGGATGAGGGAATTAATTTGTGCTCACTGACCTGCGGCCCCACATATGACAATGTCATCTATTATATTACGTTAATAGACTGACTAGTATTAGATGTTCGGAGGATATTCGGCTCATTTTCATTTTCCTCTTAATTCGCCAGCAGATGTGGCCAAAACCAGTGGTGTACTCCTGATTACCGCTATTTCCTGATATCTGCTGACTCTTGTAAACATAGCATTTGAGTGGGTATAAGACAGAGGCTGACAATATTGACTGTTCTGTGATAGTCAAGAAGCAATTGAAACAAACAATGATACGTTTAAATGTTGTTAGTAACAAAACAATTTATGGTCAAACATGTTACACAGTAGAAGTACATGTACAATGTACCAGTCATTGTTCCCACTTTGACCATATGGGTGTGGTGTATAGTTAGGCAGATCTGGGGGCCCTTTTCTCACACAGGAATTAGTTTGTTTGTTTGTTTGATATTGCATGTCTGTGAACTTTGGCCATGAAATCCAGTGGTTGCGCCACCTTTACCCAAAAATCTGCTAGAGTGTAGATACCGGGATAGTTGATGGGCTGGGTGGGTTTGGTGAGTACATACCAGGACAGTTGATCGGGATGATGGGCTGGGTGGGTTTGGTGTGCACATACCGGGACAGTTGATGGGGATGATGGGCTGGGTGGGTTTGGTGTGCACATACCGGGACAGTTGATGGGGATGATGGGCTGGGTGGGTTTGGTGTGTACATACCGGGACAGTTGATGGGGATGATGAGCTGGGTGGGTTTGGTGTGTACATACCGGGACAGTTGATGGGGATGATGTGCTGGGTGGGTTTGGTGTGTACATACCGGGACAGTTGATGGGGATGATGGGCTGGGTGTAGCCGGCGTGACATGCGCAGTAGTAGCTGTCGTAAGTGTCCACACACAGCTGCTGGCAGTTTCCATTGTTGATCATGCACTCGTCCTTGTAACACGCGACTGAAAATATGTGCAATCTTAATGTTAATGCAAGTAAGTGGTCAGAGCAGGGATAGAGGCAGAATGTTGCTTTTGAGTTACTGTATATTACACAATGCTCATGTCAAATTTAGTTTAGTTTAGTTCAGTTTATTTATTACAGATATTTAACAGGTTACAATCAATATAAATAAAATTATATATACAATATATACATAATTTAAAAGGAATCATGTAAGTCTAACAAATTACACATATCAGTGTTAAAATTCTATGCATCAATATTATAAAGCACCTTATCAGGGTATGAAATGGAGCCTACCCGGCGGCCCGGTGCCGGCTGATTTTGGCCCGGGCCGGCTGGTTTTAAAAGTTCACGGCCCAGTGGGTAGGCTACTTTTTGGGAGTTCTAAATATGAACATAATGAAGGGCCATCTACTTTTTGCCATGGCTGGCTACTTTTTTTAGTTGCCGGCCCTGTGGCCCCTGGGCAAATTTTCATGAGTTTCATACCCTGACCTTATTCGACCTTCTAGACTGAGCACATTCAATATAAAAGACAGAATCAATTAATGTTTAAACAATATTACTACTCTTATTAATTACTCGTCAGAAACCAAACGTCAAACGTCCATCGATTTCAACAAAAAACTTGACATTATATTGTACGTGTACATGTACCATAAAATGGCTCACTTCTTATCTATCTGTATATAGCAATTGTTTAAAACTCTCTTCTATTTAAATACAGTAGAAGTAAAGTTACGCCACTGACTTATACAATAAAATCTTGCACTATAAACGTTAACCAGTTTGCATTTGATTTCATTACTGCACAATTTAAATCTTTTAATAAGAACATTACCTCTAGCATATATACTTCATATTTGCCTTTTAATATCAGTCATCTTGCAATTTATCTGTAAGTAACACCCCTAGGTACTTTAGTTCATGTACAATTATGAGTGATTTGCCATCTAAATAGACAGAAAGTATATGTATGTTTCTTACCCTTTTAGGTTTAACACACAATAACACAATTATCTAAACATTATACAGCAATTCATGTTCAGAGGCAAATTTATCACATACTGAGAGTAATTTCTGCATAGCAGATGGAGAGGAGGCCAATAAAACTGCATCATCAGCATAATACAGGTGATTAACAGAACATCCATTTAAAACGCACCCACATCCAAATTTGTTAAGATTTACACTAACACCATCAGTATACATTGTAGATAAATGCGTGACAATATGCTACCTTGGCAAACTCCATTACTGACATTAAAAGGTACAGAAACATTTCCATTCCATCTAACATAAAAGTATGACCATTCTACAAGAGGTACATTAGAATAAATAATATTTCTAATATTCAGTTACACTTATCAGGATTTAACTTCACTGACTTCACACAGATGAAATAGCTGAATTGTGGTGTGTTTTTCTCTAGTGTTACCAGGTCGTCCGGCAGGTAACACTAGAGAAAAACATACCACAATTCAGCTATTTCATCTGTGTGAAGTCAGTGAAGTTAAATCTTGATAAGTGTAACTGAATATTGGAAATATTATTTATTCTAATGTACCTCTTGTATTAAGCTAGACTAGAATGACCATTCTACAAGAGGTACATTAGAATAAATAATATTTCCAATATTCAGTTACACTTATCAGGATTCAACTTCACTGACTTCACACAGATGAAATAGCTGAATTGTAGTGTGTTTTTCTCTAGTGTTACTTTGAAAAAAACCTTTGCCTACCTCCCGGTGGACCAGGTCGTCCGGCAGTGCCACGCGGGCCAGTGGCTCCAGTTCGGCCAAGTGGTCCAGGTCGTCCGGCAGGGCCACGAATCCCAGTGGCTCCAGTTCGGCCAGTTGGTCCAGTGGCTCCATTTCTTCCAGCTGGTCCAGGGTTACCAGGGTTACCAGGATTTCCTGCAAGACCTTGTTGACCTGTTGCGCCAGTACGTCCAAAACCTGCACAATGTAAATAGTAAGAATATCTAGGAATTAATACCCAAGCCCCGATTAGGTTGGTTAAGACTATACACACGAGGTCTGTAGGCTGTGAACTCAACTCAGAATTCAGCCAGAAATTCAGCACGAAATTCAGCATAAAATTCAGCAAAACGCACTGGATGACCCCGTTTTTGCGTAAGGCTTTGAACGAATGACGTACATAACGTTCAGATAACTACGTCACGTATGTTGTGATATGTTGTCACTTTGCACCTACTGTACTCAATTATGGATAACGTAACACTTTCATATCCGCTACGGAGAAGTAATTACACAAATAAAAACAGTGATGCTTCTATTTCTCAAAGTTTACATAGAAATGTCAATGTGCATTTAACAGTTTAATGAGGATACTAGCTGTCATTATCCCGCTGATCGTTGCCACTTGAAATGCTGTGGTCTGTCTGCGAATGTACGTTTATCAAAACGGGAATAGTTCAATATTTATATTAAGGTTGTGGAGCTTATAAAACTGCGTAAAATTATTCATACACCTATGTAAAATTTACTACTGAAACCGATTTCATGCATAATAGATATTTACTTACAACATTTCTGAGTGAAAACGTTTTAAAACATTGGTTGTTTATTCCCGGGATCGGCAAAATATCTGCGTAGTTGACACCATCATTTATTCGTTTTCAAAGAAACACACGATATACGGAGCAGACCACGGAGCCCATGCAGCTTTCATAAGACTGCTGTCAAACACCTTATCTGTGACCCGCCATTTGAATTGTCATCAAATATCCATTTTAGAAGACACAAACCAAATATCTGTCCGTGTGCCGTGTGAGCATCATTGTACAAAAAAATTTGATACTAAATATGAGCTTACGAGGCTGGATTTTGCGGCCTATGTTCCTCTGCTGGTATTCCCATAGTGACTAATAGGGGTAAGATTTTATTAAAATCACGAATCATGTACAGTGAAGTGAGCTTGCACACGTGGACATCATTAACAGCAATGAAAGTGTGTCAGACAGATGTTATATAGCTCTATACTTATTCTTCAACTTGTGTTTCATTTTTTCTCTATTATACAGGAGCGTTTTAAAAAGAAGATATTAATGGAGTCAGCCACTATTGGCTTATAGTTTCTATAACTATATAGAGTTCTCTCTATACTACTTGTGTGCGTTCTCATACCAATATTTTCTATACTTTATGACCATCTTTCGTATTCATTTATCATATTCATTATCATAATAAAGAATCATTCATAATTATTTTTCCTTAAATTTTCTGCACATGAACAAGACATAATATGAGGGGTTTGGGCCTTAAGCAACTGCTTATGTATACATATTAGCTAAATAGTGCACATTTGACTTACTAATGTAAATATAGTTAAATAATGAAAGCATGCAAGTCTTCATGAGAATACATATAGAAGCATACTTTTGATGTACACTTTGAACATATACATGGGAATTGTCCAGCTTGAAATAAGTACCAGACAAAATATGCTGCCATCTTATGTCTCAAACTCACCAGTTGCTCCAGTTTGTCCTGGAAGTCCATTAAATCCCTGAGGTCCCTGAATGCCTGTAGCTCCAGTCCTTCCAGCCAGTCCACTTGCTCCAGTGGCACCAGCAGGACCTTGGAAGCCATTCAAGTCAATATGATAAGCTATTCACACATACCCGTTACATGTTATTTCATAGAGTGGATTATAACAATATGTGGGTGTCAAACAAGATGTAAATTTTTTTTCGATAAAAAAAGCGTGATGGTTACGTACTCCAGACTTGCATTCTTTAATATTGGTCATACTAGTGGTTATCTAAATAAAGTGTAATATATATATGTTAATATATATGATATGTCGGAGTTAAATATTATTAATTGTTATTGAAATCATTGATAGCAGAAAATTAAGATTGTAAGTAACTGCTGTGAATCAGTTTGTTACCTACGTTCGATGTACTAATTGAAAAACAAAAAATAATCTCGGGGTGGACACAAATTCTATACATCATTAAATGCCTATTTAATAAAGTAGTCCTAGTACGGCAGTTAGGGCGTTGGTTCCAGTTGAACCTAATGTAGTTTGCGACGGTGTGTCTGGTGTCACCAATATGAATAAGGTGCCTAGTGGTGTGCAATGGCTTGATGTGATGCCAAATGTGAATTTGATTGGTTGAAAATTTCAAATTGCAAAAAACATAGCAATCTATAGGTGGAAATGACAACACTAGGATGAATTGTGAAAGTAATGGTTGTGTGATGGCACGCACTGTACCAAACTGACGTATAAACTGATGCAAGCTCAAGCAATATTTTGGAGTGTGCCTGTAGTTCAGGGTCTTCTGCTATTGGTCCAAGTTACTAGAGCCATAGTGAGCCACTACACACCATTCACATCATTTTTAGAGTAAACTGTCACCTAATGAACGCCTAGTATTATTGAACTAAAAAAAAAAAATAAGATCAAGAACAGTAAGCAGTTATTCAAACATGGCAAAATAAAGTCATTTTCATTTAATAATGTATAGAAAAAGTAACCATGAACATGGGAGAACAAAGAAATAGGTAAACTCAAAACTATTGGTCTAAAATGATAGCATTATGTGACTGATGTCACCAGGGAAATGTGAATCTCATGACTATTCTTTTCACTCTACATTCATTTAAAATAAATGGGTATTGTGTGTCTATTTAGGCCACTTTGGAAAGTAAATATAAACGTTCTATAATCTGGTGTAAATTGTTATACATTTTATTTTATGACACTGTCTTCTAACAATTCTGTGTATGCAAATGGCATCACATTGACAATAATTACCCAGAAAGTATTATAAACATGTACTGATGATGAGTACTGTCTAAATATACAATCTAGTTCAAAATTAAACTAGTTATGCACAGTGTCAACTGCTTACTTTGATT
>CM032669.1:19042495-19077195 GCA_019095985.1 Streblospio benedicti | reverse complement strand
CAAGTGTGTATAGTTTTTGACGTACTACTAGACAAGAGATATGGTAGATATACTTTCGATGTAAGCTATATTCTATAAATTAATAGCATTATAAATAATTAATACCTGTAGCACCAGGTGGTCCAGGATTTCCATTGAATCCAGGATTGCCAGATGGTCCTATGGGACCCATCGGACCTGTTGATCCAGTTGCACCTGGCCCGCCATTAAAGCCTGAAATAAAAAGTCAAAATATAATTTGTCTATCAATTTAATCTACTAAGTGTGAGGTAGGTTATCATAGTTTAAACAAGTTACGGTCATTGGCATTCATTATTACCCCGGTAACATTAAAAGTTGGTAAATTTTTATCAAAGAGTCACAAAGAATCTGATCAAAGCCTTGGACGCACCAGGATTTCCATTAAAGCCAGGATTTCCACTAGGTCCTACTGGACCTGTTGCTCCAGTTGAACCAGGGGGGCCAGGGAATCCCTGGGGTCCATTAGCTCCGGGAGGTCCACCAGGGCCTGTCGGTCCAGTGGCACCTGTTGCTCCAGGTAATCCTGTGAGTTGGGACAATATTTCATGTCAGTCATTGGTTGATATTTTTACTATAATGATAAGTACTAATGTGGTGTTTAAGAACACAGGAATTTTATAGATTATTTTTAATTGAAAACAAAGTTAAGAACAAGAATATTTCTATAGATTACAGATGTTATGAACTAAGAATTCAGATTTTTTGAAATGAGAATTCAGTTATGAGCAAATTAATTTATGTAAATTAAATACTATTATAAATGTGGGAGTCATTTAATCATGAAAAGTTGCTAATTTGACAACAGCTGAAAGGAAAACTTCAATACAAAATGTTAGAGAAAGAAAATATTCCAACCCAAAGAACTTGAATATTTCTATCAAAACAATTGTAAAATTTGCTAATCAATATATTCATTATGAAATAACATAAATTTATGTTTTTGAATATTCTGTAATCAATTTATCCATATATGCATTTACTTAATTATTCTTTATCAGTGCATTACGATGGAAGCATCTGCAAAAGTGAGACCTGTAAATCTTTGAAATTTTCAATAGTTTTGAACAAATTTTGATGTAATAAACATTAGATAAAGAAACCAGTATGCCCACAACAGTGCCCACAACATGTCCATAATTTATCAACATGCAGAAGTGAAAAGGAGCATGAACTTGTTGCATACAAGTTTATCAAATCTATACAGATTGGACTCTAATTACTGTAAGACCATGATTATTAGTGACATACTTGCAACCCTGTTGCAGCTGGCAGTAACTATGCTGGGGATGTAGTTTCTCAGATCGGTAAACTGAGGGACGAGGAAGTAGTTGGAGTTGATCGTTCTTGGTGATGATGACAAAGTGGACACCTCTGCTGTGTTGACATTAGACGTCACACCAACACTGAAAAAAGAAAACAACGTACAATGTACTTGGTTTAGACCTATAGATTTGGAGAATGAATTCCTACACGTAGACCCATCAATGTATAACCAGCTATGACTGGGAACACACCCATAATAGAAGTTCGCAAATATAGGCTCATTGCAGGAATAGTCATGAACAACTTTTAATGTTTTTATGGACATATTGATGCAGATGCAGAAACCCTGTTCATCAACATGCTCTTTTTGTTGAATTCTGGTCTATTACATACAGTATTGACCATGCCAGAAAGACACAGAAGCGAAATAAGAAGAATCATGATATGATTCATTACATTTTGTTCCCATTTCTTTTCATTGTTGCGACTGTTACGAACGAAAAAAGGTGCTGCTGCTTCCGTAAATTACGGCTTTCTTCATAACTCGCCTGAAGTTACGTTTATTCTGTTTTTTACCCTTGTATTAAGCATTTTACGGAAGTTCCCGTACTAAAAAGAATATTTCGAAAAGTTCAAGACCTCGCCGGACATTTTGTCAGATTTTCGTTTCACTGGGTGTCTGTACGAAGTCTGTGCTTTTTTAACCAATCGGCGTTGTCCCTGTGGCGGAAATAAATGAGCACACCTGAAGAAATCCAAATATCTATGAGCAAAAAAGTATTAAAGATGTACGCCAATGTGCAGTGGTAAGGGAAAATGTTCTGATTTTTATGTTTTCTCCTAGTATTATTTCGATAACCGTAAGTATCGTAGTTTCAGTGATTGAGCAGTACCTAGAGACCCTTGATGGCCGTAACTTTGCTTCGAATTGTTACGAATTATTACGTTTTCTTACACCGATTCCTCTAATTTCGTTACGGTTCTGTATCCTTCTGACGTGGTCAGTACTGTATGTATCAGACAGTGTGGAACATATCATTCAGAAGATGTTTTATAGTTTCTGGATTTAACACATTGATACACTAACATGTTGTTGGGAACACAGAAACCATCCTGACCAAACTTCTCAGTCACGTGGGAAATTCCATTCTACATGACAGCGCCATCTATGATGCGTACAAGATCCTGCGCTGAAGAAGCCAGTCGAAAGGGGCGTGTGCCCTTGAAAGGTAGCAACGTGAATAAACAGTTTCTGTGTTCCTAACAAAATGTCAGTGTATCAATAAGTGTGGAACATATTTCATGAAATAATGAAGCAGCATTTGGCATATATAGAAATCCATGTAAAAACATTGTGTACTTTTAGGTAATTGTACAGTAATAGCTAGGCCTTGTTTTTTTGTTTTTTTTTGTTTTTTTTTTAAATTATTTATTGAGCTCGAAAAATAAAATAAAATTAAATGCATAGATTACATACAATACATTCACATGCATATAACTTCAAATTATTCTAGTTCCGTTATTTGTTGTTTTCTCTTGCTACATGCAATCGACATAATATATAATAATAGGCCTTGCATTAGTATTCAGAAGCACATGGAAGGTGAATAAAGCTGTTGGATAAGGCTGACTTATTATCAGCTTCATTTAGAGATGCACATCTGATCCATAATACATGTAAGATGTTTTTCTGTGGTGGGTGTTACCATGATGAGGATGAAATATTCTTTGTGGCCGTGCTCGGTAAGAACCTCACCTATACATGTAGATGCCCCGCGCCTGCTGGGAGGCTGCCTCAGCAGTAATCCGGCTCTGTTCCACATTTGCCGCACCTGTGGTGATGAAAATGGCAACATTGTCCACATTGCTGCGGTCTCCATTGTTCACAGAGAACTGTTGTCCCATCTCTATCAAAGCTCTGAAAATTACATCAAATGTGAAGAATGATGTATATTCATCCATATTGCATTTTTGTGGGATGGAGTAGATAATTTTCAGGTCTGATATTCTTATCAATCTCTGGTAACATTTTGAGAGGTCGTATTCACATTCTATGTCATTTTCAAGGTGAACATCACATGCTGTGTATTATGAAGAGGCAAATTTAGAGTTGCCAAAATCAAAACAATTTTTAGCTTCAGGATTATAATTCAAAGTTTGGAACATCCAATATCAGACTGATATACATGGGCTATGATTACTAACAAATTCCCAGTGCATCCTGCAAGGAGCCTTACATAGCACAAGTGAAGACTTGACATGATACTAACCTGTAAGTGTTTCTCTGACCACCACGGTACTGGATACTTCTCAGGGCGTTGATCACAGAATTCATTGTTGTGTACGTATTGAGTCTAAAGATGGTCTGAGGACTTGAATCATAAGCCACGGCCGCATAACGAGTGTTAAAGTTGTTGTTAGAAATACTGCGCACAATGTACTCCATAAACTGCAATAGGAATGGAAAGACAAGGTGAACCTGTGTGATTGAAAAAAATCAGTCACAGGTTTAAGCATCTGACTACATGATTGTATGAAAAGAATTCCAAGTTATAATACTGTCAATTTGGTGGCATAATATTTGCTAAGTTAATAATTTCAGCCGCAGCAGGTCCTCTTGTATTGAACAAACGGCAAAACATGCACAATTGTTTTTACCAGCTGTTTTAATGAAGTACAGTACTGATCCCGTCAGAAGGATACAGAACCGAAATATTAAGAATTATGCTATGATTCCTTATGATTTTCTCCTTTTCTTCTCATTGTTGCGACTATTACAAATGTAAAAATGTTCTTTAACCTCCGCAAATTATGGCTTTCTTCATAACTTGCCTGCAGTTACGTTTCTTCTTTTCTTTACCCTTGTATTATTAATTTTATGGAGCTTGCCGTTCTAAAAAGAATATTTCTAACAGTTCATGAACACGCCAGATATTTTGACAGATATTTGTTTCATTGGGTGTCTGTTCGGCATCCGCACTTTTCAACCAACAGGCAATGTCGCTGTAGTGAAAATAAACGAGAACGCCCATTTTTTTAGCAAGTAAGTATCAAAGATGGAAGCCAATATACAGAAGTATTGGAAATTGGTCTGATTTTTACATTTTTTCTGTTTATTTAAATAATTGTAAGTATCGTAGTTTCAGCAATTGAGCAGTTACAAGAAAACCGTGATATAACTTTGTTTTGAATTGTTACAAATTGTAAGGTTTTATTGCGCCAATTCCTCTATTTTTGTTACAGTTCTGTATCCTTCTGATGGTCTCAGCCTCGGGGTGTCAGCACTGTATTATATATATATATATAATTTGGAATAAATAATTTTGGAATACTTCATTAAAAAGAGCAGGTAAAAAGAAGTGTGTATGTTTTGAAGTTTATGAAATATAACGGCATAATATACAGTCATTTCTTCATTCACAACACCTTTAAACTTACAAATATATCATTGACAGTTTCGTCAGCTGCTACTGACATCTTCAAAATTCTTGACTGCGCATAACAGGCAGTCAATCATCTCAGCCGCTGAGAAGTGGATCATACATTCGAGAGAGCTGGTTAGCCCCTCGTCCCGGTTCATGACCTGCCTGTTGGTGCGGATGTGTACCGCCTCCTTAATAGTTCTCGTCTTCCAGTTACTCTCTCTGTCTATCACGCACGCAGTGTCCCAATCTATGTCATGATTATGTTGGTTGACATGGTCCGTTATCGCACTCTTATTTACTTCAGTCACAGATTCATTCTTCAAAGATTTCGTGTATGTCTTCTTCCTGTTGGTATCCACATTTTTACATGCTCTTTCAATCTTGTGCCTAACTTCCTACCAGTCTCACCACTTCTCAGGGGAGGCGGCTGAGATGAGTGACTGCATGTCATGCGCAGTCGAGCATTTTGAAGATATCAGTAGCAACTGACAAAACTGTCAATGATATATTTGTAAGTTTAAAGGTGTTGTGAATAAAGAAATGACTGTATATAAACATTACCAACACGATGAACACGTTCAAGGATAATGGCATAATGTTTATGGACCACGGCATACTCGCTATAACACTTTTAATGTCTTGCTCATAGGTTTAATATTACTTCGATTAAAAACCTCACTTCCAAGTCGTTGATAGAAAGCAGTTAGAGTGTCTTACGTCAAGAACTTGGCTCCACTGGCTGGCTGCATTGGGGTTTTCAGCCCTGTCCACGACAAACACCAAATCCACATTGGGATTTGGACAAACTGAAATACAACAAAGCAGCTGAGTTTAGCTCTTGGTGGTAATGGTTACAGAAACCATGAAAGTTCGTATTTATCTGCAGTTCTTTTGGATGCACACATACTTGAGTAACAGTGTTTGTACATGAACGAAATAGAAAATGAACTGCATTTTATCTTTCATTGTCCAATTTATTCTGCAGAGAGAGAATAATCTCACCACATATTCAGAACATAGTTGACTCTGACTTAGAAAAACTTATCTTTTTAATGCAAAATAAATGGAGGGTTTTATCCAATTTTATTCAAATTGCGTGGAATATCAGAAATTGTGAAATGTTCATATGATTATTTATGATTTTTCTTTATAAAATTGTCTTTGTTGTTGTGTATTTGTTTAGTTAATATATTGTAATGTAATTTAGAAAATGATAGGTCAATGTATTAGTATTAAATTACTAGATGACTGATAAACCCACGAAGGGTTGGGTATATTTTGTAATTTATGTAATTTAGTCAGTTCCTTGTATATGTACATACCATGTCACTATAATAAATAAATAAACAAACAAACAAACATGTTTGGAGCTTGGTTACTGTGATTGGAAACTGGCTATCTCAACATTGCTCAAGATATTTTCTAGAACTCCCATATACACCTGTATATTGTTTGAATATATGTGGTTCTGCTGCAAACCTAAATTATTGTTCAATATAACTACAATGGGAGGTAGTAGAAGTATCAGCATATTACATACTTGTGTATGAAAGTCACCTTGATTTTTGTTACTGTCTACGTAATTTTTAAAATTCAATGTATGAGACGAAAACATTTTTATTTGCTGTTAAAATCTAATCACTATATATAGTGCTATTTTTGTGGACAGGATAAACAAATAGTATTTGTAAGACTGCATGTGGGCCACCCCGTACATATAACTATCACATCGTCATGTACTTTTTATAAACTTTTTTAACCTTATTGTAAATAGTGTATATACATTTCAATATCTATGCCTGTAATATAGCTGCAATAACTCATGTCTATGTCTATGCAATCTGAAATATAATAAATGTTAGGTATCATCCACCTATCTATTGATATATTGTTGAACATGGACTTGTAGCATAAACAAAGTAGAGTCTGTCGCTCAACCTGACCGCTACTTGGTCGGGCGACGCGACGAAGAGTCACGACGCTGCAGGCATGAGCCTGGGACGCGCAACTGTCGGCTGACCCCAATGATGATGTTCCTCAGCGCACTCCTCGTTGTGTTAACTTGTATACCACGTAAAGACCACCGTCCAGCGTACTGTGCGGTTGCCTGGTGTCCTACAACCCGGGTTTCACGATGGGCCCCTTTTTCTGAGGGGACTTCGCACTGGTGCTGACACGCAAATATCAGGGCATCCCCGTCACAATGCCACGCAGGTCCAGGTACAGTGAGGAGAGGTACACACCGGTTAACCTCATCAGAACAAGTAAAGAGGGCCTATTCTCATCGAGAATAGGTTACCAGCCATACGCTGCCATTCTCGAGCACTGGAGGCCTAGCTAACTAAGAACTAGTTTCGTTACAGTAGAAGATTGCACCGTGTTAAGTTGGCTATGTTCTGCTGAAAGGCCTGCATGCAATTGTTCAGACTTTAATTCTGTCTATGTGCTAACCATTGGAGAAGGTTTACGCACATGACATGAAGTAAAAGTTCAATAAACCAATGAAAAAACCTTACTGTGCCGAGAACAACGCATGGTCCACTCCATAAAAAACATTGTTGGATACAAAAGCAAAGGACTGACTTCTGATCCATGGAACCTTCTAGTGGAACGTCACCCAGTCAATGACTTTGTTGGAAAGCACTATCGTTAAAGAGGAATTGTTTGGTTGATTGATAGATATCACACTTTTTAACTATAGTTAGAGTTATTTGTATTTAGATGAATAAACTCCACCTAAATGTGAGTAACAAGGAATACTTCTCAGGGAATTTGTGTAAAGTAAACATGTGTGCCTATGATCTTGTAGAAATTGCAAAGTAATTCAGTTTGAAAACATCCAGATGAACTATTACTATAAAGACTATAAGGCAAATCATGTTACTGTTTGCAATATCAATGTAATGAAATACATCTACTGCACATTTTAACAGGAGAGATACATACATTATGCAATTACAATCTATTTTCAAACTTCTCTCTCTCTCACACATCTTTTAGCAAGCATACATGTATTTCTACCAACGATAGACATAGTTAAAGACAGGTTTTACAACCCCAAGCTTCCATTTGACTATATCAAGTAGCCCTGGCGGGACTAATTCACGACCCAAGGGTTGTGAGACCAGAATGATCCCATCATCCCAAGCAGTGAGCTGTTATAAGGTTATACTGCTGAAATGTTAACCCGCAGCTTACATACTTGGTCTGTTATCATAAAAGGTTACACTGCTGAACCACTGTCTCTGTAACCCCTTGCTTACATACTTGGTCTGTTATCATCTTCAGCTGTGTCTATCATTGGTAGAAATATGCTTGCTAAAAAGATGTGAGAGAGAAGTTTGAAAATGTATCAGCAAGCACTTGGATTACGATCTGTAAAGCAGAATAAACATGCTAGAAAATTGTAATAAGTAGATCATGCGGGTTACTTTGTGGGTTCTCTTCATGGTTTTAAGCCCACAAAGAGCCCACAATTCAAACAATTTTGAGGATTAAAACCCGCACCTGCAATATAAATGCCAATTCAGCCTACAGCCCGCAAATTTGGTGCTGCATACAAGGGGCCCCACGCAGGGCTCTGGTCCCTACTGAAGTGTGATAAGGTGGGAGGTTCTAATCCTAACTGGCACAGTTATACAGACCAACCTACCCTGACAGTCCCCTTAGAGGGCTGCGTGCCAGTGACCTATCACTCATAGGGATTTTTGTAACACTCTCCACCAGTTTTCACTTTACAAGGTCGTCCGCTTGTACGGGACTAACTTGTACAATGAAAACTCACCATGCAAAATATCCAAGCGTTATTCATGCCATGTTTTTGTGATGCTGATCATCTCTCTCGGTAGCCGCACCTACAAGTCTCACCCGGCGGAGTGGACATGTGGAGTGGGCTTCAGCTGAAAAGAAAGAGTAGTGATCTCTAGGTCTCGTTCTAGAAGAAAGTAGAGTTAGAAAAACATCTCACATGAATCAACACTAACATAGGAAAGTTGCAAACCGACTTTACGCTCACGACCCACTAATAAGTCTCACAACTGTCTTCGGGTTTACCAGTGTAGAACCCGGACCTCGTCAGAGTTACAACTCAACCACACCCGGCCACAGACTGAAGTGATACCTAAGAGTCTTATCGGAGATGCTAGCAAAGTGAGTTCTACTTATACCGTTTCCTAGAAATGTATAGTTTAGTGAACCAAATTCGATCTATGTTCACTAATATTCAGAATACTGTCACTAGCTGAGAAATGCTGAAAAGCATTCAGTATCCTGCCAGTATAGTATCTCACTTGATTCTTGAAACAAGCTAAAAAGCCGGAGCCTTTCATGTACATACAGCATGACGTGCAAGGTAGTTACTTAAGTGGTAAATGGTAAGGTTACAGGATGCTAATCTCCCCACCAGAGTACTGGCTTGACTTGCTGAACATCAAGTGTTCGTGTGGCTGGCCACAGAATTACTTGGCTCAGGGTGGCAAAATCTCTACGCCAGTACTTGCTTGTTCCACGAAAGACCAAGGTTTCCTGTGGCTGGCAGTTGAAATTGGCTAGTGCTCAGTGCTTGGCCAATTCATATGCGACTCACTAGGAGACCAGCGTCTTGTCAGCATCATTTTTAAATTCCAGGTGGAAATTCTGGACTGGTACTGGTGAGTAACTATCCGGTTTCCCTTAGTTAATTCTAGCAAGCACTAACTATGCGTGAACTCCTAAGGTGCATGCTTCCTGCGATCTACAGCAAATTGTTTCTGGAAAGCAGGTTTCCCTCGTGGCCCCCTGTGGCCTTGCAGAAGCTCGTTCATTTCCATATAAAGGGAATCTTCTTTGGTCGAAGCCTGGTATCCTGGTCACGGCACCAAAACATTTTACCCCTGATACCTTTTCAGGCAACCAGTGATAACAGGTACATGTGTTGGACACCTGGACTTCTTGCTGTGTTTAATTTCTCCAAAATACTCCATGTACGTGCTCAATTTGGTGTCAAGTCAAACCCACAAGCCCTGTAGGCAGCTCTTACTCATTCCAGGGAACACAGAAATGGAGAAACTCCGTGGATGGCAAGCACAAGCGCGTGTAGCACGCAGCTCAAAACCGCCTTCTTCTGTGGAAGATACTACTTGTGCATTTTAATAACACTAACTACTCACCTACCTCACGAATGGAAGGATAAGACCACTATGGGTGGGCCACTGCCAAACAGATCATCTTGGGGAAGGACGGGGCAGGTCGCAGATAGAGAAAAAGGGCCCAACTCCAAAGGAGTTGGGTTGTTTTCCCTATGCATGTACGTTCAACATGGATTCTGAGTTCGAAGTGCCGCTAGTCGACCGGCTATGCTTGGTACTGAAGTGCACCATGTCTAATACTATACGGGCCCAAGAAACAACATAGTCCCTAGTCCAGAGCCCTGCGCGGGGTTACAAGTCTGCACTAACACCTACCTTGCATGTTTAATGTGAAACCCGCTCCCAAGCCCGTATCCGCATGTTTAACAAAATTGAGCCCGCACTCACCTGCACTCACAGATATTAATGCACAACCCACACAAAACCCACAAAAGCCCAAACTAAAGCCTGCATACTTTAAAAATATTTACAGTTATGTTTAAACATACATTATGTATGATGTGGTATGCGCAGGTTAATTATTCATTTTGAAAGGTGCGGTCCAGACCACACTTAATGTCATTGGTTCCATTTAAAAAAATATTTACTGATCACCACGATTTTAACCACAGTTACAGAGTTATTGCCATTTACACGAATGAACTCCACCTATAATGAATGTGAGTAACAAGGAATGCTTCTCAGGGAGTTTGTATAAAGAAACATGTGTACCTATGATCTTGTGTGAATTGCAAAGTAATTCAGTTTGAAAACATCCAGATGACCTATTACTATAACGACTATAAAGCCAATCATGTTCCTGTTTGCAATATCAATATAATAAAATACATCTACTGCACTGTTTTAAATCGAAGAGATAAGCATGCAATTAAATTCTGTAAAGCTGGAGTGGTGCTAGAAAATTGTATCACGTAGAACATGCAGGTTAATTTGAGGATTAAAACCCGAAACCCGCAATATAAGTGACAATTCAAATTTGCGCATGCAGACCAGGGCCCATGGGATGCATGGCCCTGCGCAGGGCTCTGCCCTATATATAGATTATGGTCACCTCATAGTTGAGTTAAACAGCGAGACACAGAGGGGTTCATTCATGTGGGAATTCAGACTTCATGTGTGGCCGCCCAATTTCCGTTGTGCATCAGACTGATCAAGCAAAAATGTTCACTAAAGAACTAAAACCATGCAGTATTTGCCAAATGACAATCCATTGGATCTGCATTTAAAGTCAAAGACAACTATAATTTTTTCTAATTATGGTGTATATTGTGAGACTGCATTAGGTATTTATTGTTGTACATGCATTTACTTCATCATTCTTTTTCATATAATATTACTGGTTATTATGACTCAGAAGTAGCAGATAACCTGGAAAGGGTTATCACACCTCTTCGAACAGGCGTGATACTATGGTTATCATGCTTGTACGCAGCTTGTTTACTTTTTCAAATTTTTTAAAACAGTGTTGTAATTGTTTAGAAAAGGATGATAAATACAAAACTGGGTTTGTAGTGTAACATCAATCATTTTATCAGTATTCGTTTTTGTGGCGCATCAGGCTCACCTGATAAAATTATTTACCCTTTTTTTCTAAGTACATAAACTTTAGTAATCTGTTGGTAATTAGCTAAATTGCGTTCTAAAATAAGTCATTTAGTTGACCTAATATTGCTGTTCCCATTTACATAAATTTATTTTCAAAACGATCTTGAGATTCACAATTTTAATACTTTAACAAGATTTAGAGGTACTATAGCTCTACTCACAGGTGGGTGCAGGAGTTGGTGCTAGAGTTGGCACAGGAGTTGGTGCTGAAGTTTGTGCCGGTGTTGCAGGTGCTGCCGCACAGACCCCTACAATGAGCGCGCCAGCAACTTGATCAAACTCGTCGAAATCTGGCACAAAGAAGTAGTCAGTGTCTTCCACATTGCCGCTTGATAGAGCATTACGAATCTAAAATGAAAATTTTGCCATGGTAAAATTATTCACTCACTTTTTTTCTTTTACTAACACGACTTGTTCACAATCAGAGGACAATTTATATTGAACTAAGTGAATGCAAATTTTGTGTTGGATGACCAATTTATTTGCACGGTCTTTCGTCTCAGGATCTTGAAAATAATATATGATTAAAACAAACAGAAAATTGCAATAAAGATAAAATTTATAAAAATATGTATGGAAAAACATGTTAACAACATGAAACTAGGGTCAGTATTACTGTAAAACTAGATTTGTTTGTGCACACAAACTTAAATAATCAGCAAACATTAATAGCCTATGATAAGTGGGTTCAGGATTGACCAAAACCGCAAATTAAAGTAAAAATAATATATAGACGAAAACAGCAAAAGTCAATAGCCAGTATATGTACATTTTGTATGCCATTTATGTAGACAATTAACATGGTTAAACTACTGAACAGAAATCTGTAAATAGATCCCACATGTAAAGGAAAATATGTTGTAATGGCCTAAATTGTCTACCACCTCTAGATTACTACTGCTTTTATACCACCTCCATTTAAATTCATTTTGCGGATTCTCAACATTAATTCAATTTTATCTCGCAAGTCAAAAAAGGTTTATATTCATGGGAAGGGACACAGACTTTTTTTATGAATGGAGGTCATGGGACATCAGTTTTTTTTTTCATCACATCAGCATGGGACATGAGCTTTTTTCAGACAAGGTTTTCGATATGCACCGGTCCCCCCTGCCTGGTAAATATTGTACCATCCCTTACATGCCATGTTATTTCACATGCACATTATTTTGGTGCAAAAATAGAGAAAAGTCATCGTTACGGTGTTACATTTCAAAAAGCAACATTAAAAAAAAGACATCTTAGCATTGAAATTGAATGTGAACAGTAGTTGCTTTAAGTTTTGAAAAACAAAAAATAGTTCTTTTGTTTGCAATTTATTTTGTCCGAATACGATAAGAATTGCCAAAGTTAACATGTATTTAGTGAATCTACTGCTTCATTACAAAAATGCACATTTTCAAACAGACACCAATTCCTAGTAAAACAATTATTATAATGAATAATATGTTCTTATTGCTGCTAACTAAGTACATTTTTGTAGCTTAGATGTGTATATTAGTATTAGAACAAATAATAAAAGGGAGGAGACTTGTGCATACTGTAAAGAGAAAAGAGTAACCATATCTCATAGTAGCAATCTTTTTTGAAGAAAAGACTTTCTATCTCATCCGTATTCAGAAGTCCCATCCATAGACACCCTTATTAATATGTTGATTGGAGAAAAATATCCAGCCTATATAGGAATATATTTGATTATTTGATAAGGTCTTTGTATGATATATTCAAGGACATAATAAAATTTAAAAGTTTATTGAGATTTTACCTAAAAATGCTTGAATCCAAGAGAGATTTACATGTATATGTTTCTAACTTAAAAACCCTTAATTTTACATATATATCAATAAATACCATTTTTAGGGTGGTGTAACTGAAATTATGTCATAAATTCGAAATTCCAAAAATATTTCAACACACTAAAAGCGATAGTTATAATTCTATGAGTAAAGGTAATCACATAAATATACTTATGGACAAAAACAATTTTAACTATGATTTCAAATTGCCCCCCGGCCCCCATGTTTCAGTATTCGGCCCCTCTACTTTTTATTACTCTGAACCAGTAATTACCGTTTAAATATTTCACAATAACACTATTCAAAGTGATAGAAGGCACACGTACACACATTAGGAGCTTCTACTGAGCTATTACATGTAGTACAATATAAATCATATCATAACATTCTCACATTTAACAGACATCAATACATGGCATCAGTCATTGTTACTTCACATAGACCTCTTATGTATTGCAGGAGGTGTGTGATAGAGAGGAATTTGAGGGGTTAATGTCTTTAATAGCATATATAAGTATAATACACACAGTAAGTTGCTCTAATAATGGTATCAAGAATGAACTCCCCCTGTACAACGCATCGCAAACCTGCAGCCTCTAACCACCCACCCCAGAAAACAAAGATACATAAAAAAACAATCCAAAATTCTTAAGCCCAGTCTACACCGCTAAGACTTCCATCAAACAGCATCCGACAAGACGTTTTGTCGGTCAATGTCTTTGCGGTGTAGACACACTTAAAACCAATATTCCACGATTTTCAGTCTTGTCTCAAGCCATCGTGAGTATTTGACATGTCAAGTCTTGGTCGTATGAAGTTTGATGTAGTTTGAAGTAGTTTGATGCAGTCGTGTTGGTATAGACAGGTTTAGCGACAAGACAGATCATCGGGGCATAATTTAACCATCATAAGGCAGCATTCAGTTTATAGATCTAGAGTTATACTGTACGTCACCTCCGATGTTATGTACACTGCGTATATTACGTAGAAAGTGAAGACTAATCATTCTAGAGTTTTAGCGGTGTAGACAGGCTCCATGAAAGATAAAACGTCTTTGCATTTTTTTTATTAAACTGCTTAAGACGTCTCGTCGGATACCGTTTGAAAGAAGTCTTAGCGGTGTAGACAGGGCTTTAGAATCAAACCAGAACAAGAGAAAATGCTTTGCCCTGCACATTCATACAAGAAAATATATGTACATTTGTAGAAATCATAAGGATTTTAGTATATTTTAGTAAGAATCAAACCAGAACAAGAGAAAATGCTTTGCCCTGCATATTCATACAAGAAAACTTATGTACATTTGTAGAAATCATAAGGATTTTAGTATATTTTAGTAAGGTCGGAGACTACACGTACATGTATAACCGAAATGTTGAAAATTGGAATCCATTTCAGTAGTGCATAACCATGATACTTACAGAATCAGTGTGATTGCGTCGCTTCGGCAGCTGAAGCGAAAGCCTTGTGATCACTTTGTTTGTATGTCAGTATGTGTGCATGTATATATGTCTCTGGACAAGCTAGAGGGTATACCGATGAACCGATTTTGTTCAAACTTTATAAAACTATGTGGTACGCTGCAATCAAAGTGTTCTCTCCAGAACGCCATTGGTGGGCAATTTTGGCATTTTTAGCTTGACACATGACTTCCGTATTTCATATTATGGGACTGGTGACCACAACCTACGGTGAACTTTGGTCCTTTGCTAACTAGATCAAAAGTGCTCAGAGAGCACAGCATTGTGTAGCAGTTTAGATATCTTAGGGTTTTTTGCTACTTTCTTTAATACTTTCAATACAGTTTGAAATTTCATTCTATGTTCACATATGTAGTGACAATCATATATGTTCATCTTTGGCACTTTGGCAATTAAAGTGTGCCGATTTATTTCCATATTTGACATTTTTATTAATAGTATCAAGGCCTTTGAAGACAACATCTTCAAACTTGGTTCACTGTTTACATTTATTGAGACCATCATGAGTTTTAAATTTTGGTTATTTGCCAAGAAAACTATAGGTTCCAGGAAGCAATTTCAAGTTTTTTTTAAAATGCTTATGCAATATCATATTCACCTGTATGTCAGCGTTGTTCTAGTGACTCCGTGTTCTTTGAACACTTTTGATCTAGTTTCTTTTTCATGACATCAAGGAAAAGTTTAGTTTACGCAAGGATATGTTATGATATATGTGAAGGGCTGTTGTTGGCAGATTATAGTAGAATTTACTATAGATTCTACATGTAGGTTACTTCAATGTTGAAAAATATATATTTTTTAATACAGGGGCTGGTTTCTGAGACGGCCAAATTCTGGTTACATTACCCTATGAAGATTTCTTTTATAATTATTACCATACAAGGTCTGTTATTACTCTGTATCATACATCTTACCTACAAGATATTCTTTCCTTAATTTGCCATTATCCAAATAATCTTTAAATTTTGTTTAGTTGTGCATTTGACCAAATATTAACCCTCTTTGAGCCATGTACGAATAACATATTTTACTCCTGAATGCCCAAGACAGGAAATGATATTGATAAATATAACGCCGGCAAGCAATGTTGAACAAGTTTTTCTACATGTCCAAAAAGAAACATTCCATGGCTTATAATACTGTATATTTCGTTCTCAAAATCCTTACATAGTCCTTACATAAAATTGATAGCTCTATCCAATTTTCATCATTAGGGTTTCACATGTTTATTTTTTCGGGTCATAATTTTCATCCAGATGTTATGTTGAAGCAATCGCCGATCCATTTGACAGCTCCCCAACTGTTTTTAAATGTCCTAAATTAACTAGTTTATTCAATCGTAACAAAGTTTTATCAAAAATACACAAGAAACACAACACAAACCAAACAATTTCGGTCGCACGTCTACTGGGCTGTCTTGGCGCAGTCTGCGGCGCAGCTCCGCCTCGCGCTCGCACCCTCGCGGGTGGACTCACCTCATTGAAACCAGGGCTTGTCACCAACCCCCACATACTCCTTGTTGTACTGTTTCTTGACTGATTTGATGCTACAGTGTCTGCTTATGTTAGACAAATGGCCGGCAATCACCAGGTTTCACTCATGGCAAACCCATCACTGAAGTGTACTGGTTCCCTAATCCTACAGTGGTCTTACTAATGAATATCAGCAGAGATAGTTTAACGAGATACGCAACACGTTCATATCTGCGTTCCCGGCAGGTGCGAGCAGGTGCCCGAGAGAGGATGGTCAACGAACGCTGTCTTGTACTAATGAATAGGAAATTGGTTGATTTTGACGTGATATATTTGCATTTCATGATTATAAATACAAATAGCTATGAATGAGAAGTCATTCAATATACTATGGTCTACAACATACAGACCATATCTAGGCGCTGATATCTCTGAAAAAAAACTGGTATAGGAACATTTACAAATCATGTTGTTTAGCAATAGTCTATGGGTATCGCCGAACGGTGATTGTCAAACACATGGCGATGCATGTGATTCATGTTCAAAATAAACTATTTAGTTAAAACAATTACCCAGATTTATATATACGAGTGGAATTGCATATTACTGCAGATTATTTCCATCAGAATTATACATTAATACGACAACCGTGTGTTGATGTTTTTTGGTCAAATGATCGATAGTATAACAGAGTTGAGATTAGTCACTTGTCACTTGCATGCTTGTAATTTGCAGAGGTTTACTGACAACTTAAAAATTATCATAGACACATAAGACACTTAAAATTTGATGCAGATTCTTATTTCTACACTTTCAGTTCTTTACATTTGGAAAGAAATGTCCATTGATCCCATCACATAGTCGTAATGTTCTTTGGTGTGCTGTCAAATCCACTACGATTGTGTTGACCATTATGACTAGCAAAGTTTTATCATCGAATGTCCTGCTATTTCATAATAATTGGTATGGTTAGAAACGCACACTTCTGTAGATTACATACTTGGTAATAAAATATTTTTGGGACATGTATGGATGAGATACTGACATATTTATTACCGAACCAGCGTTTGACAATGACAGCCATACGGTGAAAAACGTGATTAGGAAGAAAAAGTGTCCGAACATTTTGCTTATAGTATTTCAGCACTTGCCATGGCTAGAAACATTTAATTAATACATATGTAATCTACAGAAGTATGCGTCTCAAGTGGATTTGACAAGCTGATTAGTCTATGCCTACAATAAATGTTATCTTGCTGAGTTTCTATAAAGACAATATTATTTATCTCATGAAAACAAGAAACTACTCACTGTTGTTTATACATATGTGTACTATTTTATAATTTAATATATCATATAAAGTCATGTAATAAGTTTTTTGGTCATCTTCATTTCATTCACCTATGAATACTTAGTCACTTCAACCATCCCCGACGTCGCACCTGCTCGCACCTGTTCAGTATTTTACGTCCACTATAGGAAACATAGGACGTTACCTCTCTTGGTAATGCTCTTTGATATCAGCCCCAATTGGAACCGAAAGGCAAAAGCGCAGCTTTCTTCGATTATGAGGCATCCAGGTCTAAATGAATATCAACAACTATTAACACGGTGTGTGTAACAGAGAGGTACTGAACCTAATCAAGTCCAACTTAATATTGTCTACTTTAAACTTACAGGAATGCTACAATTCCTGTACACTTGTTGACTTACGTTACTAACTTAGTTTTGTTACAATACTACATGTAATATATTTTTACTTAAAATATTATGGAGAAAAAAAAATGTGTTCAAACTTTGATTTGTTCGTCGGAGTAGACTTTGACAGCATCTACCAAAGTGTTTGTGAAAATCTCAATTGTTTTGTCAGAAATACTAGTTAACTGACATCCACATTTGAGAAGTAATTTCCTAATTGCCTACCTTGTGATCCGGCATGCAAGTTAAAATCAGATGCAGCATGGGGAATGAATAATATGCTATTTGCCCTAAAACAATTTACACTTTGTCACCGCCATGACAGATTCTTACCAAAACAACACAACAAGCAGGTGCTTGCAAAAATACAAGTAGCTCGCGCAGCGTGCCAGGTTGTGCAAAATTCAGAACAATGCTTTTAAACCCGCTTTACACTATAGCGAATTTCACCTACGTAGATCTACGTACAATGGCGAACAGGCAAATTCGTCAGGAAATTTTGAACACGTTCAAAATTTGTTGAAAAAATTTTAACAAAAATGGTTATTGTCAAACATTCAGGTTTCGTTTGCCTTGCCAGGGACATGCATTTTTACTACGAATGCCACAATACGCCCAAGTTGACGACGTGACATAATACGTGCAGATGCGTTGCACGGGTTCGCCCATGATCGCTCTAGTGTAAAGGCCGCTTTAACGACACGCTTTTTGTCAAATAGGTTTGCTGGCAATGGGACATAAGAATACCACGTTCATGTACTAAATTTTTATATGGTTAGAAGACCTTGAGGAGTCTAGTTCACTATTTCTATGAAGTCTCATTGCAAAGATGGTGTCAAGACTGTTCCAATGCTGTATGACAGGCGATAGATTTACACAGGCAAATAAAAGTATTTGAGGTCCCAAGTTTGAAGCAGAGAATGCTTGTATATCAAAGGTCCCTTAAACTATACATCCTCCCTAAATGGGATATAATTATTGGGCGACTACCGTTGCTCAAGTCACTAAGAGAGTTAAAGAAAAAATGTGAATCATAATGATAACTATTAGTTGTTTTATGAGCCAAAATGTACATTTTGAACTTCATTTTTTACCATGGTGAAACACAAAATGTCATTTGAATTGTGACCAAGGTCAACAGCAACAGCATATTCGTAGTTTGCCAATATTACTGGGGTTTATACTAATTATGTTGCTTCAGCAGCTGAAGCGAAAGCCTTGTGTTCACTGTGTATGTCACTATTCATCAAGTATGCTTGTCTCTGGACAAGCTAGAGGGTTTACCGATGAACTGATTGTGTTCAAACTTAACCTAACTATGCGGTATAAGGCGACATCAAAGTGATCTGATTTTGGGCACTTTCCAATTAAAGAGTGCTTTCCAATTAAGAAAGATTTTCAACAAGCTTTTACATGTACATTGTACATGTATATCTGCATTGTGTTAAGTAATATTGATTATTGGACTTTGAAATTATCATTGATTATCTGTCACTAGTACTAATGCAACACACAGAGCAATATGTGATTCGCTGGAAAATTGATCACTGCTGTAAATTAATTCTGAGATTTTCTTCTCAAATTCATAGAGTTCTTAATTGTAAAACAAACATGGTTTCAGTATATCTTAATTGCCCATATGTCAACGTTGTTCTAGTGACACCGTGTTCTTTGAACACTTTTGATCTAGTTCTATTATGGTGACAGGCCTGTGCTTAGTGTGTTGTAAAGGCTTTTTTTTCCTGATTTCAGGCTAAAATCAAATAAGGAAGGAAATATCCCGCTTAACGGGGCTTCAACTATGGTGATTACATGAAGTAAAACTGCTTTACTTGTGCCATAATCTATCTAATTTGAATTAAATCATTCATGAAATAAGCATTTCCCAAAACTTACTAATTTTGTTTCACAGACTTCAATGAAATGCTTTTCCCATGACTTTTCCATCCAATAATTGTAGAAACCCTGACACTTTTAGCTGAAAGTGTTTTGTGAGAAATAACTTACTTTTAAAGCGAATGCATGAACTAACCTCATTTTCATCAACTGCACCGGTGACACCAACTGCATACATTTTGGCCACTCGCTTCAAATCATTTGTGTTGGTGGTTAATTTATCTCTATCGCGGGTTGAAATACCATCAGTCACAACAACCACAACATTTGGCACATCAGTCCTGAAAGAAATAAACCATAAAGCCTGAAATCTTCAGGACCAGTACCTCACTCAAGTGTAAAAATCAATTTCTGGTAAAAAATATATGAAAAGATTCATAGAAATAGATTAACATATCTTGCATCACAAAAAAATATTAAGATGATTCCTAATCCGTATCTAAATATTTCTGCTCAACACACAAAATCAAACTGTGTTAATATAGACTTTGCAGATCACTACACAAAATTGCACATGTTATCAATTTATAAAATCTAACCTGGTCTAAGGTCTTGATTTTTTTAATATATTGAATGTAAGGTCCGGAATATAATACCACTGTGTAAGTATGCTAAAAATAAAAAGTTATATACAAGAAATAGAAGCTGCCTATAGGAACCTAAAACTCAGTCATTTTGGCGACACTTTCGTTCTTGTCACAAGAACTTCCTCAGCCCGAATGCCATTCCTTAGATTGTCACGTGACTGCTATGGTGGCCGCGATCACATGACAGCAGTGACAAGAAGACGGTGGGGGGAGGGGCAGGTCGTATCGCGGTTCATCTCAGGGAACCTCTACAGCTTCCCTGATTTTTCTACGTAATTCCAACTCTTCTCGTGCCACAATCTTGAAGTTTTTTTGGCTGATGGTATGGCCAATGTCAGAAATGTACTGTCCTACCGTGGGGGACACTCTCTTAGGGTTCAAGTGCTCTTTAATACAAGTATTCAGTGTTGTCCCGTCTCACCGACACGCGTGTACTTACACTGGGAGCACTGTACCTCATTAATGATGCCACATTTAAAGTCATCCAGTGACTTATTCTTCAAAGTAGGCAGCATTAACTTAATGGCATTAAAGAGTTTGTGGTCAGTGTTCGCGAAAAACATGAGTTAAGTTTTTCAGAGAGACATCTCACATATGGGATGCAGACTAAGGTTTTTGTACCAAACACTTTGTTTGCATCTTTGGAGGACTCTTTCGTCTTTAGGTTTCGGTAATTAAACACCCAGGGTTTATACCCATTGTCTTTTAACACGGCTTTGACGTGCTCACACTACCTGGCCTGGTCTTCAGGCGTGGTGACTAAATTGCGCACGCGATTTAGGAGAGTCCAGACCACTGATCTTTTATGTTCCAAATGATGGTTTGATTGGAATTTAAGATATTGATCAGTGTGAGTATATTTGCAATAGATTTCAACTGAGGTGTAGGCATCATCACTTAAGACAGGTAGGTGTCAAGAAACGGTATCTTAAAATCCGCCTTTGGTTCGTTGGTGAATTTGATGTTCGGATTGTTGCTGTTGATGTACATGTAATTAGTGAAACCTTCTACGAAATTTTCATGGATCAGCACAAAGGTGTCATCTACGTATCTGTACCGCATGTGCTGTTGGGTGCTGTAGCCAGTGCTCTATTTGTAAAGTCCTCCATATACAATTTGGCGACTATTGGAGAGACCGGTGACCCCATGGCTGCCCCATATGTCTGTTTATAGAGTTCCCCCTCGTACACAAAATACGTCGTGTTAAGACAGAACTCTGTAAGTGACAAGATTTGAGCTGGATTCAGACTAGTTCAACTTCTTTTGTCTAGGGTTGTGTCAGCTTCTACTTTGCGTTTTATACACGCCACTGCTTCTGTGCCTTATCTACCAGTATGCTGGTGAATAACATGGACACATCATACAATATCAATTTCTGTCCCAGAAGGACTTCAATATCTTTGATTTTATTCACAAAATCCATACTGTTTTTGATATGATTGAGCGACTGTCCGACTAACGATGATAGTATATCTGCAACTAGTCTTGCTACCTGATATGTGACACTGCCTATGCTGGAAACTATGGGTCGGTCATGCGACAATCTAAGGATTGCCACTGGGGCTGAGGAAGTTCTTGTGACAAGAACAAAAGTTCTCCCAAAATGACCAAGTTTTAGGGTCCTATAGGTAGTTTCTATTTCTTGTATAATATATCATGATGAAGGAACCCGGGATACTAGAAGTTTACATTCTGTGAAAAAAAGTTGCTATGAAATGTTTAAATTTGTCAATCTTATTGGAATAGAATGACTTCGTATTTGCAATAACAAATATTTTAAAAATGTTTGTTCAGCAACAAATATTTTAAAAATGTTTGTTCAGCAAGGCAAGCATTCTATAACTAACCAGATTTTAAAAGCGTTTTCACACAAGGCAGCCCTTGCTTGGGTTTAAGATACAAATGAATCACAATTTGGAATACAAAAATGTAATGATGGGTACATGTGTTTCAGACCATCTTCATTAAAAACAACAGGTGTATTCTGAAAGCATCAATTCTCTAGTTAGTCACACCAAAACGTATTCGCACTCATCTCCAGTGATAATAATGAAAATATAGACCATTAATGCACTAATCACTGATGGCACCTTATGCGACGAACTCCTTCCAAACATAACTAGCTAGGCGTGATCTGACTATATGAGCGATCATTCAATGTACTGGATAGATGTGCAAGTTTGTAGGTTTGATGGACAAAATGAACCTGTTGGCGATCTATTGGTGATTTTATAACAAAAATAGCATACAATGGCAGACATCTTCGGAATCATTTCCATCCATAACATGAGTTCAAATATTAATCTGCCAATGCACCTAATAGTTAGGGATTACAGCCACTTAACCACTTTACCTGGGCTATGTGTGTATGTATTAGAAACTTCAATTATGACCACCTCTATAGAGACATCAGCAGTGGTGTAGGAAGTAGGGGGGCCAGGGGACCATGGCCCCCCTACTTTTATTCTTGGTTGGGGGGGGGGCAACATATCATTTGGTCCCCCCACTTTTCATGTTTAATTTTTCTGATTAAATGATGCATACTTTGCTCCCACCTACCCCCACACTTTTCTGGGATATTTTGTTACTACCCATCCCCCCCCCCCCCCCGCCCTACTTTCACTGTAAATGGGCCATCGATATGTTAAAATTTAAACAAAATACGCAATCGCTTGTTTACTTTTAAAAGTATAGCACTGAATAATAATAATATTATATTCAACCATTCAATCCAAGCTGTAATGTTTGTCTTGATTACTTATACTGGAGTAGGGGACAAGTTAATTAATCTAGTATTTTTTTTTCGGTAGAGCAAAGCATATACCAAAACAATTTTCCGGTGGGCTTTGTCTGTGGTAGTTGAGCAAACTCATGCCTAAATAGTTGCACACTGCTCTGTGGCACCTACACGTTGATTAGATATATGTCATTGGGATGAAAGAGTGAGTGAGTGATTTGTGTGATCTGAGCTTATATCCATATTTATTATGGCTTTCCACAAAGGATCAGGGCTGGTTGGTAGGATATGTCTTAATTTAATGTGTTGTAAATAGAGAAAATATATATGTTTGAAATTCTATATGATGAAAATTGATGCAAAGAATGGGTCAGATTGCAAATGTGAGCACACAAAATTTCAAACTTTCCCCGGGTGAGCATGCCTCAAGATAATCCACCCCTCCCTCTAGCATAGCACATTTATCACCATTGTTTAGAGCTCAAGCAACCACAGAACACAGATAGACCTTATACTCTACCGCAAGAGTTTCCTCAAGAAGTCAGTCAACGATGTAGAAGGTAATCCCACTTGAGGAATGCGTCCAACAACACAACCTTGTTATTTGCGAGACAAGATTACTAATGAAACGCCAGTCGATTACACTGGATCTGTGGAAGATGTGTGGACTAGACTTAAAAAATCACTCCCTGGATACAGCCTCAAAGGTGTGTGGCCTTTCTAAAAACCACCAATGGAGGAGAGAAACCTGGTGGTGGGACGATAATGTGGAAGATGCTATCAAGTTGAAGCGGACTCGCTTTAAAACCTACAAGGCGCTGACTAAAGCCGGCAAGAGAAGTGAGGCTATAGCTGCTAAGAAAGCCTACATCGAGGCTAAACGTAATGCTAAACTTGCTGTATGGCAGGCTAGGTCAGAAGCAGAGAAGGAGCAGTTCGCAGATATCTCTCCCAATGATGGCAGTATCTACAAGTTAGCAAAACAAATGGACAGGAAAAACCAGGACGTGGTAGGGGAGAAGTGTGTCAGAAACGATGCTGGAGAACTATCTCTGAATGACGAGGACAAGATGAAGGCCTGGGTCGAGCACTATGCAAGACTCCTGAACGTTGAATTTGAGTGGCCCAGTGATCTTCTGCCCGATTTGGCACCTGTGGAGGGTCCTCCCCCACCTATCACTGTGGATCGTATCCGCAAAGCTCTCAGCAAAATGAAGTGTGGCAAAGCTGCAGGCCCCTCTGGCATCATAGCTGAGATGCTGAAAGCTGCAGGTGAGGAGGGTTTAGAGATGTTAAGACATCTGGCGGAGGTTGTCTTTATCAACGGTGAGATTCCGAAGGACTGGAAGGAGAGCTACATCCTGAACCTCTACAAGGGTAAAGGTGATGCCCTCGACCGAGGAAATTATCGAGGTCTTAAGCTGACTGACCAGGTGATGAAACTACTGGAGCGAGTTCTAGACAACTTTATCCGTGGTATGGTGGACATCGATGCAATGCAGTTTGGATTTGTACCTGGGCCAGCGGCACAACTGATGCAATCTTCATCATTCGCCAGTTGCAAGAAAAGTACATCGCTGCAAACAGGCCACTGTACATCGCGTTTGTCGACCTGGAGAAGGCCTTTGATCGTGTACCCAGGAAAGTTCTTTGGTGGGCGTTGAGGAGTCTGGGTGTCGAGGTGGGCAATACGTGTCATTCAGGGAATGTACACAGATGTAAGAAGCCGTGTGCGCCGTAAATGGACAGTACAGCGAAGAGTTCGGTGTTGGAGTTGGAGTGCATCAGGGATCCGTCCTCAGCCCTCTGCTTTTCATCCTTGTACTAGAAGCTCTGTCTCGTGAGTTTCGCACTGGAGTACCTTTGGGAGCTTCTTTACGCAGACGACCTTGCGGTGATCGCGGACTCACTGGAAGAATGCATCACTAAGCTAAAGGCATGGAAGGAAGGGATGGAAAGCAAGGGCCTGAGGGTAAACATGAGGAAGACGAAATTCATGGTATCAGGCACTGGGTTGGATCTTCAGAGAGACACTGGGCGCACCCATGCGCAGTCTGCCGGAGGGGGTTGGGGTCAACTCCATTCAGTGTTCCCAGTGCAGACTCTGGGTACACAAAAACTGCAGCGGCATCATAGGACGACTAACCGCCAATCCATTGTACGTGTGCCCCAGATGCAACGGCCAGGCTAGGCCAATCGATGGCAGACCATTCACCCAAGTGGATGTCGATGGTGTTATGCTGGGCGTGGAGACCAGCTTCTGCTATCTTGGTGACATGCTGTGTGCTGGAGGCGGCTGCGAGTTGGCGATCATCACCAGATGCTGCACTGCCTGGGGAAGTTCAAGAAGTTCTTCCACTTCTGACTTCCAAGCATGTAACCCTCAGGACACGGGAAAATTTTCAACACCTGTATCCGATCAGCTCTTCTGCATGGCAGTGAAAACCTGGGCACCTGCAGCCCCAGACCTACAGCGGCTTCCGACGAAATGACAGGGCCATGATCCGTTGGTTGTGTGGCGCCAAGCCTGACGACGAGATCCCAATTGAGTCGCTGCTTGATAGGCTTGGAATACAGGAGGTGTCCGAGGCTGTGCATTCAGACGCTTAAGATGGTTTGGACATGTGACACGTGCTACTGTGCATCAACGACACCTTGAGCTTGTCTGTGCCATGCGTTAGAGGACGAGGGAGACCCAGAAAGACCTGGTCTGAATGCGTCAGGTGTGACCGGAGGTCTTGGAACCTAGACCGGACTGACCCACATAACAAGGACGGAATGGAGATTAGAGTCAAAAAATGCTGGCTGCCTGCTGCTTACCCCAGTACCTGGGACACCCGCAGCAGATGACAAATAAACACAGGATAAGAAGAAGAAGAAAGAAGTTTGCTCGTCTTAACGCTCCCCTATCCAACAACCAGGATAGACCCCATAAATAGTGCCCCAACACAGTTTCAATAAACAGCCAGCCTAAAGTAAAATGCTCTGAGTCATACGTTCGTACGTTTGCCGTCACAAAGCATATGATGGAAGATGCTGGGCCACGTGCTTTCAGATATAGGTAAATAAAAGTGTGCCCCGTGTTAATGAAGGGAAAATTGCCGTATCTTGACACAATATTTATGTGCTTAAAGTCTGTCAATTGTCCTATTTATGAGCAAGACCCAATTATACACGTTTATACGATTGTCCACAACATACTGGATGGAGATGAGATTTTAATAGATAGTAAAGATGTACAAGCACTTTAGTTTGACCATGTTGTTGCATTATCTATTAACCCGTAAAATTAATCAGTATATACAATGATATGTATCAATGGAACACATATTACCACTGATTGACCAATACTAATTATTAATATTTATGGTGGTTGTTTTCCTTTAGTAAACTTTATAGATCTACCAATAGCAAACTATATAGATCTTTTTTTATCAACAGATTGCCCCAACTGCAACCATTTTTACTCCAATTCTCAAAAACTTTCTGGGGGGAATCCCCCACCCCACCCCCGACCCCCCAATGGGCTTCGTGCCTACAGCACTCATTGCATTGCCTTCGGCACTGTTTTGCAAAATGTAGTTGTGCATACACATCAGTTAACAAAATCCTGCCTACGCCACTGGCCGCTGTCATCATTCTAAACTAAGACGATTTCTTAACGTACCAAGCCTTCATAAAAAAAACATTGCACACCTACATAAAAAGACCACCCGTTATAATAATACTACATGAGGACAGTCCTTGGGCTGTCATAGAGATGCCCACGCGTCTTATGGACGCTAAAATCAATATTGATCATTTCTATTATTATTCTTACTAAGAAGGAAGTGGGTAGCAGGACCCGTGAAACAAACCTTTGCAGCTTTATTGGCAAAATTAACTGTTTACAAAAATATAATAGCACCGTTTGAAGGACACAAACTTTGAAGGTGAAAATGAGCATCGTTGTTAGAAAACGAAAGTAAATGTTATTCAATATTGTTGTTAACTGGTATTAGTATATAAAATGAAAGGAAATGCGTTTAGATACTAAGTCACAGTCACAATGCATCCTCATATTCGCCTCAGTCACAATGCATCCCCATATAATGTTGACTGTTCTTGGAAGAAAATTCAGCCAATGTAGCGAGGCTAACTTCACACAGCGGATGGGCTCGAGGGGGGGGGGGGGGTCTTGGTCAGAAAATGGGTACGGATGTGCCTGGGACAGGTTGAAAATAGCACCCACCAAAATACCTATTTTTGAGAAAAAGTGACCTACAATATACCAATATCCGAGAAAAAGGTGACACGCCAATATATCAAACTCAGATTCTAGTACATGTAGATATCAAGAATGAACATAATGAATATGAATATTTTTTTATCCTGATAAATATACTAAAAATGTGAAAAAAGACACCCGGAATATACTAAAAATGTGAAAAAAGACACCCAGCAATATACCAAAAATGTGAAAAAAGACACCCAGTTTCGAGGCACGTCCGTACTAATCTCGATAGTATGAGACCCCCCCCCCCCACACACACACACACCCCATCCCCACCCCTCCCCCCGAGCGGATGTGATAGCATATCACAAAGCCTTTAAATGATCTGATATGAAGGCCTATTCTAAAAGCTTCTCTATGATCCAGAACTAGCCAGTTGTTTTGCAAAATTGACGTAATTTGCTAAAAGCACATGGTTTCTATTTTTAGAACAGCAATCTATTCTCAGAATAGCTATATGTGGGTATTTTCTCATTTAAGCATGTGATACTTTTTATTTGTAACGGAGAAGCATTGAGCAAGATGACATACTTAATGTCTTGGCTAATCTTTACCTGGAAAATCACCCATGCCTAGGGCTGCTTATGCCTAGGGCACATTCCACCGCAAGGTGGGTCTACAGCCAGTCTACGACCAAAAACGCAAAGAGATCGTAACGATCCGTGAGTGTGCAGTGCGGCAAATGTACGTTTTTTTCAAGGCCGTACGGTGGCCACCCTACGTCATGGTCTGACCGTAAGAAGGCAGTGCAGTGACCTTACGTTAAACGCAAATGATTTAACCGCACGTTGTCGGCACAGACACGGTACTGGGGCCGTGCGTTCCCTGTACATTGAACGTGCCGATCTCGTATTTTTGTAATCACACGGTGCGTAGAACGTAAGTTATACGCGAGTACATCGCACGTTCTATGCAAGTTGAGAGCACGGCCACCTCAATAAAAACCACTCCCTGTGCCGACGCACTCACAACGCACGGAGCCCGTGCGTATGTGCCCACAACTATACTTGTGTCCATGCGTGCGGAAAACGTCGCAGACCTCAACACGCCTTGCGACCACCGCCGCAAGGTGGAATGTGCCCCTCGCTTTATGCAGCTCTTGCTAGTAAATACTCTGGTCTTAAAGGCTTAACAGGCCAGGATGTTCGAGGTTGCATATTTAATTAATAGCAGAGGAATTCCAACGGTTTTGTAAAAGACCTTATATCTATTATTGGCTGTTAGAATAGTGGTACAGTGGTGGATCCTGGGGTGTGGGTGTTAGGACAGTGCGGTAGGCCTCCGCTATGCGAGCAATAAATGTTGTTGAATACTGAACGAGGGTGGTGTGCAGGTATGGCCGATATTAACTTCAGAAACAGAGTTTGAGACTCGATTGGGTCTTATTAATTTTTCATACCCACGGGTATAAGCTAGTGATTATACTAATCATATATCATATACCTGTCTCCCTTGGCATCATAATCATTTAGTTCTGGAAGTCCATAAACTTCGGTCCTCGTGACATAGACACCACCAGATGTGTTGGTGTTTTCCCGTCTGTTGTTAATACCATCAATGGCATTTCTGAGACTCTGCTCATTTTGGTGCCTCTTCAAGTCCCACTCTAAATAACCTGCAATAGGGAATAACACAAGTAACTTGACCATTCCGCAAAGACTCTCTTGAGAGAGGTGAATAAATAATACAATGCTAATAAATGTAATTAGAACATTAACTTTGGTTGAAGAATAATTTGAATGTATAATGTATGGTGGTAATCATTATTGAAAGCGATCAAATTCTCACTTGTCATCTTTTGAACTACATACATTGTAGTTATGGAATAGGAGTGAGAACGTCCTACGTTTTGCTCACACTCCAGGCTGTTGCTATAAATGATCATGTACATTACATACCTTGATTCCCAAACTGTACCAAAGCCACACGCACATTATTCTGGCCTATTATCAAAAGGCTCACAATGTTCTTCAAGAATTCTGTAAAGAGAGTGATTAAATGATATTACACTATTGCACGGTTGATCAAAATACATTGAAGCCTTGCAATGTTGATATAGCTTAAGAATCGTCTTTATATCATGGGGTCTACTACATTTTACTTTTATTAGACAGTAAGGAGTTGCCGTTTATGTTAGCTATCAACAAATAATACAACATTGACACACTTGTCAAGCAAGCAACAAAAAACACCCAATTTTGCAAATGAATAGACATGATACATGTACATGTAACTGTCATTCTGATTATCTTTAATATTGGTTATCTCCAACTCGCATTCACATCCCTTTGACTCCGAAATATACAGCACCGTCCTACAGTACACAGTGTAGATTATATTTTGATTATGCACTCTCCACAGTTTTCCTATGATAATCAGGGCATCAAAAATCTGGTTTCAATAAGGCTTTCAATTTATAAAATATCTTATTGTATTCAGGCTTGGATGTCCAATGGTGCCATCAAATACATGGTTCTACAAATGTTTGACTTATGAACACTGGTAGTCTGCTCTTATAGAATAAATGAACTTTTAATACTTTTCATCAAGTCCCAGTTGTCTCTGCCAACTTCGACTCCTCTGTCAATGATACTCCCACTGCTGTCCACCAGCAGTGTGAGGTCCATCATGCAGTTCTCTGCTTTTTGGGCTTGGGCAAGCGGGGCTTGGGCGACCAGGCAGATGAGGACCAGGGCCGCCAGGCAGGCCCCAGACGACGGTCCACGCCTCATCACTAATGCTAAAACATGCAAACAACATACCAGTAATTTAGTGCAAGACTTACCATATCATATATAGTCAATTTCAGTTATTCAGTGATTTTTTGCCGCATCTACATTATAATGTTCATTATTTCTATTGGTTTACATGATAGTGAACACTTACATGAAAATGGCATTTTTTCAGTCTCAGTGTGACACAGAGTCAAACATTTTAAACAAGCCTAAACTGGGAATTAGGTCCTGTGATAAGAACAGCAATATCGTAAATTTCAATTTATTTACGTTGATGAATGTACTAATCCAAGAGATTTTACACATTCATGGACAATTTCTGAACTATTTTGAAATGAACTGATTATCCATCAACATTTATATGATTTTGTCAATGTAGTTTACAAATCTATTTGTATCTAAATACCCAGTTCACACGGACGGCGAATACGCGATTTAAATCTGCGAGCAAAACGCTGTCATTGTCGTTTGGGTGAAAAGGTATGGTATGTTCTACTTTTTTACGCTTTGATGTGGTTATGGCACTGTAAACCAGGGACCACTTTCACCAAAAACGTTGCATCACATAATTGGTATCGCATCGCAGATGAAATGCGATGCGATACCAATCATGCGATGTTCACAAACGGCTTTTAGCGTGAGTTTCACCAACGACGTCGCTGTTTGTACAGTGCAACGCAGACGGCCGTTCTGTCACGAAAAAAAAAAAGCTTCGCTGCCGCACGGAAACGTTATGGTCAGTTTTGGCGTATATAGATTTATCGTGATAATTGTAATTACTATTGATATATGGCTAATTTTGAATAAGCATAGCATAGTGTACTTAATATTCTGATTACATACTACAGAATTATCACTTCTTTACCAGAAACTAGCTAAGAATTACTGCTGGTAAAGTTTCCCAATAATGGTGCCAATGACATTTTGGGCAAGTTCCCTGTCGTTTTAACACAAGTGACTTATATAAGTAGCGAAATAATAAACACTTAATGCACTTATTGTAAAGATCATGTGAATGTTATTAGATTTGCTTCGTGTTTGCAATATCACCCAATTGTTTGCTATTTTCGGACTTACGTATAACCATTGCAGGAGGACCTCAGAGGGGTGGGGTGGGAGGGAGGATAATAAAAATTCTTACTACATACTTAAAAACAGTCTTAGGACTATTGGAGGGAATACATTAACATCCATTTGAGAGTGGGCCCTTGTGTGAATCTCAATGGCAGATCCAGAATTTTAGAAAAGGGGGGCGCACCAAAGGAAAAGGGCGGGCTCACTTAAGGGATTTCATGAAAAACCTTATGAAAATGAAGTATTTTGGTGGGAAAAGGGGGGGGGGCGCCCCCTCCCCTAGATCTGCCTATGAATCTATTAAGAAATCGTTGAATTGCAAGGTTATTTAGAACATATATGACCATCCGCCATGCAGAGACGCTCATAATACCATGTTCTAAGACGAGTAGCAGCAAAAATAGTCAATTTAATACAAAAAAAATGTATGGAATCAAACATTCACATGAAATCCCATAATTGTGTGATAAAGACCTCATAAGATACGTCGTATGACCGACCATATTGGCAATTCATTTGTGGTGGTGTCAGTGTTGGTAGAGGTTGAATATACTATAGTAAATTTAGGCCTTTAACACAATATAAGATAGCATATATATATATGTGCACATTTGTAAGCATTTACATTAGTATCGACTCTTGAGCAAATGCTACCCACCCCGCCCTCCCGCGGATGCTACCAAATTGTGAGATACGCATACCCATTAAAATATACACTGTAGTCATCTAGAGGTTGTCAGTTATGGTGAATAAAGCTCTACGTTTCATATAATGTTGAGCCTTTTGATGATTGTGGGCACTAGGCGAATATGTCAATGTTTTTTTATAGCAGACACTATAACACTAGTATTACTAGATACGCGTGAAAGCCATAACTCAACACAGATTAATAATTGCATAGATATGAAGGTAAATATCGTCTGCGACCCCGTTTGCGCCACCTTATTTTCAACGCACCTATGCGAGTCGTTTCGTGACGTGACTGGTACGATTATTTGTGGTGAAAATGAAATACATGTATGCGACGGGATAAGTTTGCGTGCGATTCTAACAGTTTGCGATACAAAATTGATCGCATGTTGGTTGGTGAAAGTGTCAAGATTACCAAGCTCGGTTGTGCATTGTTACGCTCTGTAAAACCTGCTTTACACATTAGCGAATTCCGTCTACGTAGCCCCACGTGCACTGGCGAACTGGCAAATTCGTCAGAAAATTTTGAACATGTTCAAAATTTGTTGGCGAATTTACTGGTTAGTTTAGGTTCGTTACAAATAGTTATGCTACGTCTATGGATCGTAGAACATTCGCACATATAAGTAACACTTGGTTTGGCTCAGCAACTGAGTGTAACAAGCACATTTTTACTACGTTCAATGCCGTCTCAGTACGCCCTGTAGACAACCTAAACAAAATCGTATTAATGCGTTGCACAGATTCGCATATGATCGCCTATGTGTAAAGCGGGTTTTAAGCTCTGTTACACCTTGGAAAATGCCCAGCTGAAGATCGCCGCTTTCATGCCGCTTTGGACTAATAGCCTATATAAAGCGAGGGGCACATTCCACCTTGCGGCGTGATCGCCGCAAGGCATCTTGAGGTCTGCGGCGTCTACGGCGTTTTCTGCAGGCAGTGACAAAAGTACGGTTGTGGGCACATACGCACGGGCTCTGTGCGTTAGGAATGCGTCGGCACAGGGAGTGGTTTTTATTGGGGTGGGCGTTCGATCAACTTGCATAGAACGTGCGATGTACTCGCGTATGGCCCCTCGCGTATAACTTACGTTCTACGCACCGTGTGATTACAAAAGTACGGGATCCGCACGTTCATGGTGCAGGGAACGCACGGCCCCAGCACTGTGTCTGTGCGGACAACGTGCGGGTAAATCCTCTGCGTTTAACGTAAGGTCACCGCACTGCCCCCTTACGGTCAGACCATGACCAGGAAAATTGATTTTCAGCCTGTTTACAGTGAAACATCTAAACCGTTTATTTCAAAATTATGCATTTACCGTACAAAAGCTGTTGCTTTTCGCACCGTTTCTTCCCCCATTCTTTTGCTTTGCGATATTTCTGTGTCGTTTTATGTTCCCATGATGTTATCTATTCATGTGTATTGAATGGTACAATGATGTTATCCTTTCATATCTATTGAATGATACAATATTGCACTTCAAAGACATTTGGACATACCCGTTATTTGAATAGTAATTCAACTGCTCTTATCTGTTCCCAAACGTCATGATCTGATTGCCCTCTGTATTCTTGTTCGATGTTGTGTAAGCTGAAAATTATAGAGAAGCTCAATCAGGATTTTTGATAACATCAGGTCATGCGTAGATTTGTAAACGTCATTTATTACATTCCTCCCTATTATGTGAAACTATTCAAAAGACAGTACACACAAATGTTTTACAACTTTTGGCCGTATATCAAGTTCATTGCTATTAACAGTTCGAGATTAAGGTTAGTGATAATGTTGTATGGGGGTCTGGTAACTAAAACTACAAGTAACAATATTACATATTATATTATGTGGGAGTGATATCAAAGTAATTTATTAAAATTAAACAGATGAAAATAGTTCAGAGAGTTTGTGGACACGTGTAGGTGTAGACTAAGTTTAATGACCTTATTCCATATAGTAAAAGTTACATAAATTCCATATAGTATAGTTAGATAAATACTCGACATCCACAGAAGTTAGATATCCTGAAGATCCTTTGAAATACTTCAACGTTATTATATTTCTACCATATGGGCATTCTTATGGGAATGCTTATGATTACAAGAATTTATATCAAATAGGTCTTATCAAATATTGGTGCATACCCATTAATAGTGACAAGACGTCAATCCTTGACAAAGCAGTAGTATAACTTGGGAGGTAAGGAAAAAGCAATTAAGGGGCTATAGGATTAACTCATTAACATTCCAAAGAAATTCCTCAGCGGCGGCGGGGGGCGGCGGCGGTCGGCGGCGGCGGCGGGCGATGGAGGCTAGGAAGGCGTCGATCGGCCTGGGATCGATCGGCCGGGGATCGAGCGGGGGTCGCCTCGTAAGACGGTACACCTACGGGGGAGCGTAGCGCGATCGCGGGTCGGCCGGGGATCGAGCGTGGGGATCGTCGGAGCGCGGGTCGGTCCGGGGGAGCGTAGTAGGAAGGCGGTACGCTAGCGATCGCGGGTCGGCTGGGATCGAGCGCGGGGGGTCGTCGGGTCGCTATTTCATAAGACGGTACACCGCGATAAATCCCTACGTTCGAGCGTTTCAGTCGAGCGTAGTAGGAAGCCGGTACGCTAGCGACGAGATCGTGGTCGGCGGGGATCGAGCGCGGGTCGATCGAGGACTGGTAGCCGCGTATAATCGCTAACTATTTCATAACCGTAACTAAATCAATACAGTACAACTACGTAATAACGTGATAAGATCAATAACCCTACACTCGATAAAGCGTGAACGCGGGATAGAATATCCGCGGCGGATCCGCGGAATAAAAAGCTAACTAAATCAAT
>CM032669.1:19023969-19042395 GCA_019095985.1 Streblospio benedicti | reverse complement strand
TTTTATCTAATGTATTATTGTATTATTCATTTACCAAACATTTACTTTATATCATGAAGACAATAAATGAATTGATTTCAATTGATTACAATAAAGATTAGAACCTACACACCCAAACGCATCGAACCCAATTAAATGACGATGGACCAAGATGTCATAATAATAATGCGCCATATCCGAGTGTGTGTCATATGGACGTATAATGAGGTTTAAAAGTAAAATGGGCTAAGGCATATACACATCGCATCGGATGAACCAAGGTTACTTTCCAAATGGGGTCATTTACTGTTTTCTGCCGGGGACGTTTGATTCGCATTACAGTGAGTGGTGCATGTACAAGTCAATATGAACATCTCCCATTGAAGGACACCAGATGTATGTAGACGCTCTGTGTCTCTCCCGTTTCATTTCCCTATATATTATACATAAAGCGAGCTCTTGTCTTACATGAAACAGTGGACACTATATACACACACCCAAATCTGTCGAAAGCGTGCTGTATGTGGACACTTCCAATGGTACCGCCACATTGCAACCTAGAAATCTCTACCCAGAAAACCACCAATTAGGGATCTTTCACATCGTCGCCGCAATACGCCGATTGTACGAGGAGATAGCTATTCCTTGCCTTGCATTTGCAAAGGTAAATGAATAAAAAATACCCGATGGTTGATGCACGTAAAATAAAACGGGCCACAGTCAGCATTATTGCCATCAATCTCGTACCCAGAGATTTCTCGAGATTGGTGCGCGCACCGACTCTCTCTGACACAGTCGTAAGCATTCATTTTGCAGTAACTCGATTATTAATTTCTTTTTTATTGTCTGGATTAGAATTGGATTTGATTGGCTAGTTACATTTGCATTACGATGAAAACTATTTCAGACTAGTTTTAAAGTATTTGTAATAGTGACTGGTAGGGCCTGGGTAAGGGATTGGTTAAGACTATACAAACGATAGGTTCTTAGGTTATGAAGCAACTCTAATACAGACAAAATTTAGGCACAAATCGACGGGGCTTAAGTAGACATGAAGCTTTCATCCACACAATTCTAATATAGCCCCGCTTATTCAAGATTTGCACTACGATACTGCAAAATGATTTATCAAGCAATTCGTTGATCATACAGAACTAGCATAGGCTCCGGCGCCCCTCCCCCCCTTTTCCCACGAAAATACCCATTTTCATAGGGTTTTTCATGAAATCGCTAAGTGCGTATTATGAAATATGTATGACCATATTACAAAGGTATAACATAATATTGCAGACATTATAATAAAGAAATCTATCACTTAATTCTTGTCACATCACAGAAAAAAGCATGCAAACTCTAACAACAATAATATCACAATACTTAGTTCGTGTCTTATTCTATATGAATGAGACCATGTAAGCGGAAAGTTTACTACTAAAAACAAAACAAAAACAAATAACAAAAAACCCCACACACATTACAAATATTAGGTTTGGGAACGGGGATAAATGGTTTAGCTCGGGTTACAACACTACGAAAATATCTATCCTTGAATGAGTTCATCGTGTTGGTAATTATGTAGATTTATTCTTTTCATCTTCCACAACACAAACAATTTCTAATTGATGCATGCGGGGAAGGCGGCCGTAACAATCATAACCTGACATGCGCAGTAGTGTTTTGAGAATGTCTGCAGTAGCAGATGAAACTGCCAGAAGAAACAATTAGAAATTCTTTGTGTTGTGGAAGATGAAAAGAATAAATCGTGAAAATAGCTATATGAAAATTAGAATCTATGAAGACCACCTGTGGACTGTACGCGAGTGGTCTCGATAGGGTCTCTATATGGAGGTTCATAGGCTGTGCTATGAATCATAGCACTCTGTCTATGAGCATTTGAGACCGTGGGAAATGGTTTGATAATAGAGGTGTACTCAACGGAGAGGTGATCTCAATTGGACGTATGTATGTATATTTGCATTTTAAGTGAAGCAAAGTCATGCAATAATATTCTTCGTGGGTACACAATAGTACTACTGTACATGAAACAACCTCTATCAAGACCACACAATCGGTTCCAATAGACAGGTGACTCACCGTGGAGTTAATTAACACAAGTCTCTACAAGTTGTGGAGCAAGGAGAAATGGTCTGTTTTCTATAGAGTGGTAGACTCTTTATAACAGTAGCGGTTTCATTTGAAGGTTCATCTGTATGAAACAGTCTGGACTCATACCAAGCAGGGATAGGGCGTATAAAAAATGCACCACACGATGATATTTACGATCCGCAGGTTTGTTTAGAAGTGATGCAATCACTGGCTGCGTTCATTAAGGGACCAAGCCAAACGTTGCGCGTCTGATAACCAAGTTAATTCTTTAACTTGGCTCAGAGACACCCCCTCCCCACCCCTGTTAAGTTAATTAGTAAAAAGTTGATTTAGCAGAACGACAACCCCACCCCCCACCCCCAGGTAATATCTTAAAAAAGATGAATGTGCACTTTAAAAATCTTGATTAACAAATGTTTGGTCTTAAAGTTAACTATAAAAAAAAAAAAAAAAAAAAAAAAAAAAAAAACAATATGACACAACAAAAGTTTTGTCGGATGGCACAAGTTAATTGGGCCTAAATCCGACATTGGGCTTGGTCCCTAACACACTATTTCCACACGTGCCCACACATTTCACGCATGCGCAGTAGTCCATGAGGCAAAACTCTATATTTACCATTTTGGAAAAAAAAATTAGGCCACGGGTCTAATAGTGATATGTAGGTCAAGAAGGATCCATTGAGGTCTGTGTTGGTGCATAATATTACGTATCGCTTGGTTTTCATACTAATATCAAGCATTTTATGAACCGACTTGAGCAAATTTCTCAAAACAGCATTTTGTTTGATTATGCTGACTCTGAAATGTTATTATTATTCTTTTTGTCCAAACTGAGTTTGCAATTATATTGAAAATGTATTTCCTTTTATCTGCAGTAGGTTTTATCAATATAAATCCATACTAAATATTAATATATTGTATTTTTGTTAAGATTTGCCTCCAAAGACGCTGGAGTTTGAGAGATACGTGTAAATGTAATACGCCGTCACTTAATAGTAAAAATCCAAAATGTCATCACATTTAACATAAATTGTCCCTGTCCCTGACGATTGCTTTAATCTATTAATAAGTTTTGTTTTTAATATATGGATAATGCCAGTCTTACATGCACGGGACCTTACATAGTTTTCCCTTACCACAAAATTGCTGTGGTGGTCGAATGTAATGATACCTTCGATACTTTCTAATATTCCACTAAGAATGATGATATTGACGTATATGGTTAGGCTTTAGTGGTAAACGAATACCTAAGTAAAATGAAAATAAGATTTGTATTAATATAAAAGAGAAATCAGAAAAGATTGCTTCTGAAATGGCTGCCAATTCTGTTATTGATCTTGGTTTAGTAATACGCCACCGAGAAAAATAACACATATGTAAATCTGTAACTCCTTGATACACACCCAAATGTTATAACATTTAGTATAAATCGTCCTTAAATTTAATTTTACTCCTCATATAAATTCCTAATTGAAATCTAATTGGTGCTGGCCTCGTTGACCTAGTTCTAGAAACAGGTTTATCCCCCTGCTAGAGTTCGACGGACTCCGTGGTCCTGACACCTTCCAAGGGCTAAAATTTAAAAATCGAGAAAAAATGTCCATTTCTCGTGGAGTAGAAGTGACGCCGCAGGCGAAATAATAACCCCTCGATTAAATATGCGCCGCAGGGTACCGACAGACGTTGACTGCGGCGTCACCACGGTAGCTAAAATGTTGAAAAGTTGCGTGGCAGAAATTTTGTTGTTTAGTGACGATATCGACCAAATAAAGATAGAAGAACTGCTTGACAATGTCAATTTCATTCATGTGCAAGAATTATGGGTCAGGTTTACCGATTATCTTCGTGAAGAGAATGGGCCACTATCATCATATTCGATGACTTACGTTGGCTTTGTGGAGAAGATATTGGTAGCATTCATTAGAGCTTCCCGTGAAGGGGATTGGATTCTGCATCTATCAGCTCTTTGCAGCCTCATTCTATGGACATTTGCTTATGAGTCAATTACGCTCATTTCTTACCAGTGTATTATTCTCCAATGACACAGTTACCATCTGAAAAACCTGACATACATGCAGCTCTTATGAATGGTTTACATTCTGTTCACAGGTCAACGGGTACATTTCCTGGGATATCCGTGGACCCAGTCATTGAAGTTACCGTCAATAGAGACACACAAACAACGGGAGTACCACAAGACTCAGTATGAAGCCAGAGGCTGTAAAAAGATATTACATTACTACAGAGCAAAGAAGTAGTTTTCTTAGCAAATTCAGAAGTATGGTGGATGCTAAAGTTAGTAGTACATCTCACCCAGAAATGGGAAAATCAAGGATAAAAGAGGATGAATAAAAGGTGCAGAAAACAATGAGTTGTTTTGATGATTAGATGAATCCATAGTCTCCACAGAATGAGCTTGTCAGCATATCATCAGATGCACTTGTCTAAGGCACACCAACTTGGTGGGGAACCCTATGCTCAGTTCAAGGTAGACTCGAAATACGTATTGTGAAATTGTGAAATTTGACAGCCGCATGTCCACTTTGAAGTTAAAAACATTTAGCTCTCTTAGGAAAGAAAAGATTGTCGAAGTAAAAGGCAAAGAATTTGTTCTAATAGCAGGAAAGGCACTTTTTCTAGAATCACCTTCGTCAGCTTTTGTCAGCTTTTGATGACGCAAAGTAGGGGGACCGGACCGGATGATTTTTCATTCTCATTGGGCATGGGACATGTACTTTTTTTCATCTGCTGAAATCCTACCTCGACGTAAGCGAATCGGTACAAATTATTCACGCGAATATTCATAGGGGTGGGGGTGGGGGTGGCGGACTTTTTTTATGAATAGAGGTCATGGCTAATCAGTTTTTTTTTCATCCCATCAGCAGGGGACAAGACCTTTTTTCAGACAAGTTATTCGATATGTACCGGTCCCCCTGCCTGTTTAATATTGCACCGTCCCTAATGTAAGATGAAGAATTGAAGCAGTGAACAAAACAATTTTATTTCTTCTAACAATTCAACATGATGATAAGAAACAACAATCTTTCTTTTGTTAGTCATAACAATAAAAAGTATATTGATATATAAATTGTATTAATTCAAAACTTTTCAGTCTTCCACTTTTCGCAAAGTTATATCAATCTTCTCATGTAAAAAGTCTCACGGGAATTTTATCTTTTTAATGCATAATCTGTAATGCATTATGCAACCTCAAATCGTACTATCGTACTATAGTGTACATCAATTTTCATTATTAGCTGAGGATGTGTTTTATAAACACGAAATATATTCTTTATATTCTTTCTTTGGTACTATTCAACTAGTATCAACCAGGTGCGTGTTGGTAAATGCTTCCTTTTCACGTCGTTGATGAATAATTTAGTTTTTTTTTAACTTTCAAATCAAAGCAAAGGCATAGAATTTATGATGTACAATGTTTGTTCAGTGATAATTTAGGCTGTCATAGAATGTAAGCAATATAAGAGATCTGTTATTGTCGAGTATTCTAATATAGGCAGGTGGTCGGCAGCATGAACATCGGGGAAAACCGTCGCCTGGTTCTAGTCTGGATGATAGGCCGCTTGGAGACATGTTTCAGGCATATGACACGCCCACAATTTGTTGGGCCATTTACGTCCCGATGCAGTATTGTTAAAACGCGAACGGCAAAGTGGCAAACAGGAGTAGAAATAGTGTAGAAAGATGGATGACATATTAAAATGTCAAAACCATGTCAAATTAACATGTTTTGAAGATGAATTTGATTGGACTTGGTAAAGAGACCGCATTCCTATTTCAATTGAATGAAATAAAAAGAGGTAGAATATTTTGCACTCACACCAAACCGTTGTAACGATCACGTGTAGCTAGTACTAGCTACTCGGTACACGCGTTGAAAACCCCAATTGCTGGGGGTCGGCCTTATAAAGGCCTTTACGACGTCGTTGTACTGTTTGCCGTCGCTAACAGTAGTTGTCCAATTCGTGGCTTATAAAACATTAAATAATCGCTAAAACGTGGTTAAGGGGTCGTTAATAACGACCACATTCAGGTGGTTGCTAACACTAAAACGCACGTCGTCACGCCCACACCACCTCTAGATCCCTCTAAACCATAGCACATAGCCAATAATTGTTGACCATAGATTGAAAACCCTTTATTTATTAAAGTCTTATTTATTTGTTTCTGAACCAAAATTATTGCTCAATATATTTCAATAAGGGATTGAGTTTCAATCTGTCCAATTCATATGTCCATTGTCTTTATTTTTGTAAGATTCATTTTCTTAATTATTAGGCGATCGCGTTGTGTATGTATAATTTGCACACGTGTAAGCTACACGGGTTCAAAACGAACGCAGCCCTGTATATCACAGGCAACACAACAGGAATCAAAGTCAAAGTTCTCGTGTAATTACCGTGGTTATATTTTTGCTTTGTATCCGCCATCGTGATTATATAACATGTAGTGAATGATTAACTTATCGGCTTTGCATACATGTATCCTACACGTAGTTCAACAAATCCATCTATCAAGTAATTACATCAATCATGGGACTGACACTCGTTGATTATCACATACATTTGTGAATCAGATTACGTGCTCATTAATCACATGTTCCGAGACCACGGGATCAAAGAATTTCCAATATTGATACCTCTTAAATCAGCAATAATAGAGTAAATAAAAACTCTATTTTCATTCACATGCAGACCTGTATTTGGTTAATTGGCTGCAACCCATACTAACCACACATGTAATTACATGCCAGTGTCGCAGTATATTGGAGCGCGATAATCTGTGATTGAATCAGCCTCAGATCTTATCCCCCACCACCACCACCACCAACTGTAGTTATTGGATTACTCGCAGGTGCAGAGATGGGGCGTGGCGAGATCATGAAGATGAAAGATTCAAACATTTCGTCTGCTACAAATGTAACAAATACAGTGGAACCTGTTCCTAATTTGCACACCTCCACTCAAGGTTTCCACAATAGAGATGTTTTACCGTAGCACAGTCCACACGTGCACAGCAACGGTGTTTGAGCTTTCCATACTATTATAGAATATGCTAACATGACCTAATTTATTTATTTGTTTGTTTGTCTGTCTGTCTGTCTGTCTGTTTATATACATCATAAACATAGAATATATGGCATATGTGTGATAAATATTTCAAATTCTTCTATATAAAACATTTTGACGGATATCCCATGCAGCAACAATAAATTTTGATACATCTTTCCAAATATTTTTCTTAGGAAATACAAAGTTACTTCATATATCTAAATTTACAAAGTTATTGTCTAAATCGGCCGCCTTTTTAATTTACGAAAGCCTAACATCTACTGTACATAAAGAGGACAAGTACATAGTAAGTGCACTTCATCTTCAACCATATCAAGCTCATATAGTTCGCAAATTCGTTGGTCTATAGGTAAATTTCTAACTCTACCTGTCTCTATCCTAAGAGGTAATATACCATGTCTAAATTGGGTAAATAAGGATCTGGCTCTCTTGGACATTAAACACTTCACATATGGCTCAGTGTAATATCATTTTTGAATGTGATGTAAGTACGAAGTTTTGGTTTAATGTGTATGAAATAAAGCTATGTGTAGTAAATAATAGACTTGCGAGACCATTTTTCATTGATCTTGATAATGTCTTTTATAGGCGAACCAACTGTATCAACGAAAGCCATACTGTAATCACGTATTTCCAACTTCAAATTTGATTTATTTTGATCGGGGAGCTGCACCTAACGTTCACTTTAGCTGGGGCCTGTTGCATAAAGATCAGACGATAATGATGCTATTTTTACGATCATCTTGGACGATACGATGTACGATAACATTTGTTCTAACCCGTTGAATAAAGCAAATCGCAAAACCAGTAGTCATCGCCTCCGTTGATCGAACTGAACGACAGCACCGTAACCTCTGTACCTAAGGCTCGTCTAATGATTTGGCAGGTTCTTTTGTGCGATGTGTTATACCGGGGCCAGTTGCATAAATATGACTCGATAAAGCGGGCGATTTTTCTGTCACGATTGGCGATACCTTTTCGTGGATAGAGAATGGGAGAGAGAATTAATGCTTGCAGAAAGTCTAATTCCACTGTTGCCTAACAACCACAATGCAAGAACTCCATGTCAAATTTGTCTGATAAGTTTAAATGTCTTTAGATAATTGGCAAATGCATAATCGTTTATTGTTTTACAGTGATATACGTGCATATACATTTCAAATCTGAATCACGTATAACTAACATATAGGTGCACATTTTCTGACGGTGCTTTGACTTATATTATTATGTCATGTATAGCCCCAAGAACGCCTGAAACTGTGAACCCTAAAGTTTTAAGTCACGACAGGAATGATAAAGATCCATCGTCACGATTTAGAGGTAGGAAAATTTCATTTTAAATCGTGCACGGTTCATCGAGGACACATGATCGCTGAAAATTGTTTATGCAACACGACAGACGAGAGTAAGTTCTATTATCATGTGGATTTCTACGATAGCGACTGTAAAATTGCTTTATGCAACAGGGCCCTGGTTTACAGGACTTGGAAGGAGCCGTGTCGACATAATTTGCACAACCTCTGTATGCCATTTTTACGATCATCTTGGACGATACGATGTACGATAACGGTTGCTCCAAGCTGTTGCATAAAGCATATAGTTTAATGAACATAGTTACCGACGACTCGTCCATTAAACACTCGCTTCAATTGTGATCACATTTGACTATTGCTACAATTAAATAGAGTCGTCGTACGTAGGCGTAAAATATGGTATGGCGGGGTAAACACAGTCAACGTGTCACGCATGGTACTTAGGGAGCGTTCATTATTTATGACCGGGGGGGCTATGAGGATTTGGCATTTTAACCGAGGACAAAATAGGTAGCCCCCCTCTAATTTCAAGGGCAAAATAGGTGGCCCCCCTCTAATGTCGAGGATAAAATAGGCGCCCCCTCCTTTGTATACATCAATGGAATGGTTAACTGACTCAAAACAACACATTGTAAAGGAAACTTCTCAATCAATTTATTCATCATATAATCATTATATAATCACGAGCTTCCCTGTCTCCTATGGAGACAATTTTATTACTCGCCATGCAAACATTGTCTTTTTTGACCACTGGATTTCTAGATGGTAAAGCAGTTTCCTAGCTTCCGCGTCTCCTACGGACACAATTTTGAGGGGAGTAAATAGCAATGATGGAAATGAAATATTTCCTGTAATAATAGACTCAGTTTTATATTTATGGACCCGTAAAAATAGCCACTGTCAATCTGATCACATAACGTCCTCTTTCTCCAAGAAGGAGATGGCAGGAGAATATTTGTACCCGAATCGGTGATGGCAAATCAGTTTTCTCGTCAGCATACTGATGAAAGCAAGCGCACGAAGAACAAATAACCCCGTAAAAGGTGATTTCCAATAAAGTGGTACACTCAAAATGCATGAAAGCGCCCCAGGAAAGTGATTGCAGGCGAATTTCCAAAAGTAAAAAAAACAACCATGACCACACCCCTCTCTTCGTAATTATATATAAATTGTGACATCAAGAAGCTAATCGAAAAGTAACAATTTCTGAGTTCTATTTTAAAAGTGATTATCTACATAGTATCACATTGCGTTAGAACATTAAAAATCCTGTGTACTTAATTCATGTATCTAGTACACAGATACAAACAAAACATAGGACATTGAGGGAAAACACAAAGCGTTCAAAACAAAATATTAAAGCAATACAAAGATTATGACTTGGTAGAAATTCATCGAACTGGAAAACTGCATAAAATGTACGCAACTGAACTCGAAAAATATCTCATTTATCATCACATGGAAGATAAATTGAATCTAACCAAGAAGCAAAAGTTTTCCTGAGTAGAGGCACATAAAAGAAGAGAACTATGTAAAGATCTAAAAAACAATTTTTAAAATTCTGATAATGAAGATATCAATGAGTTTAGTAGTGATTCTGATCAAGATGAAATCATACTGGCTGACATCAATGAAACTGAAGAAGATGATGATGATGTATCACTAACTGCTAATGATGTTACTCCTGCTGTTAATGTAACTCCATAAATCATTGGGCGCCATGGAAGGTGAACAAGAAATACAAGAACAAGTATTTTTGCTGATTTTACAACACGAACAATGAGAATTGACAGCACAGTGTAGATGCTATTTATTTTGATCTGGACTATCTCACATGTAGTCTATTGTCCTCTGACAAACCCTAGCATCTTTGTAAATATCAATGAATGACACACTAATTCAATACCATATATATCCCATACTAATGTAATATATGTATATGTATATGGCATTAAAGAAAAATGTATTTCACAATCTTGCGAATTTCTATTTTATTGTATCAAAATCAAATATGCATATAATTTCATTTCCCAATATAATGTAAAAAAGTGACGTAATATGCTAAAAGATGATCAAATACCGAAAAATCGCTGCCAAATTTCCAAGGACAAAATAGATGGCACCCCTCTTTTTTCAGGAACAAAATAGGTGGCCCCCCCCCCCTGATTTTCCTCATAGCCCCCCCCCCCCCGGTCACAAATAATGAACCATCCCTTAAATACTCTGTTTCCCCTTATATTATACTAGGCGGTTCATCAAGTCCGTCAATCAAATTCAGCCCAAACTAATGTCCTATGGTGAGCTGCTTTCATAGGCAGATCCATGGACCAAAATGATGTTCGAAGTTTCTTTTTTTCATTGTTTTTAATTTTATTTGGGCATGTTTGCAATCGATCGTGCATACGACATCCATGAGATGCATTCAGTGCACCCCCTTCCTTTCTGAAAACCCTGAATCTGCCTGTGGCTTTACTGATTGAATACTGTTTTAAGTGACATAAGTAATGGGAAAGGTCCATCGTCATGATTTAGAGGCAAGAAAAATTCTCTCCAAATCGTACAAGGTTCATCGAGTGAATATGATCGATGTCGTTCTCGTAAAAATATTTTTGCAACACGACAGACGAGAAAAGGTACTATAATCGTGTGGATTTCTAGATAACGACGGCACAACACTTTAATGCAACAGGCCCCAGGCCTCTAATTGGCCAGCCTACCCCCCTCCCCCCACCCCCCGTGTTCCACGGTCCTTATCTAGTCATAAGATGAAAAAGTCGTGGGTATTGACGACTAGGTCACAACAAAATGCAAATTTTTTGGTGGGAAAACAATCTTGTGATTTCACGGTTGCCACAGGTTACGACCTGGTGAAGATGGCCACAATTGGGTACCTGCAATGGCAATTGGTTCCGACTTGGTGACGACCTGAGGAATACTTAATTAGGCCCAGACTACGACATGGTGAAGACGTGGTGCCGACTAGGTTGAGACTTTGTAGCAACATGGCCATGACCATGGCAATGTGGTTAAGACCTGGTAAAGACCTGGTAAAGACTACATCGGCACAAAGTCTGCAGCATGTCTTTACCATGTCTTTACCCTAGTCTCCATCTAGCCCTGATCTAGTCGTTACCTACTTTGAAGTGGTGACATTCTCCCAACCAAGAAGACTAGGTTATGACATGGTCCAGACTTGGTTAAGACCTCGTCGACAATTAGTAAAGACTTGATAATGATTTGGTAACGACTTGGCAACGCTTTTTTATTGATTTTTTAGGTCGTCAACAGCAGCAGCAGCAGCAGCAGCAGCAGCAGCAGCAGCAGCAGCAGCAGCAGCAACAGAACTTAAAATATTGCCACATATCGCTGGTCTCCACCAACTTTTTTTGGAAGACTAGATAAAGACTTGCTGCCGACTATGGAGACTAGGTAATCACTTGGTAAATACATGTTGGCGGCATGGTGCCGACCACCCAAAAATGACGAATCGTTATCTAGTTTTTGTCCATGTAACCCTAGCATTCCACCGTCGCGACCAGTACCGAAACTAGATAGAGACTTGATGGTCGCCACCATGTCTCTACCATGTCTTTACTATGTCTTCATCTAGTCTCCAAGGTCGGGAGCTACTCGTTATCTAGTTTCCGAAAAAAGTCGCCGGCGCACCCGCGACAGCTCGCGACTTTTTTAGTTGCTCAGACATGCAGCTCAACTAAAAAAGTTGGTTACGACTAAAAAAAGACTAAAAGATCGCCACCAAGTCGTAACCAACTCGAAACCTTGTATTTATCTACTCGAGACCATGTCCTCATCAAGTCTCTACCATGTCGTTATCAAGTCTCCCTGGTCGGGAGCAGATCGCCACTTCAACGTAGGTAACGAGTAGATAAAGATTAGATGGAGACTAGATAAAGACATGATGAGAACTTGGTGGTGAGTTGGTGGCGATTAAATAAAAACCTGGTCAAGACCTGGTAGAGACTTGTCGCCGTGGTGCTGTCGGCTCCAATGAGGGATTAGAATCTGGAGTCTTCCGCAAGTTACTATCTATTACAAAAACGTATAATGTAAACAGCACCGTCGCCACAGTTATGAAACACCACGTTTTGCTCTTGAAAAACATCCTTGAGCACCAATTTCCCCTCGCACAGTGCAAACGTTTGCAACCAAGGCTGGAAAAACGTTTGATATTTGTCTAAAAAAAGCAAACAATGGCATACTTAACGTGTGCATTGTGTAACGCTGTTTCACTCACCCCTATTCGAGCTCTGGTGCCTCCATGGCTGGTCAAGCGTGTAGTGACCCCCGTCCACTACTGTATGATGCCCTTAGTTCCTATGAGCACACGACCTGAGCCCACCGTTACCCTGTTCCCAAATCTGCCTCAAGTCCGAACAACCATACTGAGTGGGATTTTTTTTGCCTACAATCAACTCTGTTCATATGGAAAAGCAAACCACTGCTATGTCGACATCAATTAACTGGATCAGCTATAGACTGGGATGATGTTGACAGGGGTGAAGTTTCAGATTTCACTCGTACCACCATAAAGCTTATATTTTACAAACACCTTGCAAAGACGACTAGTTTACATCATCATGTCCTTGTCAAAGATAAACAGGTATTGATAGTTAGAATTTCTATTAAACAGTAAGAGTATCATACCTATGTAGAATTGATAGATTTTGTAATTATCATTATACAAAACATAATTCAGATTTATTACACGTAACATTAAACATGCCTGTATTTCTTCGGGCAGCATGTTGGTGGCAGGGTAGCTTCGAGCAAAATGAACGCGGTTCACTGACGCGCTGCGTTTTTATATAGTTTCTCCCAAGTCTCGAGGTACTCGAGACCTAGTTGTAACCTTGTCTTAACCAGATCTTAACCAGATCTTAACCAGGTCTTTATAAGGTCGTAACCACATCGCCATGATGACGGACATGTCGCTACTAAGTCTCTACCTTGTCTCTACCTACTCTTTACCATTTCGAGATCTGGTCGTAATCAAGTTTTCCTCCACTTCCACCAGTCGCCAAGCAGGTCCCCGAAGCAGGTCCCCGGGGATTTTCTCCACCAAGGTCGGCGACGGTGGAATGGGACACCATTTTTGGGGCTCCATTTTGTCAACCTAGTCTCTGATACCCGCGACCTTCAGGTTGGACGCTACGGTGGAATGGGGGGTACACCAACGGGGGATTTTCGCCAGCGACGATGGGGCCAAAAGCCTTTATAACTTCAACTGCTATCATTAGTATTAGGCATTTAGGACCCCATTTCACATGGCCGATCCTAGCTCCAGATCTTCCCAAAGACGCCCAATATGTCATTTCGGGTTGGATTGTGCATGATCTGGACTCAAATGTTAGGGGTTTGGCTGGTTCGGCAGGGAATGGGCCACTTTTGGCGGGGTCTGGACCGATTTTTCTTATTTCGGCTTGTGTGCTGTTGTGATGGATTATTGACGTCCAAATGGGCACCAAACCAAACAATCGCCATGATGTTCGGGGCTGTCTGGGGGGCTTTCTCTAGTATTTGAAATATCCTAAGGTCTTTTTGCTTAACTGTGGCCTCGTCTGCTGCTTTGGGAAGATGTATGGTGACAGATAAAACCGTAAGTGCCGCCACTGCCTCTACAATCTGAACCAATGGAAGCATGAAACAGAAGCATCTTTTTCAACAGCACGATGCTCCAATATTAATGTTGTCTACCTGGAGGAAATGACACACTTCTACTAGGTTCTGGCCCAAAAAGTGTTTTCACTTCTCCGTAGAAGTGATTTTGACTTTTTTCGTGCTGTGGGTTCCCGTTATGGATTATTGAGTTGTTGATCTGTATAATCTTTTTTTTTCCTTTTCTGGCTTGTCTGGAGGACTAACTTGGTCATCGTTAGGTCTCTCTTCTAACGGTGGGCTTACTGACAATTTCCATAAAGATGTAACTGTTTTATGGAGTGCTAGTTCCAAATGGTCGCGATCACAAAAGATCCATTCTTTTCTCGTTCTTAGTTTAAAGTAGACAAGTGACATGACGTTCTTAACTCGGGAACTTCTCTTCATTAAGGTGTAATATCTACACAACATGGCATTATGTGACCGCTTTTATATAGTAAGCTCGCTTGATGTTGCAGATTTTCCTGTGTCTAACACACAAATGCACCTCGTTTAACCACAATAAACTATACGGTCAACACAAGATGTCTGCATATGTAAAAGCTTCACATTTCACAGATTTGTTACTTTACTCGCACAACAACCCAAACGAGCACAGCGGTAAACTTACATATATATTTTAAACCAGTAGTAGACAATATGCGCTCGAGTCTACCTCTGTTATGTTATATATACATCGGCCGACTGTGCCCAGTAAAAAAAAACAATCAATGCATGTATATCTTGAAGACATGAACCGATTCAGGCCAAAGATGGCTCCTTGTAAAGCTCTTGGGGAGCCGGATCTTCTGGTAGATCCACGGGCAGATCCACTATTTACTTACACGTTTTGTTAATTCTCTCAGCAACCAACAAACATTTTGGAGCGTTTCAAAGTTCTCCTACAAACAGACACCCGGGCCCATCCCCTCACCCAGCACACCCACGTATAACCCTATGTATGTAGAATTTATCCGCGGATTTTTCGCGGCCGAGTTTATGTAAGAAAAGTAAATATTCAAATGAATGTGAAAACGCTTTTTTTTTTTGGCAATCCTCGTCAGTCATCGCCAGTTTCGTCTGTCTCGACCATCTCCCGTCACCTACAAAGTCTCTGACGGCTTATACGGCTCCGTGACTTTGGCATGCTTCGTCCTCAGACTGTCACGTAATAAATTTTGATGTATTTCCACCGATCCACCCCCGAAATGACAAATCGGGCGTCTTTTGGAGGATCTGGAGCTAGGATCGGCCATGTGAAATGGGGGGGTTTACCAGTTATGGCAGGTGGTTGTGGATATATATGTTTAGCTTAATATTTATTCATACAACCTTTACTTGAGTATAAATATTTCATCGGCATCTATATTATCATAGCTATTATATAAGCTGATCGTTCATTGGACACAATTTAGAATGTTTCCTAAATAGTAGTAGTAGTAGTAAAAATGGTTATTTAAGTGTCAAATGTCCTTGTACATACATTAAAACAGTGAATTCAATTATTGTTACAACAAAGACATACTGCCAAATTTGGCATACTAGACACTATTATACATTATATAATACTAATATACTACTTTAAAAACCTTTATTACAGTAGTTAATACACCTCCATTTAGCCTGCAACCACAATTCTTTTATCATATTAAAAAGGTATACACCTTACTGGACTAAAATTAAGTTATACTCAAAATGTCTACTTAAAATCAACCCATCACTAAACATATAGTAACCTACGCATGAACATTTTGAATACAATATTTATCACTTTAAAATTTCCACATTGCATGATACTTGTAAACTTATGTTGTTCATTCGAATTATAAAAATCATTTATACTATGTAAATGTTGCATAAGTTCATATCTCTTATCTTCTTACAGATTGCATTGCATACCAAAATGAAATTCATCTTCCACAACATCTGAAATGGCAATGCCTACACAACCTTTCATTCAGTGGCATAAGTGGGCGGCACTGTCTGCCCTTTTTAATCTCCAATGGCAAACTCCCACAAATTAGCATACTAAAAACCTTTTTTTTATATACATAGGTATATTTAAACATACATAATTTGATAGTACAAGTTGAGTTTTAAAAGTTCTATATGTTCTAAGCTTATTGCCATTTACTAATCCTGATCCGTCCCAAAGCATATTATACCAATCACGAGCATCTTGTCTAATTAATCATCTTGTTTCCTAAATATAACCCAATCATTCAAACGATCCAATGCAATTGAAGCATCTGGAAAACAAACGTATACTGGCGAAGATCTTAGGTTGTAGGCCTAGTATTCCATTACTTGTTTTGGAGAAAATATTGGCATATCAGATCCAAATTTACCTTATACGGTAACCACAGATTCGATAATTTTTTTTAAAAAAACCCACCGAGGTAAGAGCCACCGGCCTGTAATTATTTTTACCAGTAAGGAGGCCCTTTTTGTTCTTTAACTGATTAGCTAAACACGACTTTATCTGAGATAAAACCATGGCACAGCATGGCGTTTAACAGCATGGAAGACAGCGTATTCATATCACTGAATAGTGAAATTGGCTGATAGGGGGTTCTGTGTTAGCCAGGTCTCACTTAGTGTGATAATGTCAAAGTTGTCTGCGATATTGTCTTTGATATGGATTAACTTCATCAATGACCCTTTGCATATTTATATGGCATAGAGAAATGTCAGAATATGCATTGGTATTATTAGGCAGATCAATCTGGCAATTAATTATCATATAAGATATCAAAACATGTTTGCGTGGACAATCTGTCTTATGTTGTCACTTGTCACTTTTCTAGAATGTGTCCACATAAAAGAGGTTCCACTGTATTCTAACTCTCTAACCCCCCTGTTAGAGTGCCGACTCCGCCTCAATTTTTAGTCGAAAAATTGACAGAGTCCATAAAAAAGATGAAAAATTGGGAAAATAACCCTTTCAGTGATTAATCAGGTCGACGGCGCTGGATGGCTCCGACGCGTCGCACAGCGGACTCTTGCGGGCTCCGTGGAGGATCCGTGCTACCTCCGCATCACCTCCGCGAGCAAAATTTGCGCAGAATCCCTCCACGCCGCGTAACAACTCCGCACGGATGGGGATTATTGATTAAAATTCCTTTGATCTTTTTTACTTCGCTGGTCGCCGCACGAAGGCGTATTTGGCCCCGACGGACTCCGTCTGCTTCCGTCCCACGTAAAATGAACGTCGTACCCCTCCGCTGTACGTCGATGTACGCCGCAAGACCTATCCGCGTCAAGAATAATGCAGACTCGGACTCCGTCTGCCTCCGTGCTCACGTCGCAGTCGACGTCTGTCAATGCCCTGAGGTGAGGTCCGATGAAACGGTATAACACGTCGCACAAAAGGACTTGGCAAATCAATAGAAGAGCCTTTGGTACAGACGTTAACGTCCTGTCTTTCAAAATGATCAAAATTGATTTTATTTGTTTTATGCAACGGGTTATAAGAAATGTAATCGTACATCGTATCGTACAAGATGATCGTAAAAATAAGGAAAAAATAATGGGGTTCAAATTTTCCTCCGTCGCAAACAATTCGTCCAACCACCCGATTTTTATGGCAAAATTTCAAATATGGCCGCCATAGAGACGAAAAATATTATATATTGACCACTTTTGGTTGCTCTTGATGTAACTGATTTTTTATGTCTCATGTAAGTTTTTTTTATTGGGAGAGAGAACATACTATGTATATCACTAATGGTAATGTGGCAGCCATTTTGAAAAAATCCAATATGGCCACCAGAAATGTAAAAGTTTCAGTTTTTTCACGTTCAATTCACCCACTGATGATAAATGTTTCAATTACTATTTCTTCACACCCTTATGCATTAAACCCAAAGTAATGAACCTTAGATTTAAGTTTATTGAAAAATGTTTTCAATTTACCATGGTAATTTTTGTTTAGGTTTAAATGTATATTTGTTCAGAGCAGTGGTGATGAAGATGATTGCTCTTCAACTTGTAACATGAAAACATGGTTGTGTTGAAATGTTATTTGTTGAAACAGAGTGACACAGTATAAGTGAATGGCATGAAATATTTAACAACAAAATAGTATTTATTATGTATTAGCTCATAATGATGCTGTAATTCACATGCATACAGAATAATTCTGCTTTTTATCAACACTGATAGCCAAGGGCCATGTTTCGCTGAGTTTATCATAGACAATGCATTGTAACATTTTTGTTTCAATAATCTAAACAATATCATACAATGTATATTATACAATGTTCACTGTATGTAATAGGC
>CM032669.1:18970530-19023869 GCA_019095985.1 Streblospio benedicti | reverse complement strand
CTTTAAATAAATAACATAATAATGCATTGGAGAAAAGTACCCCTCTTTTAAAGCATATTTGAACCCAGCAGAAAAGAAAAAGAGTCCTTATTAGACATTAATAGACATTACTTGCATAAATACCTTAGTGGAATTTCCACTCGGTAAAGATTGATCTACTATACCAATGAATATTCTGACATTTCTCTATGCCATATAAATATACAATGGATCATTGATGACGTTAATGCATATCAAAAGCAATATCGCAGACAACTTTGACATTATCACAGTAATTAGTGAGACCTGGCTAACACAGGCCTATCAGCCAATTTCACTATTCAGTTATATGATATACCACTTCGTCGAGACCGGGATCCTGCTCTTGGTCCTGAAGGGTACGGGGGTGTTTTGGCTTGTAAAAGGAGGCGGGATTTGGAGCCACACAGTATAGAGGCCATGTGGCTGGAGATCAGATCTTGCAATTAAAAGTTTTTGTTATGTGTTGCATACAGAAGACACCCTATACATAACTTCTGGGAAATTATGCAAGAAAACATTGATCTAGTTTGTGAAACGGAAGATACAAAAATAATTATTGCCGGTGATCTAAATTCTTATCCAAACACCATTCAGAGTCACCACATGCTAAACTTCAGCTAGAGATGTTTTCATTTCATGTAAATGTACCAACCTGTATCACTCCTAGTTCTAGAACAATTTTAGATCCGTTTATTAGCAATATGCCAACTATGATTAAATCTATAAAAGTAACACCTCCAATTTCTTGTAATGATCATTGTACCTGAGAGGCAAAGATTTCCTTCTGTCACAATAGTAACTCAGCTTACAATAGAATAATATGGGATTTCAAAAACGCAATTTTTGATTTATTTCGCGCGGCTATAAATGAAGCCAATTGGGAGGATTGTTTTGCTGTCAATGACATAAATGTCATGTGCCAGCGATGGACAGACAAAGTCAAGGAAATTGCCAAGACAACTATTCCGAATAAATTAGTTACAATAAGACCAATTGATAAACCTTTATACAAGAACCACCTCCGTAAGCTCAATCGTATGAAAAATAGAAAAAAAAAAAAAATAGAAATCATCATATAGCTAAGATCACCAACCCACCCCTGTCTTGGGTAAATCATCGTGATGCTAGAAATAAATATATGAAGTAAAATTGGCCAAAGACTTCTTTGAACAGAATAGATATTTGAAGTTGATTAATACTTCTAAAAATACTAAAAAATGGTGGTCAGTTTTAAAAATGTGTTTAAATGCTCAGAAACTTTAGAAACAATTCCTCCAACAACAGTTTGTAACAATATCTTAACCAATGATAAAGATAAAGCAAATGCATTCAACAATTATTTCCTGGAGGCTTCCAAATTAGATGACAGCGACAGCAACATTCCTGACGCAAACCCCTTATTCCAAAGCAAATTTACAGATATTGTTATATGATTACAAGAAGTTAGAGATCAAATCAATTGTCTAGACACGTCGAAATCCTTTGGACCGAATGGGATGTCACCAAGGTTTATTAAGGAAGTTGGTGATACCATGGTTTTGTTAATCCATCGATTATTTTCTATGGCACTAGCTAATTCCCATCCTTCTGGAATCAATGAAATGTTGTCCCTCTCCATAAGAAGGATGGACTTCACATTCTAAATAATTATAGACCTAGTGCTCTACTCAGTGTAGTAGGAAAACTATTGGAGCGAATTGTTTTTTAAGCATGTTTACAACTACATTAAAGAAAATTCATTATTACACTCTTCCAATCTGGATTCTTACCGGGTTGTTCTACCGTAACTCAACTGTTAGAAGTGTACCATTATTTTTGCAATTTTGTTGATCAAGGCAAAGAAATTCATATTGTTTTCCTAGATGTAAGCAAAGCGTTCAACCGAGTATGGCAAAAATGACTACTGCGCAATTTGAAATTACGTGGAATAGGTGGACCACTATTTGAGTGGTTCACCGATCTTAGCGATCGGATGCAGAGGGTAACCCTCAATGGCCAATTCTCTGATTGGTGTATACCAATAGCAGGAGCTCCCAGGGGTCGGTCCTTGGTCCTCTTCTATTTTTAATTTATATTAATGATATTGTTTCAGTAGTCTCTCATTGTAATATCCGTTTGTTTGCAGATGATACTTGCTTATTCATTAAGGTAGATAATAGAGAGGATACTGCCAACCTTATAGATAGTGATTTACAGTCCATTGCTAATTGGTCTGACCAGTGGCTTGTGTCCTCACCTGCTAAAACTAAATGCCTCACAGTGTCAAACAAACAAGACTCTCTTAATTTAATGATGCCTAGTAGACAGAAAATCTATTGAGAATATGTACTTCAGTTTTGTTTTTCCTTCTATGGAATATGCCAGCATATATGAATTGACTTGCAAAAAGTGGAAAAGATCCATGTTGATGCAATGCGCAATCTCACAAAGGATAGTGTTCACCACGCTAGAATGAGGATAGGCTGTAGGAAGCTAAATTTTGACTTGTGTAATAATTTACATGTAGAGAACACTCCAAATTGTAGGTGTGGTGCGGAAAAAGAAGATGCAACTCATATTTGCTTTGATTGTAACCTATATGCTGATGTTCGCACTGAGCTGTTTGCCAGTCTGGCACATCTTATGCCTCTAAATATTAAGGATTTACTATTTGGAAAGCAGAATATCAATATTGAATGCAACCACTTGATTATTGACACTTTATCTTACAGTCAAAAAGATTTATATACTTGCATGAACTTGAAATGTTTCTGTTGGGCATATCTCCAGCAACACTATGCATTCAAATAGATGATGTTCAGTGGCTCAGTTAGGCGTCTTCTCTCTCACACACAGGGGCAAACAAAGCCAAAAGATATTTTTATATGGCATAACTGTAGATCAATTGCAATAAAATACGTATTAAACCAAATAGCGATCTATGCACAATAATTTGCTAAAAATACATTTCTTTCCTCGTAATAAAATCTACAGTGTAGTAAAGTTTTTTTTATCTGCAATCATATTAAATTGACAGAAGTTGCACAATCTTAAATTAATAAGAGGCACCTTGGGTTATACATGCCTACCTGTCTCAATACTTAACTTATAACTAAAAGTTACTCAACCGAATTTTGGTAATGCATCTTCTGATCTTAGTACCACTAAAACAATTTAAGTAATCTTCAGTACAGAAAAAGGTTTTATGTTGAATACCAGATATTAAAATAGTAAATTCTTTTAAATTATTCTTCAAAATGTTTTTATATCTTTCAAATAAAATGCTTTTCAACGTACATAGGAAATCCTTATAAAATCAGCACTAAGTAATCACATTTTAGATATTGGACAAAACCAAAGTATTCTAATGCATCTTTCACTTTAGATGACCAACATTTAAAACCACAGTTAGGTAACTTTTTTAAAACACTGTATGCTTTGCCAAGAATTGAGGTATTGTCACTATTAATGACTATGCGCCAATATTTGATATTAATTGTTGTAATCATAAGCATTGCGGAATGGCCACATGGTAGAAATTAAGATAGCATCGATGTATTTCTAAGGATCTACAGGATAACTAACTTCTGTGAATGTCGAGTATTTATTAAACTTGAACTTCTAGTACATGTCTTTTGCTAATAAAAATAGGCTACACCTATATGGAATTAAGTCATTAAACTTAGTCTACTCTTATATGTATCCATAAACTCTCTGAGCTATTTTAATCTATTTAATTTTTGTCAATTACTTTGATATGGCTCCCTCATAATACATTTCCTTGTAATATTGCTAGTTTTAATTTCTAGACCACCACATTATCACTAACATTAATCTCGAAATAATCTCCATCTTATGGGAGCGTTCACAATTGACGTCAACCACATTTTGGCATTTTCTGACCCCCCTGTCAACTTTTGTTAACTTAATGATCCCCCCTGCGTCAACTTGATACGCACATCCAACCCCCCCCGATACTATGGCGGTGATGTCGATTTCTTGACATCCTCACCCAAACCCTAAGCAATTAACCATTAAATCTAGCCAATAATAAAGATATGCCTTATTGAAATTGAATGGGTGTGCAGCATATACAAAGCATTTATTTTATCTCCATTCTTTATACCACAACCTTAAATGATGCCCCCCCGACCCCCCCCTCCCCCACCCCCTCCACGCCGTCAACTTCCGTCAACTTTTGCTGAAGTCCCCCTTTCAGTATTGACGTCAATTGTGAACACTCCCTAATCTCAAACTGTTATTAGCCACGAACTTGATAAATTGCTGGATACCTGCCACTGCTGTATCGACATAGCTGGGAAACACATATTAGAAGAGAACACGGCAAAAACAAGAAGCATGGAGCCGGGCCGTCTTCTACTCTTCCTCTCCTCACTGCTGCTGGTTCACCACCAAGCGGAGGCTCACTGCTATCCAGGTGGGTGAAACGCAATCTGAAAGGTCAGGGCCATTTGAGAAAGGGGTGCAGTTTGTTTTAACCTTAGTGGAGGGTGATGTTTACAAAAATATTTCTTTATCTGAGCTAGGGATGAATTTGTGTAGTATCAACAAAAGGAAAGTTGTATCGTCTTGCTGTAAATGTAGTTTAAAAATAGCCCAGCCCTCATCAAACAACACACTCCTTTTCCATGCATAATACAAGACCTAGTAGACAAATAGAGAGTTGTACATGTACTCATGACTAGAAGGTGGTAGGTTTGAATACCAGTTGTAGCTAGGAGTGGGTGCTGACCACACTCATTCATACCACTGTTCACTATTGCAGGTATTGCGCGGTGCATGGAGATGGACGTGATGGACATCTTCCTCATTCTGGACTGCAGCGAACACGTCACAGCCCGCGAGTGGACATACACCAAGGAGTGAGTGATGATCTAAGTATTGATAAGGGACGACTAGAGGGTATGGAGAAACTAGCGGTTGGCGGTTGGGGACAGAAAAAAAGTGATTTGATTTTTTAGGGGGGGGGGCGTGAATAAGGAAAGGGCTTGAAGATTGCTTCTATTGGCGGACCAGAAAATATGAAATAGTTTAAGGGGGTGGGGGGGGGGGGGAGAGGGAGAGGCGCTGGAAATTTTCAATCAAATTTTTTGGTGGGGGCCTAAAAATCACACCACAATGCTTTCGTTTTTAATACCCCTGGGCCATCATAGATGCTAGCCAACTAAAACAGTGTTTCATGAACAAGCCATTTATCTTGAATCCATATCCCTTTGTTTTTTAAATTCATCATTTGACTCTGTCCTGGACGGACTGTTGATTGCTATGTGGACGTATCTCTCGCTGCGTGGATCCAATCATGAATCTGCTATTGCATGCAGACGATTTCAAAATATACTCTAGATTTGCATTTAACCATTTAACCATTTATAGGTAACATTAACAAATGAAATAGGTATAGAATAATCATAACTCAAACACTTTTAACTCTCTAGGCAGGAAATACCCGTATTAATCAAGGGATGTATGTGCAAAGTTGTTGTTTAGGGTTAATTAAATTTCCGATTGTTGCCTACCTTGTATTTAAAACTTGGTTGTCTTCTATTCACAGATTTGCCAAGTCATTTCTCAACTACGTGAATATCTGGAAGATTCAGATAGAGATCATCGTGTTTGGTGTGAGTGGCGACAACTCCACTTTCATCGTCACCAAGTACATGGACCAGCCACAAACCAAAATGTAAGACTTTACTCAGTTGGAAAATATATAATGGTTAGTCTGTTGAAACAGCCACCAAATGATTTTTGGCGCATGACACTCAAGTCTTGCGTAGTATGAGAATGTGATTGAGAGAAATATATGAGTTCCTTCAGCTTTGAAATTTGGGACTTGTCCCAGACAAAAATGAAAGACTTGTCCCACCCAAAATATTAGAAAAAAAAACAGAGACAAAATACACGTATTTGCAAATGATTTATAAAATTGTAAAAACATGACAACAGATTTAGCCTATAATTGGGCCACTATTTTTTGTACATTTGCTTTTAATTTTCAAACCATAAAGACCTATAACTAATGTGTAATCAGCCCTATTTCCTATGTTTAAAAGCATTGCAAAATAAAGGTCGCATTACTCAATGAACCATGAATGATTTGTAGGATTTGTCTAATTGGCCACTGAACCATAAAGGATTTTGTAGGATTTGATTAATTGGTCACTGAACCATGAATGATTTGTTAAATAAATGCCACTAATTGCACGTTTGTCAGTGATCCATGGATGAGTAAACCAAATCTCTTATTCTGAACACTTCATAGGCGAATACCTTTCTTATATGAACATTTCATTTATCAACTTAGATACAGTTGATCTCATCTTTATGTGATCAAAGGTTCGATCAGCTTTTGGAATATAAAGATAATTTTACATTTCATTATTGGCACCTATAACATTATGAAAATGTGATGTTTATTATAAATTTCTTCATCTAATAATAAATAATATCTTCATTCATGCAAGAATTTAGATATTAGATAACTTGATTATCACATTGTAATCTTGATAATGTATTTCATAGTTTCAATGAACATGTATCTCCCACTGATGTGTTATTATAATACAAATATTACTTTAAAGCTTTCAAATGAAAACGTATTTACAGATTTAGAGTATTGATGTTGGTATGCAAAATGAAACTTTGATCTTGTATAGATTAGACCAACCATATCTTTCTAAGCTGATGAATGACGTGTTAGACATGTGGTCCAGGGCGTCAGAAGAACACTTCATGAAACCTTTCATGGGAGTTTCGCAATTTAGACAAATCTTTTTTCAACAACTTGAAAGTAGGGATTTGTCAAAAATAGAGGACATGAAGCAAAACGTTGGTGCATGATCTCAGGTGCATGATATCATGATGAAGATTATGTCATTTTTCCATGATTGATCAATCTAGATTTGCACACTATTGTTTCAAAGTTGAACTCTGTTGTTTCCATATTCGCACTTTCTTTTGCCAAACTGTTTTACCACTACAAATTTGCAGGTTGACATATGAAATGGCGCTATTTAAACAAACATTTGGACATATATAAAACAGAAAAGTCAAGTTATAAGACGAAAGGACCAAGATGAAAATTCACCACATACATCAAGAAGTGCATGTAGAATGATAATTGACATACATTGACACACGCCCATTCACATAATGTGACATATTTATAGCATATTTCAAATGGATGTTTTTGAAGAGGTGCACCATATAAACCAGGGTGAAAATTCACCAACACAGTACATTTGTTTACATTGTTTTATTACCCAAAACCTTTCTCCATTTACCACTTGTACATGTGACACGTGGGAAAATGTCATAATAAAGATAGAATCATTGAAACATCCAGTTCGCATTTCTTCCTCACATGTATCAATGTCCAAACAATAGCAGCACACTCTAAATGCTATATTATTGTCAAGTAATGCAGGACAAGTTGCCCTAATTTTTTTAGTGTGGCTTTGGATTGTTTAATGGATATGCCTGGTATAATAATAATGTAATAATAAGAATTAATTGTAATAAAAGTGCATTTTAGAATTATCTGAAATGAATATCAAATGTTGGTAGTAAGGACATATTTCACCTAATAGTTTTAGGGTTGCGTGATTTAAAAGTATGAGACAGCATGCAACTGTTGCAACACTTGACTTAAATAAATATTTGGGTATATATGTGAAGACATCAGGATCATCACAGGAAGGTTGTAGTTGAGATTTTGTTCAATTTGATATAAATGAACAGCTGATTTCTACATACTGTCATACTTCAAAATGATATTTCAGCGCCTTAAACGCTGCCATAGACAACATCACGTACGGAGGCCTCAAAGCCAACATTTACGACCCCCTCGTGAGAAGAGTGGAGGAATACGTTGTCAAGACGCAAGGCACAAATATACCTGTCAAGGTTTGGTTGGTTTATTGATTATCGGCGATAAACTTCTTTGTCACTTTCTACGTATATTTTTTTGTTATGAAAATAAACTACAAATTTTTCACAATGGCCTAGCATCAAAGCGTGGCCTGTATGATGTATTTTATAGCCATTTGTAGGCCACTAGACAACGTGTATTTGACAAAATGAAAAGCATTGCTTATTCTCGCTTTTGACAAAATGAAAAGCATTGCTTATTCTCGCTTTAAGGCCTCCATTTCACACGGCCGATCCTAGCTCCAGATCTTCCCAAAGAGGCCCGATTTGTCATTTTGGGGTAGATCGTGAGCGATCTGACCTCAAAAGTGACGTGTTTTGGCGGGTTCGGCAGGGAATGGGGTACTTTTGGCCGGTTCCGGGCTGATTTATGTTTTTTTTCGGCGCATGTGGCACCAAACCACACTGTCTACATGCTTTTCGGGGCTGTCAGGGGGCTTTCTCTTGCTTTTGCAGCATCCCAAGGTCTTTCACCTTAGCTCTGGCCTCGTCTGCTGCTCTGGGAGGATTTCATTTGACAGATGAGACTTTAAGTGCCGCCACTGCCGTTACAATCTGAAGCAATGGAAGCATGAAACAGAAGCATCTTTTCCAACAGCACGATGCTCCAATTTTAATGCTGTCAGCATAGGGAAAATGACACACTTCTGCCAGCTTCTGACCAAAAAGGTGTTATCACTTCTCTGGAGAAGTGCTTTTGACTTTTTTCGGCCTGTATCTCCCGTTATGGATTAGTGAGTTGTTGAACTGGATCAACGTTTTGCTTTTCTGGTTTGTCTGGAGGGCTAATGTGTCCGTCGTTATAGGTCTTTCTGCTTGCTGACAATTTTCATGAAGATCCCGAAAGTTTTAGCTACAACATATGCACACGAGGTAATAAATAATGAATTTTGCCATTGTTGGTTGTGTCTCTGTTGAAGAAAAATGGTAACAATGGCAACCGTTGCACTTAATCTTGCTCCAGCCCAACAGCATAGCCAGGGGGAGGAAAGAAGAGAAAGAAAACTACACGAGGCTGAAAAGAAGAGGACGATGGCTACGCTTCAGTGGGCTCTGAATCATCATCAGTCGACCATTGACATCGAGCTACGTCATGCTTCATCTGTCTCTGTCCATTTCCCATCACAAACTACATTTTTTTCGGGAGGCTACGGCACTGCCATTGTTGTCAGGACCTGCTTCATCGTCTGTGACGTCTTGCAGGACCAGATGACTTTGGCCTGCTTCGTCTTCAGACTGTTACATAATAAATATTGATCCATTCCAGCAGATCCACCCAGAAATGACACGTCGGGCGTCTTTTGGAGGATCTGCAGCTAGCATCGGCCATGTGAAATGGGGGTTAAACAGCGTGTTGTGTTTTTGTTTTGAAACGCTTACCTTGATAGGGCAGGGAGCGCGCAAGCCCTTGTCACCAACAAGCCTTTGTGCATACAACACCCATGAAGAACCCATGGGTGCGCTCCACCCCACCCCCTTTCCCATAAACCCGGAGCCAGGGATCTACAGTAGCTTAATCTCAGCCAATCAGCGTGTGTTTGCTGCCAGATAGTTCTGCTCAGCGCGGGCCCGGACCAGGTGTATGGCGGCCAGCGCGTGCTCGACAAGCAGCAGAACATCAGTGGCGTACACAACGACGTGGACTTTGTGCCCGTGGCCGTGTTCCCCACAGACGACACTGCCCATCTACATTGGTGATTTTTTTTTATTTTGGGGGTGGGGGGACTATAAAAACTTTTCTTTCATACATCTATGTAGACATGAAAAAACCCCACAAAAATAGGAGTAACTATCCTAATATTTCATACTAGGTAAATAATGTATTATCTACAGAATATTTTTATATGGAAGTCCCATTAAAAATATCAATGACCTATGAAAACATTTATGAATTATAGCCTTAAGCCCAAATTTGAGATGCATGATATCTAATACTCAGCGTAAAAGAATGAGTAATACATGTAGCTCAAAAGCGGACCCCGCACCTAATGTAAATAATGAGGCTGTGATGAGACAATTTGTAAAAAAAAACAAAGGCCCAGAGAAAATTTATCTAGAGGTGAAAATGACAGGTACATGTAAGACCTGCATGTGCTGCTGCTGCATATGCATTACATTCCACATTAAACCTCAATAAGGATCTCCAACTACGTGTATACTATTGCAGGTACAAGCAGATGCAGGCAATGACGCGCCTGCGCAGTCAGGACGAATTCGTGTACATGGAGCGGTTCGACAGCCTCGCCAAACGCGGGGAACAGATCGCAGGCATTCTGTGTGGGTGCTACCAGCCCTATGCTATTGGTAAGTACGGCACTTTTTTTTAGTAGGGTGGGTGTGGGGGTTGGGGGCTTACAATCACACCACAATGTTTTCATTGAAAATCTGTGGTGCACTTATTAGGGCGGCACTGATATTTTCAAACTAACCACACCACAATGGTTTCATTTTTTAATGCGAGTGAGAACTCAATGGACGTGCGAATATGCCATATTGTGAGCCAAACGAAAATAATTATCTAGAACTTTGGTTTTTCAGCTGTAAAACATATTTATGTAAGTTTGTACAAGCGTTCCCCCATGACTTAAGTGAGAGATGTATGAGAGACATGCAAAATTATAAGCTATTTTGCAGCGTGAATGTTTATTCTAAACAACCTCCTACTGTACATGTATATGTACAGTGATTTTGTGGATCTAAATGCAGAGCAATGTGCTCCAACAGCAGGTCCGTAGCTAGACTTGCAAAAGGGATAAGGCTAACAGTAGAAAAAAAACAGTACTAAGGGCACGGTGTTGAGTGCCAGAGGCACGACGCTCAATAGGGACGGGTCTGCGGGGGATTCTTCCTCAGAAAAAGTTTAATATAAACGCCTTTACAAATAGTGGCCTCAATTGTAGGAAAATATTATTTTGATATTAAGTAGGCCTAATCAAAACTAGTTTGGTTGTCGTTTTATCTCTATATTAAGATGCAATAATTTCTGCCATTAAATTATCCTCATGGTAGTGAGTGCCAGAGACACGACGCTCGCTAGGGACGGGTCTGCGGGGGATTCTTCTTTGATATCAATCAGACCTAATAGAAACTAGTTTGATTGTCCTTTATTTCTCCATATTAAGATTCAACAATTTCTGCCATAAAATTATCCCGGTGGTATTTCTATAAGATTTGAGGCAAGCAAGTCAGAATAAGTGATGAGGCGATGAAGCAACGAGGCCGAGGCAAAAAGCGATGAGGCATCCACGCCAATTGCCTCACAGTAGCTACGGGTATGAACAATCAGGAACTGTGGCATACGTGTAAACCTAGCAATCATACAATTTGTCGTCTGGTATTTTGCAGGCTGTGCCCGTGACCTAGTGTTTGTGGTGGACAGCACCAAACACCCCAATGTGACGGACAAAGAGTTCAAAGAGACGTGGACGCAGCGCATGGTGTTCTTGGCCGACGTAGTGGAACGGCTCACAGTCGGGGATTACTTCGCTCGGGTCGGGGTCGTCATGTACGCTTCGCACGCAACCATTGTGTTTAACCTCCTCGCCTATAGTGACAAGGTCAAACTCATGGCTAAGATCCGTAAGTCCTGCCGCAGGATCTCAATTCTTATTGAGGTTTATTAATTGAATAACAACGCCATTCAAGATATTCAAATTAAATAGATATGGATTTTTTTCATGGTTTACATGATGCCGTGTGTTATGTATTGTAATTGGTAGTGTATATCTAAAATAGAAAACAAAATATTGGTCAAGCACTTCTAAAATTTTGAATATATTTTCATTTGAAAAAAGACAATAAACAAAGCAATAATAACACTACCATATGCACACACATTCCCGTGATCAGAGATCATATAGATTACCCCCTGTATCGCACAAGAGAGTAATGAATGATAGATGATAAGTTTTTATTAGGCTGATTGTTTTCTTATTCCACAGAGAGTTTAGACGCTGTCAACTCCACTGATACAACCGTCAACATGGCTGCTGGACTAGACATTGCCATTAACATGTTGCAAGTGCGGTCCGCCCAGGGGGCCAGAATCTACAACCGGGACCTCATTGTTCTGCTTGCTGATAAAACCCCCAATGTGGGAGTAAGTGTTTTTTGATTGATGATAATGCAATTGATTAATAATGCACATGTCCACAAATCATAAGGCTTGACATTCTTGTTTCATAATGTAAATGGAATTATTTTTATAGTTTATTTATTTTTGAAAGTTGAGTGTGAACACAAACTTTGAATTAGCATGTTCAAATCAAATTGCATACTACTCGCGACAAGTTTGCCGTATATCGCAAAGTTAATCTTAATGACAGAATATGAGAAATGAATCTCAATACATGGTGTGTTTTTTAATACAACAATAGACTTCTTTATTCTTTAGGATGTAGGTCGATCTGCCCAAATTGCGCAGGATTCGAGCATTGAGTTGACTGCTATAGGAGTGACCCCCAACATTGACCTGATCACCCTGGACAAGGTGACCACAATGACAATATAAAAAATACTTAAGCTCAAATTTGATGCTTGCAACTGTTGTTTCATGATGATTTACAATAATAGACCTACAGCAAGAGATAGACATACAAGAAAAATTAATGAAAGCAAATGAGATTGCAGTTGGAGGAAGCTAAAATAGCCTTTCCTGTACCTCCTTTTAAGCTTTTACTGTCCCAGTGAAACTCTGATTCAATCCTAAGCTAATCCTTCCCCACAGGTGGCGGTGAGCCGGCAGTGGCGGTTCTGGGTGGAGGAGTACTCGGGCCTGCCCGCCCTCATCCCCGTGGCCGTCAACTACACGTGCGTGCTGTTCGCCGGCTACACGGGCGCCACCGGGGCCTTCGGGCAGACAGGTGATGCATATTATATTGGCATAATGTAACGTAGAGTTACTACTTCTAACCATGATCATATCTCTCACATTCTGAATATCAAGGGTTCACTTAGGGCCTTAGGTGGGTTAAAATTGACATGGCCGTAATTTGAGCCACTCTACTTTTACCTGTAAAATGATAGATTGAATAACCCTATCTATGGACACGAGACACGCATGTTGCTTCCAAACGGACATGATATTAACAGGGGACACAGACACTTCTTGGAATATCTGAAAGATGGTCCCAAATAGGGTCTTTTACTTTTAAACTTGGTTTGTGTACCCACTATTCTGCTGGGTGATGTCCCATCTTTCTTGTGTCAAGCGTATTTCTATGTGGATATTTACCCTTTACTGATAAAGCAACAAATGACTTATATGCAGTCGACAGCGTCCATGTGACTAAGTGACATGCATGGTGGTAATTTGAGTGCATACGCATGATTCTAGGTCATACTGGCAGACCCGGGAGTACTGGAGCCACCGGTGCACCTGGTGTAACTGGAGCTGTTGGAGAAACTGGTAGTACTGGTAAGTTACATAACTGTGTTATTGTCCTTTAGTACTGTGATATCATTCATCTTCTAATGCTTTGCAGTTTCACGAGTACATGTAATTGGACTATTCTTTATCCCCACTGATTACCAGTCCATTCCATTCTACGTAATATATTGTTTTAATGTACATGCAACTATCCTGATATAAAGTGCGTACATAAAATCAGTCTAATAAATGAACTAAAATCCCAGCAACACAACTAATAAAAGAGTCAGTGAAAAATTCATTAATATCCTATATACAATATTGAATAAAGCTTACCATGTGTGCCTCGCAGGATTACAAGGGCCGACAGGTAAAACAGGTGTGCAGGGAAATACAGGAGCCACAGGGAAGACTGGACCAACGGGGCCTGCCGGCGCTACCGGCCCTGTTGGAAACACAGGTTTTACAGGCCCTAGAGGTATATCAATGTTGTCATAATACCTTTAGAATTCCAATCTCAACTTGACCAAATATCAATGAACGGAAGGCGAGAAAGTATAGTCAGACACATATCTTTTCAAATAGGTACCTCAGGTGGAACAGGTCCGATTGGTATGACTGGGATGACGGGTCCCATAGGAATGACTGGAGCAACAGGACCCACAGGGACAACAGGCGGTACCGGACACACAGGAGAGCAGGGTGCAACAGGCAAAATAGGACCACTCGGGCCATTGGGCTTTACAGGATTTACTGGTCCACAGGGAATGACTGGTGTTCCAGGCCAGAATGGTGCTATTGGACCTATTGGAGGCACAGGATCGACGGGAAAAGCAGGAGAGACAGGTAATCTATGAGTTTCAATGAATTACTAGACTTATTGCAAAACTTATGTTGAAAACTTCGATGATGAAAGCGTATTTGATAAACCATGTATAACAACTTAATAACTTTATGTTATTTATTTGAAACAGGGGCTACTGGACCTCAAGGTCAGCAAGGCATGACGGGTGCTACTGGTAAAACAGGACCCACTGGCGTAGCAGGACTCACAGGACAGAAGGGGCAGCAAGGGTCTACAGGATCTACTGGCGCACAAGGGATACAAGGAGGGCAAGGAAACACGGGCATGACTGGAATACAGGGTATCAAAGGTGATCTAGGACCAGTTGGTGTTACTGGACCAGTTGGGCGAAAAGGCGAAAAGGGAGAGGCTGGAAAAAATGGTATTAACGGGATTGATGGGATTAGTGTAAAGGGAGATAAAGGTGATAGGGGTAAAGATGGATTAACTGTAAAAGGCGATCAAGGAATTAAAGGGGCCCAAGGACTGAAGGGAGAGTTAGGTCCCACTGGGATTACGGGAGCTACGGGTGCAACTGGAATACAGGGAATTAAAGGTGATGTTGGACCTATGGGTTTCACTGGAGCAATGGGACCAACTGGGAGGACTGGATATACTGGTGCAACGGGAATACAGGGAATTAAAGGGGATGTTGGACCTGTGGGGTTTACAGGAGAAATGGGCCCAACAGGGCAAACTGGTTATACTGGATTCACAGGGTTCACGGGGTTCACTGGTGCTACTGGAATACAAGGCATTAAAGGGGATCTGGGACCGATTGGCTTTACCGGAGTGATGGGTCCAACTGGGAGGACTGGATATACTGGTGCAACTGGAATACAGGGAATTAAAGGGGATCTTGGACCTGTGGGGTTCACAGGAGAAATGGGTCCGACTGGGCGAACTGGGTCCACTGGATTCACGGGATTCACTGGTGCTACTGGAATACAAGGGGTTAAAGGTGACCTTGGACCAGTTGGCTTTACCGGAGCAATGGGCCCTACTGGGAGGACTGGATATACAGGATATACTGGTGCAACTGGAATACAGGGAATTAAAGGTGATGTTGGACCTGTGGGGTTCACAGGAGAAATTGGCCCAACAGGGCGAACTGGTTACACTGGATTCACAGGATTCACTGGTGCTACTGGAATACAAGGCATTAAAGGCGATCTGGGACCTGTGGGTTTTACTGGAGCAATGGGACCAACTGGGAGGACTGGATATACAGGATATACTGGTGCAACTGGAATACAGGGAATTAAAGGAGATGTTGGACCTGTGGGCTTTACGGGTAATACTGGTATTCAAGGTGGACAGGGAGATACTGGTATTCAAGGTGGACAAGGAGATACTGGTACTCAAGGTGGACAAGGAGATACTGGTATTCAAGGCGGGCAAGGAGATACTGGTATTCAAGGTGGGCAAGGAGATACTGGTATTAAAGGTGGGCAAGGAGATACTGGTATAACAGGTCCCATTGGACCAGTTGGATTTACTGGCGATATGGGACCTATTGGCTTTACTGGGCCAACTGGTAGAAGTGGAGCCACAGGGCCGAGGGGGGCAATGGGGCTCAATGGAGCGACTGGGCCAACTGGAATAACTGGTGCCACTGGGGATACAGGTGAACAAGGTGGCACTGGGTTCACGGGCCCCGTTGGACCTGTTGGATTCACAGGCAATATTGGGCCTCAGGGAGATACGGGTACAACTGGTCCTCAAGGAGATACTGGGACCACAGGTCCACAGGGAGATACTGGAGTTACAGGTCCAAATGGTGATACTGGAGTTACAGGTCCAAATGGTGATACTGGAGTTACAGGTCCAAATGGTGATACTGGGACCACTGGTCCTCAAGGAGACACTGGGCCCATTGGACCTGTTGGATTAACAGGAGTTACTGGTCCACAAGGGGACACTGGAACCACAGGCCCACAGGGAGATACTGGGCCTGTAGGGTTGACTGGGGCTACCGGACCTACTGGAATCACAGGTGCAACCGGAGATACTGGGCCTCAAGGGGACACAGGAACGACGGGTCCTATCGGACCAATTGGATTCACGGGAGTTATAGGCCCTAATGGTGACACTGGCCCTCAAGGTGATACAGGAACAACCGGACCGCAAGGTGACACAGGGACTACTGGACCTCAAGGAAACACTGGGGTTACTGGTCCACACGGGGATACTGGGGTTACAGGCCCTAATGGCGATACTGGGACTACAGGCCCGCAAGGTGACACAGGAACTACTGGTCCTCAGGGGGATACTGGAATTACAGGTCCTATCGGTCCACAAGGATTCACTGGTTCCACTGGCCCAACTGGAATAACTGGTGGCACTGGAGCTACCGGCATTCAGGGAATAAAGGGCGATCTTGGACCCATAGGGTTTACAGGCCAACAGGGAGATACTGGACTGCAAGGTTAGGGATTCAGTTACTTATCTTTTTAATTCTTCGTGATGGATAACTATAGTAATTATTCGATCAAACAAGCAATGATAACGAGAGTATTCAAACATATATGCTTGGTGAGATCTAAATACAGGAATTTAAACACATTTCTAAAGAATACATTCTATACAATTAACACAATGTATCAGGAAATACTGCAAGACATGTATTTAATTTATGATTTTCTCTAATCATTCAGGATCAACAGGAGAAATGGGCCCTAGAGGCTTCAAAGGAGAACAGGGTCCCAGAGGTTCAACACTCAGTGAGTAACAATTGGTATAGATTAAGTGTCCAGTGACAGATTAAGATATAAAAGTATTTTCTTTTTTTCTACCTGCGTGCATTCGATGGCAATATTGTATATATGTGGATTTAAGGTTTTGTAAAAGTTGCTAACTAATGCACTAGATTGAACCTCACTGCAGGCTGCTTCACACCTCTGGACATTGCCCTCGTTGTGGATGCGTCCAAGACTGGTCTCGCTTGGAATACGTGGCCGCTCATCACAACATTCCTAAAGCATGTCCTCGAAAGCATCGACATGGGTGAGATGAAAGTAGGGCATTAGAATCAGTCACCAACTGAATGTAGCTGGGTTATGCTGCATGCAAGTTCTTAACCTTGCTATAAATGCCGGTAGTCACCTGTTAACTAGCAGCTATGTAATACAGGTACCTAGCAGATTCAGGTTTTTGTGAAAGGGGAGGGTTGTAATAAATGGATTTCATCTATTTTGTACGAGCAAAAACTCACTGGCAGGCAAAAACCCCATCAAAATTAATTTTGGGGTAAACCTCTGGGTCTGCCTATGTTAAAATCATAATGTCTTTATTTGAGTAATAATTTGAAATGAAGAAATTGCTATAAATACGTGCATACAGTTTCAATTCTATTTCATATATATTAATTATAATTGTATATTCTATTTTGCCAATTTATCAATAGTGATAATGAGACCTAGTGCTGTAAGCCAAATATACAGAATATTCAATATTTTGTCAATTATCATGAGGAATAACTACATCACTATGTATTGTCACTCCTGATTCAGCAACCACAAAGGACCATGTGTCAGCAGTATTCTACGGACCAACACCTTCATTGGAGTTCCCGTTCAACAGATACAGCAGCTCAGAAGACGTAATATCACACTTGACATACAACAGTACCACAGTCACTGGGGTAAGTTTCATCTGAAATTATTATGTATTTATCAACATACACATAAAGGATATGTAGCCCACATAGTCTAAACATAATGCAATCTAAAATCAGCTTATCAAACACAACTGTACTTGGGTGTTGTTTATATCACATGAAGCATATTTTCATTATTGTAGATATACTTAAAATAATTCACATTTAAGTATGATGTAGAAACCAAATCAATGTATTTCAGTCATAATAACAGGCGCTTACACTGTGAAAAGCCTCCTATATCAACATACAAAAATCAAGTTGTTATTGATATTGAATAATGGATTCCCAACCAATCTGATGAAAAACACTTCAGACGCCTGACTTGCCCAAGGCCATGAACTACACCCTGAAGAACGTCTTCACCAAGGACAAGGGTGACCGTGCCAACATCACTGACCTAATAGTGCTGGTGGTGACGCGACCTATTGGAACTGCCATACAGGAGGTGCTCAAGGTGCGCCAGAGCATCATGGACGCACACATACACATCATAGTGATTGGTGAGTGAGATTCTGCACTTGCAGACTTCCTCTTAATTGGTGAAGACTTACTACACACTTACGTTTGGCGAGACAAGCAATGTGATTTTCATTTATAACACACCAGAGTGACTGGTTGTCCATCTACAATAGAACCTCCCTCTTAAGACCACCATTGAGACTGGTCTCAAGTGGTCTCGATAGAGAGCTATAGAGAGGTAGTCTTTTTATGTATGTTGTAGTTGTTCACTCCATGAAAAGTTTGGGACCTCGAGAAATGGAGTTATTTCAGAGGTGATCTCAATAACAAGGTGGTCTTAATTGGAGATTTACTCATTTTTAACAATGTATGTTATGGTAAACACTTGATACATGTTTGATTGTGTCATCTGACCAGGCGTTGGCAAGTTTGCTCAGTACTCTGAAGTGGAAAAAATCGCCTCCTCCATCCTGGGCGTGCACTGGATGGACACGATCTTCACCAAGGACTATGAGATGACCAAGGTGGTCCAGGACATGTTGATCAGCGTGGACCGCTACCGCCAGCAATGCCAGATCGATGGTGGGTGCCGGGATGGTTGAGAGGGAGTGGTAGGGTTTGCGGCCACAAAGATGGGGTGATGGTTAATGTGTGGAATATTAAACAGGAACGACCAGCGTTTTGGTAAGGTGGGGTGGTGGTGGGGTGGTGTCGGCATTTGTTGAGAGTAAATGGGTTTTTACAGACAATTTTGCAGAATCTTGCAGGGCTATGTTAATGTTTTTCACCCAAGGAGCATGGGCTGTGCAATTTGCATTGCCCATGTTCAAATGTGCCGAAATAATCTTGACCATCAATACCAAACCAATCTATGAAGGGTGATTAGTAGAATTCGAGTTTTGGTTTTAGCATTAAAAATCCAACCATGTTTTCATCCACACAGATCAATTATCTTCTGCGCCTCAAGTCCCTCAAGCTGCACAGCAAACAGACACGACTAATGGGTTATTGACAGACAAGATGCTAGAACAAGTAGAAAAACTGTTGAAGTCCAAAGACGGACCAGTTTCCATGAGTGTCATCATCGGCAGTGCATCTATTATCCTCAACGTGGTGCTGGTCACAGTATCGCTGTATATATGTGTCCGGTGGAGAGCAAGGTTGGTGAATCAGAGGTTTTTACAATGATTTGATTTGTTGCCAATTCTTATTCATTGATTACAATGTTCATTCTAATGTAACATTTATTGAAATAACCATCATCCTGGGGATCATATTGGTAGCTGTGATTATCATTAAAGTCATCCTCATCAGTGAGAATCATTTATGTGAATAATAGCATTGTTCAAATTAGATACTTCCTAATTAGCTAGTACATTTAGTCAATGATAAGTACTTATTTGGTCTTTATGACCATCTTTCATTTTATAAGATATCTTTATCATCTTTGTGATCAGTAATTTATAATACATGTGTGCCAGATTATGTCCATCTATGATCCACTATAGCATTATATAGGGCATATTTATTTACTACTTTTAGTGCTAAATTCAAAAGTCAATATCATATCGATTTGTACAGGTTTTCCACCATACACTATGAAAGTGTATTATTCAATTTGCAATATTTACCAAATGTACGCTGGAATATAAATGAATATCATCAAATTACATTGAATCAAATCATGTTGCCAGGCAAAGATCACGTTGTGAATGTGAAGAGGATGGTGCATCACCATCATCGCGGAGGTCCTCCTGGACCAGCTGGTCTGCCAAGTCCACAAAGTCAGACTGTTCCACGGACTCTACCAGTATAGACTCCTCACACATAGGTGCATTACAGACATAACACAAGCTTGATTGTGGATTATATTATGTAACACCTCTCAAGGGATGACCTTAATTTGAGCTGGTCTCTTTTTGGTACTTAGAAACCATGAAATTTGTGATTCTTATTATCTATTTGTAGATGTGAACTTTTTTTAAAAACATATACTTAATATTCTGAGCATAATGATACTCTAACTTGCAAAACTACTTATTAGTCATCATTTAGTAGTGATTTCTTAGTCCTTATTAGTCCTCCCTTGATTGTTTTACCTGCAGTTATGACATACATATTTATTTACTTGTGATCATGTTATTAGCTCCACTTTCTATTTAACCTCAGCGGATTGACCACATAAAGTATGTCAATAATAGAAAGCAAATTTATTTACCAGTGAGAAAAATTGAAAGTCTTAAAGTGATGATACATCACTCTATAAAGTAATATTGAGCCATGGCACACACATGGCCCTCTATGTTCTTCCCAAGTGTAATCTAGAATGTTAGCCAATCAGCGCAAAACTCTCACTAATTTGGCGAAGCTTTTGAACTGTCAACATCACCTAATGCATTATGCATATTTTGACCTAATTGGAAAATGCCAAGGACTCAAAGCAAGTTTTTATCAATAGAGTGAGCTCTTAATATTGAGGGTGTGATATTTATATTGTTGAATATTTATTAAGTTGGTATTTTTAAGTTTTTGAAAGTTCTTTGGTTTAACAGATGTGTGCTTTATAGTATATGGTTGTTTGTGAGTGTGTGTTTTATGTAGAGGGTAGTTAATTCGCTTCAGCAGCTGAAGTAAAGGCTTGTGTTCACTTCATTTCTATGTATGTATATATCTATGTATGTCTCCAGACAAGCTAGAGGGATTACAGATGAATCGATTTTGTTCAAACTTCACACAACTATAAGGTATGGGGCGACACCAAAGTGATTCGATTCTGGGCACTTTGCCAATTAAAATGTGCTTATCTTAAGCCATTTATGGTCCATTTTCGTCCATTTATGGCCGATTTCTGATAATCTTCGTACTAGTATTGAATGCACAATGACAGAGCAATATTGTATCATCTGCAAAAGTCTATTTGGTGCTGTTTGCTGTTTGCTGCTACAGGATCAATATGTAGCATGATGGAGCCAAGTTGATTAGACAGTGGTACACATATTATTTGTGGTTGATTGCATACATTGTAATTGTGTACTTTTATTCATGATATCCCTAAAATTTTAGTAAACATCTTTATTGCCCAGAAGTCAACATTGTTCTAGTGACACTGTGCTCTCTGACCACCTTTGATTTAATTTTTGGTATTGTCATCATTCCTTTTTCATATTGAAAAGTGAAGTTGACTAACTTTGTAAGTTTTTTGATAGAAAATTACAATTAAACTTTTCTTTCTATCATAAAACTGTTAGTACAATGGGCTCGTAAAGGATGTGATAGTGACAAATAATGTAGAAAACATGTAACCTATTCTGATTTGAATTAATTATTTCATGTTGAGGCTCCATTTTTGTCATTATGTTTAACTGGTGCTATGAATACTTCAATATCATAGGAAGATTTACTGTTTGCTCACATCTACCATGTTTGTAAAAAAGCTATCTATTCATAATGTTTAGAAAATACAAATATATAGGCATACTAGTTTTGCAAAATTACATATTAGATTGTTAGTTATTTGCAGGGAACGATTTCCAATATTGGGGAAATTTATGCTCTAATAAGACATTGCTACATAATTAGGTATAATGATATGTTTTCCATAAAGGTTTGTTTATGTATTGTCAAATAGCACACACATTTCTAATGTCACCTTCCTTATGTAGTCATCTTATATTTTAATTATAGTGTACTGGGCGGGGTGTGTGTGGGGGTATAAGGGTTTGAGAAATTCCACAGGCCTAATTTTTTTGGCCTTATTTCTCACAAGCCTAATTTTTTGGGCCTTTTTCCCAAATTCCACAAATATTCGGGCCTTTTCCCCACATCCCAGTTCCATGAAATTTCATATCCCTCTTTTTGAGGGGCATTTTTTCCAACACCCCTAATTTTTTTGCCTTTTCCTCACACTTCACTTCCTTATAAACCTGCCCCATGTACGATAGGTATTATCATAATGAATTGCTAACTAAGGTTTGGAATTAATGACCAAAAATATGTAGGTCAATTTGCATGAAAAGATTTTTTTCTTTTGTAACATTCGGCAACATTATGCATGAAAGCAGTTTGCTATTTGTTTTCCTGTTGAGATGTCCTATATAATAGTGCACACCTTCAAAAGTTTAATAAAATGACTTTCTGCCAAAATATTTCAACATATATAGAGCAAAAAGTATGCCAGTTGAGATAATGGTCAAAATGAGACATGTATTGTCATGTGTAATAATGGTGAAGTGCCCAAGTATAACAAGTATAACATGAACTCCAGTCTCTATTCCATCTGTTTATTGACTGTCCCTTCAGAGAGTTTACGAGCTTATATATAGTCCCCGTGCATCTGTAGCCAGAAGTGAGTAATCTAGGTGAACTGCTGACTAGGCATTTGCCAAGTGAGCAGTATTCTATTTTAACTTTCACATTCCCCCCCCCTCCACGAAAAATTATATGGAAATATATTTTTTCCATTGAATTTCGAAATTTAGAAGATGCACGACGGTACACATAAAGCAACCTTCACACACTGTAATGAGAGCAAGTTTGCGTTATGAACTACAAAGCTGAGCGTGAGGTCGTTTTATGCTTATACAACTAAGTAACATACATTAATAGTCAGACAGTAACATAGCATCAAACAAATAATGTGTAGGATTATATTTTCGAATATGATTAATGTACGATTACATTGATCTATTATACATGCATATTCTTGTAAATGAGACATTACATAGATAATACCTATACATGTGACATACAAGACATATAAGATTACATAGTAACAATTGATTTATCATACATGAGTGTTGCAAGATTACATTGTAACAATTGACTTATTACACGTGAATATTTGCATACCTGATAATTATTGTCTATACATATGACATAAATCACCTATGAATGTGCTACATTTGCAACAAATTTAAAAATGTAAATTGAAGTGTATAGGTGATTAAAAACATGCGATCGGCATATAATTTGTTATACAATAGATATAAACTGACAAATGATTAAATTTGTGACATTATTGAACTGCACTCAAAATGACAATGATACACATCTATGCAAAATGTAATAAAAACGATTTAACAATAACATTAAGCATGTTATTAGTGTGCTAGGGGATTACAATAAAATCAATATTGAGAAGTACTCATTATTACATATTATGACTTCGTCTATTTGCCAATACAAAACAATATCTAACAATGAAAATAATGTATGACAATTTGAAATATAAAACTAACAATTACATATCAAACATGTCATGGACTGTGATAACAAATTATTAAGACATACAAGTAAATTGATTGTATTAATAGAAACTACAAAATAGAGATATTGTACGATTATGATCACCCTGTGAAACAGAAGAGAGAGGAATTTCATTGTTTAAGTTATTCCTTTGTGAATCATCGTAAATATACACATTATCCTATGTACTGTTATTGTCAGCAACAACCAAAGGTGGCCTGTTTGTATCCTGTTTTTTAATTGATAGTTTGGATGAGCTCAATCAGCTGTCAGTTGTGTGACGTCATAGGCAGATCGAGGTTTTTGTAAAAGGGGGGGGGGGGCGCACTTAAAGAAAGGGGGGGCGCACTTTGGGATTTCATGAAAAACCCTATGAAAATGAAGAATTTTGGTGGGATCTGCGCCTGGTGATCTGCCTATGGGCGTTATGGTCCGTGTGCTTATCGTGGTGAGCTATGGTAATTAGTCTCTATGGAGTCAGCATTTTCTTGTTTTCCTTAGGGAGTTGGTCACTTGCATTGTGTACGGAGTTTGTTTCATGAAATGGCTTAATGATATTGTAGCATACCAAGGGGTAATAATATTCTTGGATTGATTTGTAGTGTACAAATATTTACATCTATATGCGATGTTTTCAAGTATGTGATCTTGTATTGCTGGAACTGATTACAGGAATACCATGAGTTAGCATGGAATGACTCACAAAGGATAACACTATCATCAAACTCAGAATAACAATGATAATACCTTGGAATCAACGAGAATGGTCATTATTGAACAGAAACCTATTTAAACACAATGTAGGACAAATCAGCTACAAGATGAGCAAAAGTGTGCTGCTTAGACGGCTGTGTGACCTTGACGTGGCTTTTAATTAGTTATGACAGATGAACTTCTGGAGTAAGCTGGGTAGTGAGCAATTTGCAACACGGATAAAATGGGGTGAAATACGGGCACAACTTATCACATCTATAATCGAAATTATAAACCAAATGACATGTTACGATCATTAAATCATGTACATGAATGGCTAAAAGAACCTATTTTAATATATATACGGGATAAAGGGAAGCACCTAAATTAATTTAAAAGGGATATGTCTGAAGTAGAAAATATTGAAATCATTACGACAGTTGTATTATCCTTACAATGCACATTTATGAAACATGATAAACTGGCACATGACAATTTGAACTAGCTGCAGTTTGAAAATTTAATTACGTAAATACAAAATCGAATATGGAATGAAATCTGACACATATAAAGTAACCTGGTACCCAAATAGACGTGCTACTTTCATGAACGATGGCGAAGCAAAATACACCACAGAGTCTAACCATTGGGTGGTATTAAACTATAGTCTGCCTCTTTTTATTTACATCATCAAAATAGTAGTTTTCAAGAAGATTTGAACTTGTACCCTGTGGATTACACATTTAAGAACATGTACTTATGTAATAATGTACATGTAATAAGTCTTAAATGTATTGATAATGAGTCACAGAAATAAGGGAAAGCTTTAATTGTCTCTATTTAGTCTACATAAATCACAATATTGGACTTGTGTTCCAGTGTTCGTGCCTTGCCTCTATTCTAAACACTATCTTGAATGTAGGTCCAGATAACAAAAAAAAAAATCATATCCATGTAAAAAGCATATAGAATTCGGGCATCAATATAGAAAAGCATATAGAGTCCTGGCCACAGACACAAAGAAAGCAGTGGCCCAAACCAAGCCTGAACAAAGCTTCTGATAGATGGGGACCACCGGCCATCCTTAACGTGAAGCCCTGTCTGATACATGTAATTGCAGATCGCAGCAACAGGACATAGTGTAGATGGTCAAGGCGATTTGGCTGGCGGACCATGACACGTACAAGAAATACAGAAATGAGGTGAACATTCTCATTTTTGTACCATCTTAACACTATGTTAGCTGTGGGTGTGTGCGCAAGTCATGTGTTTCAAATCATACATAAATCTATCTGTCTATGACATAAAGTTCTAACTTGATGTATGGTAATTTGTTAAAATTATGAATTAGCCCACATTCAAGTAAAGGCCTACCCCATAAATTGTCAAATCTCATTGGAAAAGGCCATGGTTGCATCAAGTAACTTCCCCTAAGTTTGTGTTGTTGGGTTGGTAGGTGATGGTGCATGTGCCTGTACAGAATCCGGCGGCTTGGCCTCCCATCTCCATACTGCTACGGTTGCTACAGAAGTGTCACATTAAGCTACACACTCTGAATCCTTGTCATGCTACACCAGTTAGTAAAAAAAATCAAATATTTACCTTGTTTTAGGAAATTTGAGGGTGCTGTAGTAACATCGTCGAAATGCCACACGCACACTTTGATTCATGTGCAGCAGTCACTGTATGAGGACAATTGTGAAAAGAAATCCTTCAATTTTTTGCTTAATAATTGTCTTGTTAAATTGTAATTTAGTGTAGTACACTAAGTATTAAAGATAAGTATAATATAATTACAATAACTTGGCCCCTACCATGGGTATGATTACTTTTCTCCTAGAATCTGCTGCAGTAGCGGCGGCTGATTGTCCTTCGTCTTTTTATCACGCCTTTTGCAATGCCCTACTGTTTAGGTTTGATGCCTGCATGTAGCACAGCGGAGGTGAATTGACATCTTCCACCTTTACATGTAAAAGTAATTTAATAGGTCTTGTCTGAATGACTCCACTGCCATTTAATAAAATACAAAATTACAATTAAAAAAGCCCCCCCATTAACCCCCTGTAAGCACATCCAAGGCAAGCTTCCTACTGGATGAGCTCACAGACTACAAGTCGTTAGAGTCGAGTCAGCATGCTCAAGCCATAGCCCAAATCGGACCCCAGAGTCAGGTGGATATTGCAGAAATAAACGGCATATAGAATAACATAAACTTTTTTAGACTGCTGGCATGACTGACGTCTTAAATAGAGAGGTGGTCTGTTTATTAAGGATCATGCTGTATGTTGGGGACAGTGCGAAATAGACATCAAGTACTTATCTAATTTGCACATTATTGGTTATGTAAAAATGTATTTGACTTGAAAGAAAAAATAATAATTAGTTACAAACTTTATATAGAAAACAAATACAAATGTATTGCATTTCTTGGACACACATATATATATAGTCTATCAATATAGTTGTTATGATGATAATGTTCGGTTTTAATAACTAAACGAATTTCATTGTCGTTCTCTATTCATTGCTACTATTTTCACTTGTATGTTCGCTCATTGAATCCGCATGTATAACTGACCAATTTGAATAAGACATAAACTGACCTTCAGACTTTAAAACTAGAAATATCTAACGTTCGGAATATAATTCTTAGAACAAAGAAACTACTGACCTACATACTAGAAATTATTAACGTTAAGAATATAATTGTCAAGTTACAGGATTCAGACCAATAAAGCATTGTCTTCATAACATCCTCCCCTCCTTGATATGACCATATCAACAAGTTGAAATATCCTGTGACAATATAACTAGTTAGAGCTACAGTGCTACACATTATTATGGTCAATACTACTTCAATGTTACACACAATCTACAATTCACTCGATCATACATGTCTAATTCGTTCCTTAGGACACATAATTTGCAATGTTATGCTACGTTTAGTTCACTACAACATACAAATTCAAGTGCAATATCAATCACTAGCTCACTACAAAATACAAAGTCAAATGGATAAACTCATTTTAGGATTACAACACTTGTAAAGTCTGTGTATACCATATTGCATCACTACACTTAAACATGACTAAAGTTAATCTACGTCTAGCTTGCTCACTTTTGCCTATCAACAATATTAAGACTTTCACATGTCCATCTTGTCCTTTTTTGGTGTCACCAATTCTAGCTAGTTGCCAATCATCTATGGGGGTATCAGTCGATATCGCCAACTACGTCACCCACTTTAAATTCTCGATGTTCAGTGCAACGTCCTTGCCTGAGAGCGTACCTCACTATTCACCCAATGTATGGTCTCATTCGCGATCACCTGAAACTCTGCTTCCCTTATCACAAACTCTCTAAGCAATTCCACAGATTCGTGGTTGCCTTTGTAAAATCCATCTGTGGTAACTTGTCAGCAGGCTTTGATGTAATTTTCGCTGTAGTTTATTATAGAGTGATCCATCCTGCAGTTCTTGCAATCGTCCTGCTTCTTTCAAATTTATCACTGCCATGTCTAGTAAATCCGCAAAGTTTTCTGTCTTTTGGTTGACCTTCTCTTGTTGGCTTGAACTTTTCTAGCTCATCAAAACTAATAGCTATTTGCCTCCTGCTGCCTCCATATTTAAGATCAAGCCTCTCGTTGGCCATTTCATAAACAGTCGCAGTGTCCAAGGCTTTGAATGCTCAGCAATACCTCACCTGAGAGATACTGCCGTAGCTGCAAGAGCTTGTACTCACCCATGGTTGGTGCTTGGTTAATACAAGCCAGGAAAGCAGCTCTCCAATTGGCATAATCCTCTTTGTCACCAGAAAACACCGGGATGGCCACCCTTTTTAACTGCCTCCACATGTCTTGACCCAGATGTACTGCATTTGCGCTATCCATAGACATACTGTCCACTTCCAGGGGTGCTGTCTACAGTCCCTGTGGTAATGGAGTCTGTACAATTCCATGTTGTGGGACCGCCTGTATATCGTGTGCTGGTAATGCATCCACATGCTCTTGTAGTTCTATAGATCTAGTACCAGCATTCTGATTAGTGGGACGGCTGATATCACTGGCGGTATCATGCACGTGGAGTGTTAGCTTTTCATATTTGTCCACCACATTTCTATAGTCACCTTCCATCTGGTCCATTTCGTCATTAATTTTATCCGCCTTTTCTATGTCCCCATTACTCAAGTAGAGATCTTGTAGCTCTAACATAACCTGGAGTGCATTATCCTGAGCTTCCTCCAGATCCTTAAAATCGTCGCCACGTGTATTATCAGAGAGATTGGTGATGAATGTCCGCCGTATTCTGGTGAACGCACTCTTTCCAAAAGTACACAAGTTGCATCGTTTAGATATACTATTGTATGGTAATCAGAATTTTAGTAACTATCGTATAGTTAAAAGAAGAAAATTTAGTTTCACATTGGTGCAATATATTTTCACTGAGTTTATAAAAATATTTATCCCAATCTCTTTAATAGACATATTAGGTTTTCACATTTTGAGGATATTAGCGTTTCATAAAAATTAATCTTACATCAATATTTTCATAAAGATAGACCAGATCATTATCTATTAGATCTGTAGAACGGAAGTGTTTCAGCCATTTTTGGTAACTTGCCTTTTGTTACTGATGCCTGCAGCCAATCAAATCAAACTAATTTGCATATGTGAATTAAAAAGAGTTCTTGCATTCATCCCATAAAGACATCATGACTTGAAATTTCTTCAAGTCACCTGTTCATTACGTTAAAAGCCATAATATTGCTTTAAGTAGTTTGGTAAGTACAGAGAACAAAGTGATAATACTACCTAAACCTTTAGTTGGGTACCAACTTCAGCAGAAGCAGGTATAATGGTACAAAAAGCACAAGTAAGCAGAACTAGATGGAAAAAGTTGTATAATTCTACTTGAAAGAGATAAAGAATTAAGCAGATATAGAATTCATCAACAAACGTCATTGTTTCAAAGTCTGCAGTTTGGGCAAAAGCTAATACTGGGGTAAATGGTATTTACGGGGTCACAACAGGAAATGAACTGGCAACCATGATATACGTGCGTGTAAATCACAACAAAACTCAATGAAACTGTTGGTTAATGTGACTAGAAGCTCGTCGAATCTTTTCACCGAAGGTGGTAGGATGTGATCGATGTAAAGGGGAAAAAAGAAATTCTGACTGGTAAAGTGCTACATATGTGCACGTAAATTGCAATAGAACTCAATGAAACTGTTTGTCGATGCGACTAGAGGCTCGTCAAATCTTTTAATCGAAGGTGGTCGTATGTAATTTATGTATGTTTGTGAAAATTACAACAAAATGGTCAAGGTAACTGTAACTTTGAAAAAGAAAATGGTGATCCTGAGTACTACATTCATGGAAATTTGTATATTCCAAGAATATGCAATTATGATGTCAGCACTTTCAAAGGTTCCTCAATTTTTTAGCAAAGGTGGTGGGATGTAACATAGAAAAAGACGTGATTTTGACTACTTTAGTGCTATATACATGCATCAAAACATACAGAACACATTGATTGAATGTGTAAAGGTTCATCACCTTTTTATCGAAAGTGGTAGGATGTAACATTGAAAAAATCTCAATCCCAACTTCTGAAGTACTATTACATATGTGCATGGAAACGGTGCATCACCTCTTTTATTGAAGGTGGTGGTATGTCTAACCTGGAGAAAGAAACAAAAACAAGACTGTGGCGATCCCGACCGTTAAAGTGCTGCACAATTGATACCCAGTGGCACTTTATGAAAGAATCATGGAAAAACGCTGCCGTTCGCTGCTTCTTAGCCTGTTATTTACTCAGCTTGGGGCAGCATTTATCGTCAGCTGTCCTTTAATTAAGGCCCTACGTGAAGGTATGAATTAGGGAGCGTTCACAATTGACGTCAACCCTTGAGGGGGTGGGGGGGGGGGAGGGGGGTCAGCGAAAGTTGACGAAAGTTGACGGGGGGGTTGGGGGGGGGGGGTCATCAAAAGTTCATGAAAATTGACAGGGGGATGGGGGGCACCCGAAAAGTTGACTGGATGACGTGGAAGGAGGGGGTTGGCAAGTCGACACCAACTTTGTACATTGAACTAACTTAAATTTGTATCTTAACTTCTGTAGTAGTTACCAATTTAGGACTAAATGTATACTTGACCAGTAACACTGGCAACATTTGTAGAAGAATAAAATGAGAACATTGTTATATCATATAAATCAAAGGGAATATAGCTTGAATCGGTGATTTAAGCCAGTTTGGTCATCTTAGTTAGCACAGATATGAAAGAAACTTTGTGGCTCATAATGGCTCACATATATAAATTTTCATTCAAAACAAATTAGCAAAATATTTTTAAAGTAGTGAAGAACTCAACTGTTTCTTATCTGATTTGCTGACCTATTTCAAACGTCATGTGCTTTTTAATGATTCAGTGTAATAATACGTATCATAATGGATAAAAAAAAAAAAAAAATCGAACATTATATCAGCATTTAAAAAATATATCCATAAAATCACAAAAACGACATCCAGAAGAACGCTGTTGAGTTGTGGAAGAAGGTAAAAAGTGGTGAGAAAGAAAAAAAAAAGGGGTCATTAAGTTGACGAAGTTGACGCGCGGGGGGCGGAAGGGGGGTCTCATGAAGTTGACGAAAGTTGACAAAGGGGGGGGGGAGAAAGTGCCAAAATGTGGTTGACGTCAATTGTGAACGTGTGAACGCTCCCAAAGGCGCACACGGCCATTGATGGCCACAACATAGGTCGGCAGGTCGGTGGCAGCACGCCACTTGGGCGACTTTATTTGGCGAGCCACAATTTACACGAGATGATAAGTGGTAATATACGAGCGGGTGAGAGAGCTCGGCAATGTTGTTACAGTGTGAAACTTGTGATTTGGAGCACCTTTATGTAGAAATTTACTATATTAGAACACTTGTTCACAGTCCCGAGCCTTCATAAAACGACTACAATGGACATTGTCATCTGGGTGGTCTAGATATAGAGGTTCTACTGTATTAAAGAAGAGAGAGGAGTGCGCACAAACATTGTTACAGTGTAACTTTCAATTAAGACCATCTTTATTAGGAGACTACCTCTACAATAAGACCATTTTTGTAGTCCTAAGCCTTCATAACGAGACATGTGAACCACCAAAAAAGAGATCACTGCTCATTTCAGACCACTGAAGGCCAGAATTCCTGTGTGTTCTTGATAGAGAGGTTGTAGCGTATATGAGAAGGAAGGTGGAGTGTGTGGCAACATTGATACTAAAGCGAGGGGCACATTCCACCTTGCGGCGTGGTCGGCGCAAGGCGTCTTGAGGTATGCGGGGTCTACGGCATTTCTCTCACGCATTGACAAACATACTGTTGTGGGCACATCAGCACGGGCTCCGTGCGATGTGAGTGCGTCGGCACAGGGGGTGGTTTTTATTGAGGTGGCCGTGCGATCAACATCCATCAAACGTGCGATGTACTCGCGTATAACTTATGTTCTACGCACGGTGTGATTACAAAAGTACGGGATCCGCACGTTCATTGTACAGGGAACGCACGGCCCCAGTACTGTGTCTGTGCTGACAACGTGCGGGTAAATTCTCTGCGTTTCACTTAAGGTCTCCGCACTGCCTCCTTACGGTTAGGCCAAGACGCAGGGTGGTCATAGAAGCCAAACTTCTTCTGCGTTAATGCGCAGTACGTTCACTGCGCATGGCACATAAACAAACGTAGAAAAGCACGTGGCCCCGTGTCAGGTCTACTGATAATGTCAAAAAAGGTACGTACTTTGATTGATTTATTTGACGTTAGTACTGAACCTTATATAATACAATAAATAAGATATGATACTTCTGTACTTTTTGGTAGTACTTGCAACGAAACCTATCACTGCCATACAGTTTTAAAAGGTTTTAAGCGTAAAAGAAATCAATTAGATCTAATAGGTCTAGTAGGCTATGTAATATCAAATATAGACAATCTGCTTTAAATTTATGAATGTACGTGTCTGGTACGTGTCTGCAGTCATGTCACAGATTGAAATGACAGCCTTGTCAACGCAGGTTATAATCTTTCACCTATGGAGATTTTTTTTTAAATTTAAAACAAATCAAAGTAATAATTATACACTTGCAGTTCTGCATGTATTCATCCAAAACTTGGAATGGAAATGAGCAGTGAAAATTCATTATACTAAAATTACAATTTTGTATTTTTTTATATTCTTATAATATTGACTACATGTATGGCATTGGTGTTCAAAATTGTTTGTGTGAATAGGAGTTAAATGTATTTTCATTGGCGGATCCGTGCAGAAGTGGGGGGGGGGGGGGGGACCCTAACCCTGAAAAAATAGATACGTTAAAAGATTGAAAATTGGTTCCAGCCGTGTCTTAAAGCAGAGTGCCTGAACATGCTGACAAAGGCTCAGAATAGATCTAATAATATCAAAATTTTCAAAATTTCCAGGGGAACATGCTTCCGGACGACCCTAGGATCCCGGGCCTAGGGTACACTTCACCTTGCTTTGGCCATCTAAACCTTGATGTGCCTACAGAGTCATCCACTGCCCTTTAAAAAATCCTGGATCCAACCATGATTTTTGACCATTGACAGTGAGATTCAGGTATCAATCTCATGTTTTTATATTTTAATTGGATTATCTAAGCGAAGACTCCCTGTCAAGATGAAAATCAGTAAATTAATTCAACACAGAGAATAATCAATATGTTTCTCAGCAACCGTAAAATGTTAAATTTATGAATGTTAAGAAATAGTTTACCATGATAAATAAAACCCCAAAACAAGATTACTTTTTTAAGTTTCTTGTTTAAATTTTAGACTTACTATATTATTTTGGTCCATATTTAAGCTTAATTTCTTCACAATAAAATGTTATCTAAGCACTAAATAATGTATCTGTATTTCAGTATACTTTACCAAGGTTGTTTTGTTGTATATTCAAATGAGTAATATTACAAACCCTAAAAAATTGACAAGATTTTATACTTTGATTATGTTTATGAAATTTTAAATTTAAGTGCTTTATTTGCAGATGTTTTGCTCCATATGATCCAACAACAGGAAGACTTCAGCAGCCTTCTCCTCTGTCGTTACTACTTTTACAATATTGTTAAAATGTGAAAAGTTCAGAGACAAGGTTTATATTCACTGCTGATGATGTTTGTGACACAGACCTTTGATTCAGAAAAAAGTGGATTGTTGAAATATTAATAATCAAATTTCAAAATTCAGAACATATAAATTAATCGTGATCTATTATGCTTCAACATTGTTGACACTAATGTCATGGACATTTGACTTTGGAAAAAAAAGGAAGATATTTTGGATTGTATAATTTTATTTACACACACGTAATAAACATGGTTCAGAACATATAAATTAATCGTGATCTATTATGCTTCAACATTGTTGACACTAATGTCATGGACATTTGACTTTGGAAAAAAAAGGAAGATATTTTGGATTGTATAATTTTATTTATACACACTTAATAAACATGGTTAGCCTAATAAGGTTGTCATGTGATATAACATTTAGCAAATTAATTACATCTAACAGAGATGTAAATTCATATATGTAGCAAAAATGAGTATTGTTTTCTATTTTAACAATTTATATTTTCTCCAGTCTTCGTAACACAGGATAATATTGCCAACAGCTATTTTCAATGTAGGATAACACTGTAATTTTGTTTTTAAACATGAATTACTTGATTAATAATTTGTCATAGACATCAATCACAAACGTGAAAGGTTGACAGCCCGTAAATCAATAAATTAGCAAAGTTATGGTTATTTACATGATAATAATCTAACATGGTTATATTAACTAAAAAAAAAATATTTGTTCACATAATCTACAAATATAAAATATTATTAATGATATTAATGATAAAGATGCTTGGGTCTGGTCATTATGTTGAGCGAACTATCCCAAAACGGAGACATATATTTGCTAGAGTAAAGAACAATGAAAGAAAGTAACAAGTGTTAAACTGCGCAAATTTATATATAGACAATAATTAAGATGCTGAAAATGTAACTGGACTTGTGACCAAGAGGTAGAGTTTCATTCACTATTGGGTCTGGTGATCGTGTTGAGCAAACTACCTCTAAAAGGAGACTTTTTACAATAATGATTCTATGGTATGTGGTAAAGCAGTTGGCTAAGCAAGCAACTGAAGTAACTTATGTGGCTTGTACATATCAATCTCAATGTAGAATAATTAGAAAATCTACTGTGTTGCATCTTTTTTTCAAAATAGATTAGTAGAATAATATAGTAGTGTAGATGCTATTAATTTATTTATTATGCTTAAAATTTATGGATAGACATTAGTAAAGATGGGTGGGTCTGGTGATCGCGATCAGCCAACTATCCCTAAACGGAGACTTCGTTTTGTAAAAACTTTGTCCTAAATGCATTATTGGCCCACAAGAGGTGAAAGTAAGTTGCACAACACAGCACACACTAAATCAACGTCATCAATAATAGGTACAAGATTAATAGGCAGGGTATTTTTCAAAATTCTGAACCACTTCAGCCGTCCAATAGCCCTCTCAACATGTATACGAGCATTTGCAATTTTTTTTGTCTTCGCTACCTCTTGTGCAGTTTGCTGGTCCACACCAGAGCTGGGTGGAGGGATTTCCAGCTTAGCAAAGCGCATTAATAAATCCCTTTCTATGGTGAAACCTTTATCAGCAAGAATTACATCATTGGGATCTACAAGGAAAACCTGATTTTTGAACTATATGTTTATCAGAGGTTCTACCTCCCCATCCTTGTGATAAAAAACTTATCATACCATTTGGTGCAATTCCAACCAAGTATTTCGCTGTATTGTACTTTTTATAGTCTGATCAAGTAAGGGTTTGAATCTCTAAGTGACGAGGTCGAAAGATAAAAATTTCCGTACAATCAAGTGTACAACGAAGTGATGGGTATTTAGTACACAATTCAGCAGGCAACATTCTAGTTATAGACTCACGGTCTGGCCAAAAAACAAGTGGCTTCAGTTCCTTAGCCAAAAAACTTTATCCACGTGTTAATAACCTGAGAACAGGTGCCAGCACTGATACCAAATATTGAAGAAAGTAAATCGTTAGTGGCATCTGTTCTCAGTTTCATAAGCACCAAAATTAGTTCATCCCTTCTCGAAAGTTTTCTTTGTGGGCCAAATCTTTTGGGTAGTTTCTTAAATTTCCGCACATTTTTAACACTTGTTACTCTCTTTGTACCTGCCCAGTAACGCATATTTTTATATTTAGGATAAAGATATTCATACAAATTATCTAATGTATCCTTGTTCTGTAAACCTGTATTTGATCTCACTTTTACATATGTGCTTATAAATTGATCAATAAACTTTCTTTTATCACAATCTTTCTGAGATGCCATAATATTAAATTTTTGTCTTAATAAAATGTTTTCTTGTTTCAACTTCTTAATTTCTATTTCTTTTTTCCTCAATTCATTCATTAAAATATCACAGTTTCTGCAGTCCTTTTCATCAAAACACTTTGCATAACTGTGCTCGGATTGAAAAGATATTACCGGTACTGGTGTTGCTTTTATTTCATCTGTAGAAGCTTGGTTGTTTTGCTTTGGCACTTTCACTTTCGGAGGTAACGTGGGTCTGATCATCAGTGTTTTACGGGTAACTTTGGTGTTGATGACTGCGCATATCCAAGATGCAACATTGGGAATGGATGTTCTGGTGTAGGTTTTCCATCGACAAAGTGATTGGAGCAGACTCTGGAATACCGCTGAGGGGTCCAATTTTTCCCTGTTTTTTCATTTTTTCGGTTCACTAATTGTGCCCATCTTCTTCTTCCTTCGGGATCTTTTTTTTCTGTTGGAAACGGATACAGTGTAAATGGTGGTGCACAGATGCAGTTACCTACTCCGTTTTTGCAGCCATGAATGTCACAGTCCGTTGCTAACCATTTGTTTAACCCGTATTCCCCATTTCCACAACCACTCACAGCACATACAGGCATCTTGTCAAGCTAAGAAAAAAGAAATGAGTACATATTAGAATATCATTTTTGACTTCTAGCAAAAAATGAATTGCAAATATCCATACTTGGCATTTAAGCGCACTAGAATAGTTATTAATGCATTTACAATCATTCTAATTTACTCTTATTACATTTGATTCAATTCTTCTCATTGTGTTCCCTGCACTAAGGGGTGCTTCATATTGATTACATCCAGTTCTATACATATAATGACAGTTTATAAATTTGATGGATTATTATAGCGGAATATTTGTTATGTATGTGCACACTCCTTTAATCATCATTGTTTATCTGTGAACTGTAAAACTAGACATGTTTGTGCAAGATTTATTTTGCAAATTTCATGGGTACATGTACATGTACATGCAAAAACGCAAGCTTATGTAGTTAGCAAACATTAATAGCCTATGATAAATAGGTACAGAGTTGTCCAAAAGCACAAAATTAAAGAGTAATAAAAAAATGTAGATAAAATCCGGAAAATTTAATAGTCTCGAAATATTCGAGTTGTACAGTAATTTGAATATTTTAACTTTTCTATGACAATTAGCAGCCAAGTTCATAAAGGACAAACACACAATTCTAGTTTATATTCTCTTTTAATAAAAGTAACAAATTTTAATAAACAGAACAAACAATGCTTTGGCTTTACATGTCAAAATACAAGATTATTGTTTCAACAACAAATGTCATCTTCAGTGTTTAAAAAGAACACACACAAACACACAGACACAGAAAAAGTGTTGTGGCTGTAACAGAGAAAAACAAAACCCAGATTTCTTACAATATAAGCAATTCGTATAAAATCACATGAAGATGTCGGTGATAATTTATCATACCGGTAATTAGGTCAGTAACATTGAGTGTTTACGACAATCGAAACTAAATTAATTTCTATATGAATACAATGATCCGGAAATAAAACATTTGCAATTAAACTTGCTAATCAAAATAACAATATGCAACAGTCATAAATTAACAAACAAAATACAAGGTTATTGTTTCAACAACAAAGGTCACCTTCAGTGTTAAAAAAGAACACACACAAACACAGAAAAAAAAAAAAAGTGGCTGTAACAGAGAAAAAACAAAACCCAGATAAATTACAATTTAAGCAATTCGTATAAAATCACATGAATATGTCAGTGATAATTTATCATACTGGTAATTAGGTCAGTCAACATTGAGTGTTAACGACACTCAAAACTAAATTAATTTCCATATGAATACAATGATCTGAAAATATAACATTTGCAATTAAACTAGCTAATCAAAATAACAATATGCAACAGTCATAAATTAACAAACAAAATACAAGGTTATTGTTTCAACAACAAAGGTCATCTTTAGTGTTTAAAAAGAACACACACAAACACACAGACACAGAAAAAGTGTTGTGGCTGTAACAGAGAAAAAACAAAACCCAGATAAATTACAATTTAAGCAATACGTATAAAATCACATGAATATGTCAGTGATAATTTATCACACCGCTAATTAGGTCAGTAACATTGAGTGTTAACGACACTCAAAACTAAATTAATTTCCATATGAATACAATGATCTGAAAATACAACATTTGCAATTAAACTTGCTAATCAAAATAACAATATGCAACAATCAATCAATCAATCAAATCATAAATTTATTTTAAACAGGCTCTAATTATTCCTCATTCAGAGGGTGTGGCCTGGCTGCCCAGTCTGGATCTCAACTGTCCCCTCAAAGCTTTTTCGGTCATTTGGATCTACCAAACTCATGCCCAAACTTGCACGATCTTTCTGCAAGACTGCATCCCAAGTCTGTTTCGGTCTTCCCTTTCCATTTCTTCCTTCTATCTCAAGCTTTCTTACTTGGCTAAATCCAGCAAGAACTGCGCTCAACATGGCCTAGCCATCTCAGTCTCCCTTTACAAAGCACACTATCAATATCTGTAATAATCAGTTTCTCCAAAAGGCTCTCTGAACTGGTATCATCATTAGGCTTCACACTTAACATCCAGGGGATCACTAGCACAGACATTTGCCACAGTAGATGGAGTTTCTCGCTATCCCCCCACAGCAGGCATACAGCACATGGGTATTCTCCACCTTAGAGCAATTTGTTCTAGGTGTGACCCGGAGACCAGACATTTGGTTTTACCCATATTAACACGCAGTCCCTTCGCTTCAATCCCTATCTTCCAGGTGTGCACCTTTTCTGATAACTCTTCAACAGAGTTGGCCATAATGACGAGGTCATAAGCGTACAATGAGTTCCCAAGGGGACCTAGAACGGAACTCATGAGACAGGGCTTCTAGGACCATGATGAAAAGCAGAGGACTAAGGACCGAACCTTGATGCACTCCTACAATAACACAAAATTCTTCACTGTATCCATCTCCGACATGAACACGACTACGTATATTGGCATACATTGACTGGACAAGCTTAAGCCACTCTTCCACGCCTAGCTTATGCATGGCCCACCAAATGACTTGTCTGGGAACCTGATCAAATGCTTTCTCAAGATCAACAAATGACATGTACAAGGACTTGTTTGCTGCCAGAAACTTCTACACCTGTCGAAAGATGAAGATAGCATCTATTGTTCCCCTTCCTGGCCAAACTGCATGTCATATATCACTATTCTCTTTCTGATCAGTTGTTCAGCAATTCTCTCAAAGACATTCATTACTTTATCTATCAACAGTCATAAATTAACAAACAAAATACAAGGTTATTGTTTCAACAACAAAGGTCATCTTTAGTGTTTTAAAAAACACAAACATACACACTGTTACACTACAAATTTACAAGGAAAACATATAATGAAGTTTTGGTTGAATGCAATCAGAGTGATGTGGAAAGTCAACCTATGTGGACTCTATGTACACCCACCGCAAACTTTTCTGGCAGTTAGTGTGATTGGCATTGTGAATTGTTCATGTTGTCGCAAAGGGCTGCCTTGTAGGATTTTCACATACAACACCTCAAGTTAAACCATCAGGCTATCTGTGTGTCAACATTGGGAAATTAGTTCTAAAAACAAATCAGAACTATGACCCAAAACATATTGCAGCTGCTCGTGACTGACTAACTGGTTGGATTTTTTTTTATACCTCACATAGATATCATGTAGAATACATATACCAGGGAATGTGACTAATCAACACCCTGTATACCAAGAATACATTGATTCCGTAGCAGAGGTAGTTATTGCTTGTCAAACTGTTTTCCTTTAACGACATAACAATATGCAACAGCCATAAATTAACAATCAAAATGCAAGATTAGTGTTTCAACCTTCATGTTTCCTTCATATCCTCCTGCCATTTTCGACACCGGCAAGAAGCTAAAAAGTCCCACTTGGTGCCACTTCCTTTTGTGCCATTGTTCATAACAAAGTAATCACAAGGTACTGAACATTTTTGACAAAACCATTCCCCTGTGACAGATTCATCGAAACCAACACAGCTACAATGAAACCACTGGTAACATTTGTCACAACCTAAACTGTTTTCTGATTGTTGTTCTATTTGTGTTATGTTCTTGCACTGATAACCACATATGCAACACAAATACATGGGTCCAAGTACTTTTCCTTGAGTTTTAGACTTCTTTGCAATTTTTTTAACCTGTGGTGTAGCTACTCGCTTCTTTTTCTCACCTGTGTAGAGACTTGTGACAGCAGGTGCTGTATCCCAGGAAGAAATCTCATTTTCATGTTTCCGTTTCAATGGATAACATAACTGTGGCAAAATAACATGATGAAAATTAATTTGACAAGACTCTAATATGTCGGCAATGGATTCAATGTGCATATGTTTGAATATGCGCTGAATGTGATGACCATGTGAGGTATAAACAAAAAAATCGCACCAAGCACTGTCGGTTACAAAAAGCTGCAGCAGTATTTGAGTCATGTACTGATGGCTGGCTTTCAAAGATAACTTACCATTTTGCTTAATCAGATATGCTGGTGGCGTATCTTGTGGTGTTGTGTGAGAGATGCTTACAGGACATTTGATCTCCAATAGACCTTTGCCACAGCATGAGCAGCTCACCAGAGCATCAGGGCTAGCAGCAAGAAAAGTGTGATCTGGATGGACAAACAGGCCACATGGAGTGACAATAACATCACTATGTTGTTTACTCAAAATTTCAGCATATTTTATTCTTGCAATAGGTTCCATGGTTTTACCGTATTTCAAGGCATAAATATCCAAATCAGGACTGTGACCAAGTACTGTAGACAGAAAAGATTTTGATTGTGGATGGACAATATTATTTTTTAGCTTTCGTCCCATAGCTACAGCAGCATGGACGCTTGACCCTGTTATTCTTCGCTCACTCCACACCTCACTTTCAGCTTGGGCCTGGGTCTCATCACTGATAACCTTGACAGAATTTGAACTAAATGTTGGTACATTGAAAATCCTAGGCTTACTATCATTAATATCTATGGAATAATAGGATTTCATGGTAGGTGGCAAATGTTAAGTTGTTTCAACTACAATTTCTTTTTCAACATTTATATCATCATCTGGTGCATAGGTTGGTTTAAATGTAGGTGAAACATATTGAAATACTCATGCATTGCTACTTGTAACATACAAAGCATTCATTAGACCTACGAGTGAAGGTTTAGTGTCTCTATTTGCAGATGGGGAAAATTGCTTACTGGCCACAGTATTTATTACTTTACCCTTAGCCTTAGCTAGGAAATGTGGTTTCCGCCATTGCATGTCATTGATTGTTTTTGGTTGAATCGTTTTCTTTCCTTGTTCCCATGCGTAGTTCAATTTGAAGAGCACAGCTGCTACATGGTTACATGTTGCTCCCAACCTGTAAAGGTATAAAAAAGTATTAAGTTAAAATATCTAAATCGTTGATTACATTTTGGTCTCCGTTCTTATAAGAAAAGTCTACTACAATTCGACAAATAATTTAGTCAGTAAAAAATCTTCTAGTGAATTTTTGTAAATCTAATCTAGCTTTGAAGCAATTTTTGAAACATGTATTTCATAAGAGTAGCTGAAATGTGATATTTGTATTTAATATTTAGAGCAGTGCAAAGGCATCCATGGAATTATTGAGAACACAAATATACTTTTACATGCATTGTTCACTTTCATTTTTAAAAATGTGGATGTGTATTTCATAAGAGTAGCTGAAATTATTTCCCAGCAAATAGGAATGCAGGTAATTTTTATTAAAGGCCCACATGTATATGCTCATCATTGCAGTTGGTGGAAGTTTTACTTAAAAATATCTCTTCTGCCAAATATTAGCCATTTACATGTGTTTAAACTTTTGGATAAGAGCTCTTTGTACTACCTATGAAGTTGCGGTACTGATCAAAATTTGTAAACAATTTAAAACAATAAGAACCAATCCCCTTAAAATAGCAAAAGGTAGGCTGACTGAAGAGCATGATTAGTTATCTAAATCACTGGTAAATTCATCAATTTCACCTACTGAAAACTGTTCGAAAGAGCTTCGAGAAAAATAATAATGAAAGATAATTGTTAAATATCTTTTCAAATCATACACATACACCAAGACATTGTTATAGAAGATTACATCCATTAATACAATTTCCTGTGACATAATTTATCTAACCTAATGTAACAGTATGCACTAGAGAAAATATAATGTCCGCATTCAAATACAATGAACAGTTTGTTAGTCCACAGAGTGAGAAAATGTTACATAAAGAAAGTTGTCTTGAGATTAGCGTAAAAATATACTTGTCATAATAAAAGCATAAAAAAAAGTTTATTAGTCCACAGAGTGAGAAATTGTTACATAAAGAAAGTTGACTTGTGATTAGGGTAAAAATATACTTGTCTTAGTAAAAGCATGAAAAAAGTTCTTTACACAAGATTCTACAGTTATTAATTAATAATGTCAAGAGTGCTAAAAAATCATGTATATTAGTAGGATTTGATTACATGTATTTTATACTTAATCTGTTTGGCAGAAATTTTACTGAAAACAAAAATGAGAATAATAAAGATTAATTGATAAGAAAGCAAAAAATAAAAAAACATGACCCCATTTGTCTTCAAAATTAATGTTTAAAATTTTTACCAGCAATGTTTACATTCTCAATGTCATTGAAATAATAACTTATGGCACTCTTACATTTTCTTCCAATACATATGTAATAATTGCAGTTTATTTCTTACCCAGCAAAACAAGTGCAGTAACCGCTAACAATATCACCATTCTTTTTCTTGATGCAAACCCATGCTGTATGTGGCTCATTGTTGATGTTCATGGATGGAGTGCACTGTGCTTTTAAGAAGCAATACCGCGAGTCATCAGATATAGGATGATAGAAGACCTGGAATGGCAAACACATTAAAAACCCATTAAAGACCAAAGTAACTGATAAATTAATAACATTATAATGCCAATCAAAATGAAGTATACTTTTTTGGCAAGAAAACTGGATGTATCATATATATTCAATTAAACCTAGGACATCCATTACAATTTTAGCACATCTGTATTTTAAGTTGAAATATAATTTGAAATGTCCTTTCCACTTTTTTATTTAAAAAAAAACCTTGTATTTCTAAAGTGCATTAATGCACAATAATTTGAAGTAGATAGAAACTATATAAAATTCCACCTCTTTGAGCCACTTTGAATCAAAGTATGAAAACGACTTTCCATCTTTGTAGTCTGACAGCAAACGTGTTTCCAAGTCCTTTTCACCTTAAAAAACACAAAAAATATGAAAATGTGTTAGATACCTATTATATTGTAAATGTAAATACCAAAATGATAACTTCACAAGACGGTTGCAACGTAATAAGGATTATCGTGTTAGGGTTCATTTTCATCAGGGAAAATTCTGTTAAATCACAGAAAAATCAGGGAATTTTAATAACCTTACGTGGTATTATGAATTGCAGACAATTCGAGAGTATTCTATGATTGTTCTACTACACTTTTACAGATCTATGTTAGTTACACAGGGTCAGGATTAGGTGGAAAAGTGCTACTCGTCAGCAGGACGAGTAACCCTCAGATATCTACTCGTCCTGCAAAAAAAAAATAACTCGTCCTTGCACAGAGCTCTATATTTGTATGCCAAATTGACCAGAATTGGTACTCGTCAAAAGGACGAGTTGCTAAAAACATTCTACTCGTCCTCCACAAGTTTTTACTAGTAAATACGAGCGGACGAGTGAAGATATATGTCATGGTTTGTAGGTCACCATGTATGAATGCATGCCTGAATGTGGTGAATATTGCCCGAGCTTGAGAGGGCAATATTCAACCACAAGAGGGCATGCATTCATACATGGTGACAGATAAAGCATGACATATATTCATTACAACACGATAAACACTCAAAGATGTCAATATTTCACAACAAATGAACTTGAATCTTTTTTTTTTAAGTTAGGATGCATGTGAAATTAAACGTCTTACGTATATGTGCTAGTACAACAAACGCCATACGTTTCGAAATAACTTCAGATATAGTGTTTTCATGTCAGTCTTGAATAGAGACCGAAAGTGTGACCCACTATTAGAGGTCAAAATTCACTAATGGTTAATCGAGTAATTATCCCCGCCTGATTTTGGCTCTAAGCCAATCGGAATGAAGGATAGAGTTTCGTGTCACAGATAGAGTGTAATAATGGCTAATCCTGACCCTGGTACGTTAGTACAATGCAGAAACATAAAGATTGTTAAGCTAAGATATTCATAAGAAATATTCTGATGATACTGACCTTTGGCTATCAAATACCTTGTCATGTCCCCGTACATGCACGGGGGCCACGATTCCATGCCCCTGGCCTCTCCTACCCACCCATTTGTCAAAACACTGAGGGGGTCAGGGAGTGTCTGTCCATTGACCTCCAGGAGAGCTTTGTACCTAAAATGAAGTACAAAAAGAAATATTTATAAGTATATATGTGTGTGTGTGTATATATTATATATAAATTACAGAATTTCTTTTGCATAACTCAAAACTAATTCAGAATAATGCACTAGATCTAGTCTACTCGCTTGTTTGCTTGTCTATATATAGTCTAGACATGTAGACGAGTACTGCACTAGCCGCCTAGGCTGGCTTGTATACTGTCAACTTGTTCTAATTTGTTTTCACTGTTCTTTTATACCAGATATCATTATCTAACTATAGCTACTAACTAACCTTTCAAAACTCTGACCTACTTCTTCTGCTGACAGCTTCACTGGCACTTTGAAATAAGCAGCACCATGGCATACGCAAGTGCACGGAGCTCCTCCTTTCGTCCATTGCAAGTTATGTTTCTTGCCCTCAAATAAGCTTGCAGCCTATCTCTCTTCCACAGCCCAAAATCGTCAAATGACGACATTTTTTAAAGAATATTTCACTAAACTATAACCATCCACATTCGAGAACTACATGAAACTAGACTTCTCGGAATTTGGCCGAAAATCATCGTAATAAAAGTTAAAATATCTAGATATAAGCAAATAAAAAATGACAATTAATGGTGTGCGCATATAAAACAAATAATCCGCAATAATAATCAATCAAATATTTATAAACTGTCATTATGCATATGTAGGCGAAATGTCAAAAGTTAATAGTAAATTTTACCGGGAATTTAGACGTCTGTCTGTTTATGTGCCGTGACCTTTGAACCGGAAGTGCTACACCTAGGTTACGCACATGCGCAGTAAGACACTTTCAGAATGCACAGAACACATCATAATGCTTTTTTACAAGCATACTTGTTTGACCACTCAGCATAACCTTTAATAAGCACCAACTTTTCCAAGAATCTCGGTTTTCTAGAGCGATATGAGTAAATAATTGTGATGTAAACATATGTTATGGCGTGACCTCAACTCTGACACCTCTTCATCAATAAAAGGAGCCATGATAATTATCAGTGACGGCCTCCGTGAATATTGTACGAACGTCTCCATGTAGCAATTCGCACTATGTACATTTTCAAAGTGCGTGAACCGTATTTGTAAACATTAATGAGTCAAGCTCATTAATTAGGTTAGATCTTGTAGATATGTCCACTACTCATTGTGGTGATCCTGTTAGTAAAAAAGACAGTGACACAGTAATTGTAAACATTTCCACATAGGTTATTGAGTGTGATTCTAGTTTATCGAGTGTCGTCATCTGCCTTTGGAAGGCAAACAGACCTTTATCATTAATCTGTTACGAGCTAATCCCATATTTGGTGCATTGGATGAATAATAGTACTTTGTTGTTTGGTTTGCAGTATGGTTGTATGATCCTGTATTTAAATCTAGTGATATATCAAGATAGTCTACTACTTTTTTTATTGGCTTCTATGGTGATTTTGAGGTTGTTGGTGTTTAAGATCCTACCATTTTTATTTATTTTTATTTCTCTATCTCTTGCGGTGTCTTGCAACATGTTGCGAGTCCGTCGTCCCTGTATATGCCTACGTTTATGTCTAGGTGGTTCAGCTGTGACAACACTATGTTCCCACCAACTCACAGGTTTCCGCTCCGTCATAAGAGCCCATGGTTACATCAAATATGGAGGTTTTTTTTACTCCATATGTTGTTGCCTTCATACAAGAGAGTCTTTTTAGTGTGGATTATGATTTATTTTTCTTTCTCAGATATGCTGGTATGTTGTGAGGCAAAGTTCAGGGGTTTTCTTAGTAACTCGTCTGTAATGGAGAAGTAAAATACACACACATCGAATATTATAAATGAATTGTTTTGTTTTCCGTTGATGTTTTTGAACCACTCTAATACTTTTGTGTTTTTCCATTGGTTTAAGTTGCATTTTGTGGTAATGTTGATTCTTTGGAGTATACTTTTGCTTATTCCACCTATTTCAGTTTTACATGGATTGATCAGTCTACACGAAGGCTTGTTCCTAAAGTTAGGTTTTTGGTCCTTTAGTGTAAAAAATGCTTCACTATTGTATGTTATGTCAACTCTGTCATCTATTTGGAATTCATTTGCAATTGACTTGTCAGCTATATTTATTTCGGTTTGTTTCTCTGTTGGTTTTTGCATATGATTTGATGCTGTTCTCTTGTAGCATTTTCTTATAATCATCTGGTTTGATTTTGTAAAAGTTAGTCGTTGTATCTGTTGGTATTATAAGGTTCTTTTCATTCTTTATTTCTTTTATGTCTTTTCTTAGTTCTTTTTGTAATAGGTTTGTATATTTTTCTAACTTTACGTTATGTATCATATTCGTTAAACTTACTTCAAATTTGCTTAATTCCGGGATTGGTGGCGGGGATTTGGTAGATTTGAAGCCGCATGTTTCCTTTCTTATTGGTTTCTTGTTTGGGTTCAGAAAGACGTATGCTTCCCATCTCAAATTCCCAATAAGGATTTCCGATTTTGCTATCGGTGCCTTCATGTAGTCCTTTTTGCTTGGTACCGGTATGTTCTTTGTGGAGTATCCGTAATTTAATTGTTCCATGTGCATGGTGGATCCTATAGTGTCTAATATAGCAAACCACAGCAGACAATAGAAAAACAACACCGCCATGCTTTAAATATAGGATTTCTTCTGTGTTTGTGCCTTCACATAAAATGAGTAAAAGGAAAAAAATGTTGACTAAATCTGGGGCCCCATAATAACTTTTATTACGGTCCCTTATTATTAGAGGCCTTCACATCAAGAATTTGCGCGCGTAAAGATTTTGCCAAATTCTGGGAGCCCTCTATATGTTGGGCGCCCCTGGCTGCAGCCCGCTCAGCCCCCACTCTTAATCAGGTACTGGATATATGAATGGCTTTGAAATGGCTACTTAACCCAATTATAGATAACACCAAGTAACCATTTGTTGTTTATGAGAAAGAACAAGCTTCCATGTCGTAATCCATCCCATGAAGTTCATTGACCCTTGAATTATAAACTTGACCCACGTGGATTCCTTATAGTGTTTTATAGCTTGGTATGTATAATGAAATTTAGAACTTACTTAGTCTACAGTCATGGTTTTATTCAATCTTTGATAACATGTTATGAATGGGTGGACTACTTGAAAGGAATAAAGATATTCAATATGATACCCATGCGCGTGAATTGAATGCGAAACTAAAATCATTGTGCATAGTATATGTGCGCTTCAATCACAGATTTAGAGTGCGTTCATATGATGCGTTGTATTTCTGTTGTATACATGTAGTAATTTTAACCATTTGGAGTATTTTTGTGTTGTAAACTGTTGTGTGCTAAGGATAAATTGACAATAATCGGATAATTGTAAAGTAAGTAAAGTGATTTGTTGTTTTACTGTTTCAAAACCAAAACAAATGTCAATTTTCTTTTTTTCTCTAAGAAATAAACATTTATGAATTATGTTTAAAACAAAATTGATAGTTTACATTATCGCCAATGTACTTCATGTATTCAAGTACATAAAAGAGGGCTTAATATAAAATCTAACCAATCGTACCTGAGACAAATATGCTGTTTCTTTGAAGCTCTAGTGGTTTTTGAGCTTTCTTGTGTTGATTACAAAGTTTCAAGTTTATACTCTATGCACCTTATGTCATAGTAGTTAAACAATCTAGTGAAACTGTGTGGGAACCAACATCTACCCTCCCTAATTGAGTTTTGCCCTTTTTGTGAACACTGGTGGGATCAATGAGTTTTGGCAGAGAACAGGTTCACATTTAAATACACACATTTTATTATATTACTCCTTGAAGATGATTATTAACTATATACACCTATTACATGATACTCATAGTAGTCATATTGACACATTGTTCATAAATTAGACGTGAACAGAATCAAATTTTCGTCCACCATCATTATGACATATGATATAAATTTCAATTTGAAATTTCTGGTATCTATCAAGTAAAAATGAATCTGGCACTAATTTCTTTTAATCCATAAAATGAATGTTTTGCATATGATGCTTTTATATCACATAGACTGGACAGATTAACTTACAGACACTTTATATGTATAATCCTAAGTATGAAGTAGGACAGTACGTTGCATTTTGGTAAACATTCACAACTGTCACAAGTAGCCTTTATCCACATATAAAAATGTGCATTCCATTTTGGTTTGGGATGATGTATATTGTGTCACGCTCCGCAAAAGTGGAACAGTGTTCCACTTAGGGGGAGGGAGGGTTTCGGTCAAGTTTTGGATGTTCCACTTTTTTGTGGGTGTAAAATTTTATCTCTCGCGCTAAAACTTTTCATACCAGAATTCCACTATTTACTATTTAAATGTGGCATTAAAAATATACACAGCAGATTTCACACATTCATTAATATTAAAATTTACATTCCTGATATATAATAAATATTATTTTATGGCATATATAACTAATATTTGAATAAATATCGCGAAACACTGTGTAGATATTCTTTGATTATGTCACACATCTGATGTTTCCACTTTTGGGGGGGGGGGGTCAAGAAAAAAGAGAACACTGTTCCACTTTTGCGGAGCCTGACAAAATGTACATCATCCCTTACATGAATCAACAGTATAGCTAGTAGTGAAGGCGGTGTCCCATTAGCCTTGGCTTATGCTCAATGCAGACATTCTAGGATTTTCAGGGCAAATCGAGTCGTGCATCGCCCATCTGCTGACAGATAACCCCTTTTTGTATTAATTGATTTCTTTCCCGCGCATAGTCGACACACGGTCAGCGCAAAACCAACGGACTATTAGCAAACAGTCAGTAGACAGTCGCCAAAAGGCCAGGATAAACCTGATGCACAAAAAAAAGTCGAGGCGCAAAGTGAATGGCAGCCGGGTGCCCGTGTGGCGTTCGCCCTGCACCTGAACGACATCTGCACCGCTAACAGCTGAACATGTGTCGAAAATACGTTGACGAGCTGCCAAATGCACGCTATCATATACGCTAAAGTTGTGCCAAGCTTACGCCAACGTTTCATCATCTGCCCACCATCTGCTCACAATACGCAGCGGATGTTTGGCGGATGATCGGCGGATGTTTGACGTATGTTTGGCATATGGTCAACGTACAAAAACCAAGAGCTTATTGTTTTTTGTACGCTGAGGAAGTTTTGAGCAGCACAATACCTTGGGAGCTTACAAGAGCGGCCCAATCGATAATGTTCCTAGAAATATTTTGGGGGCAGACTCTCGGCGACCATTCGCCGCATGTAAAATGGTCAAAGAACGCGGGGTTGGCGTAGCCGGCAGACAGTTGGCATACTTGGCAAAATCTCGATCTCCCACCGATTTTTATCAGCTGAGCGAAAGTTCCCAGTGTCCGAGCTATTAAACTGCTAATGGTGTGACCCCACCCTTCATTGTTATACCAGAGACGTATGACATACTTTTTTTTAGAAATAAAAAAATCATGCCAAAAATGCCGTTTCCCAACACATTCAACACTTGACAGTGACAGGGCGCATAATATTAATAACAAATTTGTACATTAGAATCAACGTATAATTTGATCAATCATGTGATAACCCTATTATTAATTAAGTCTAAATTCCTGTGTTCACGCATGCGCAGTTTACCGTCTGGCTTTTTTTGTTTTTTTGATACAGTGGGGGGGCGGACCCTAAAGGACCCGTAAAGCCACGGGCCTTAGTGGCGGACTTAAAAGTCGTCTGCTGTTACAAGTCAGCGGCAGAAAGATCGTCGCCGTCTTGCCTTCTCGTATCTATGAGCGCTTACTAATAATATGCTCAATAATAAACTGTTAAAACTGGACTAGATCACTGGATTTGTTCTTTGAAACAAGACTTACCCCCTCACACCCTATTCACCGCTGCTCTAAAACAAGAGTTCCCATATAGCTCTTAGTTTTACGACAAATCAGTCATACACTTTATCATATAATTTCATCGGATGTTTTCTTATGGTATGAATAGACTGAGTTTATGATAAAAATAATGAATGTATTCATAAAATCAGTCATTACAAAACTAAAAGTCATGACCTCATGCAAAAAGGTTAATAGTTCAATTGACGAAATTCAAGATCTTTTGCATATTCTGATGTAATTTCTCACACGTGACATGGTTATTGAATTGTGAACTTTCTTATCTAAGTACAATTTCCACTGACTTGTATTCCAAAGGAATTCACAAAATGTTTTACAATGTAGACCATATGGAGGTTAAGGTATTCTCTGGCGGAAAACTCTTCATGAATGTAAAGTTCTTGATGGCTTAGATGAGAGGTTATTTTTAAATTTTTATCCAATATTACTTATGGCTCAAAGCAAATTCTATTTGCCAATGTTTATATGCCATATTGCTCAAATGATAATCTACCCGAGTTTCAATTTCATTTAAAATGGTAAAATTAACAGCGTTATTGAAAACTCCATAATGCAGCTTTACAAATCTATGTAAAACGTCATGATTTATAGCTACAGCGTGATGTTATGATGTATGTATCACGTCCTGATTGAACACTAGGGAGGGTGGGGCTTGTTGAGACACTTTTTAGTATTTATCAATTTTCTAATAAATAATTAATTTTTAGATATTTTTGTTTTAGAACAAATTTCTGCTAATGTGTTGGCTTCAGTCATATCACTTATTCACAGTGAGAGGGTTGAATCATTTTCTAAAAAAAGAGATTTAATTTTGTCACCCAGGATGCTTCAACCAGCCCCACACCGGAGTTGATTAATACACTCAATGGGTTTGGTTGAAACATTGTTTTTCTAAGCATTATTCAGGACAAAATGTTGCAGAAATGCTTATGAATCACGTGCAATAAGTAAAGAGGGGAAATAGATTTGTGTTTTACTTTTGATATTTCAAGTTGTAAGCGCAAACGTCAATTAAAGAAGCGCCTAGAGGCATCCTATACACAGTTCTAGCATACAAAGTGAATATTAAAACCAATCAATACTGGCAGAATTCTGACAGAGTATTTATTGAACATTTAACAATAACAATAAAATTAATTTCTGAGTCACAATTCACAGTTTTGGGACAGAAAATAATCATTTTTACAAAGTAAGACACATTTTTCAAGCGACCAGCCACTACAAACAGTACGTGGCTCAACTAACCCCATGCCTTGTGTATCAACCAAGAGCCATCAACCAACTCCCAACCACATGAGTAAAGAAAAACACCAACTGTAACTGTTCCACCCAGCAAAACTAGGCGCATCACTTAGTTCTTTAGCCCTAGTCTAATATCCCTAAAGGTCGTAATGTATGTATAATGTATGTAAAGATGTGACCCCAGATGATCTGGAAAAAGCACGATGACGTCATACAATTTGTGGCCAATGGCTGGTTGTGTGTAACATAGATTCATTTTTAAAAGTAAAAAATGTGCGCCTCTATAAATATTTAAGTTGATTTTGATCTAAATATGGATACCTCAGTATCATATATAGTATAATAGATGTAGTATTACTGGAAGACTTTATTATTTCAACATTTCAAAATGTTGAATAATCATGTACCAGGATATGAAAACTGAAATAGTACTAGTACTACTATCATCATGGCCATGGATAGATCACACCAGTATTAACACCCGTAAAGTGGCTTTGCTTGATGAAAATACAAAAGACTTGCTGCAATGAGCTAGATATTTCCAGTCTGCCATCTTTGAACATGTGCTACTAGTAAACACAATAATCCCAGAGGCCTGATTGGTCCGAATGGTGTAAACCTTATATCAGCTACAGTAGCGACCTATTTTGGCCACGACTGTGTACAATAACTATTCAAAGCATGTATGCAAATGATCTTTGCTCTGATTGGCTGTAGATACAAGTAATTTTAGGGATTTGGACTGTGGCATTATACATTATATTGCCACAGAACTGGGGTGTAATTGTTCAAGAATTCACATTCTGCACATTTAAAACTAGCATTGTGCACTAATAATGGCCCTTTAATATATAATATAAGTTTTAACCCATTGCTTATGACTAATTCATCTAGACACATAATTTGGTACGAAAAATGAATTCTACTACATGCCACAAAGCAGTGTTTCTGTTCTAGATACTAAAATATTTGCTTTATTAGTCTGAAACGTCGACACCACACGTGTAATAAGTTATGCCACATTTTCTATGTAACAGAGGCCGGATCTAGCTGCTAGTTTTCAAATCAAAGCCCGTGTCACAACCAGCCCCGCTCTCCCCACATAATGTGGCGTTTTGGTGTTGAATACGACGCCGTGTGAACTTTTTTCACAGTGCCGAGTGAAGGAATACAAAGGGTTGTAGACATATGACGTTGTAATAATAGGACGCCTTGCACCCCACGCTAACACGTTGTAATCTTTGATAATTTCCGTTTTCCGTAAAATTCTGACGTACGGCGCCATACGTCAGCTGACGGCTACCGTTCGGCAGATTTCGCGATCCAGGGGTGGGGGGGGGTGGACACGATCGAGCCGTACAGCGTCGTATGCTGTCGTGTTGATCACTTTAAGCGAGGGGCACATTCCACAGCAAGGTGGGTCTACAGCCAGTCTACGACCAAAAAAGCACAGAAATCGTAACGATCCGTGAGTGTACAGTGCGGCAAACGTACGTTTTTTCAAAACCGTACGGTGGCCGCAGAAGAAGTTTGGCTTGCCAAACTTCTTCCACGACCACCCTGCCTAACCGTACGGAGGCAGTGCGGAGACCTTACTTGAAACGCAGATGATTTAACTGCACGTTGTCGGCACAGACACAGTACTGGGGCCGTGCGTTCCTTGTACCATGAACGTGCGGATACAGTACGTTTGTAATCATGCGGTGCGTAGAGCGTAAGTTGCACGCGAGTACATCGCATGTTCTATGCAAGTTGATCTCACGGCCACCTCAATAAAAACTACTCCATGTCTCAACAAATTCCTAACGCACGGGGCCTGTGCGTATATGCCTACAACTGTACTTTTGTCAATGCCTGCGGAAAACGCCGTAGACGCCGCAGACCTCAACACGCCTTGCGGCAACCACCGCCGCAAGATGGAATGTGCCCCTCGCTTTAATGACTTTTCTATTGGGTAAAACCCATACTGACGCATTGGTATCAAACAGAGCCTTACTGCGAATCACTATTTTCTAAAGAAATCAGGTGTGTGAATTCCAGAGCAGCCGCACGGCAAATATAATACTGTGGGTTTATGATTGCCGTACGGA
>CM032669.1:18928506-18970430 GCA_019095985.1 Streblospio benedicti | reverse complement strand
AAATAAATCTTGCACAAACATGTCTAGTTTTACAGTTCACAGATAAACAATGATGATTAAAGGAGTGTGCACATACATAACAAATATTCCGCTATAATAATCCATCAAATTTATGAACTGTCATTATATTATAGAACTGGATGTGATCAATATGAAGCACACCTTAGTACAGAGAACACATTGAGAAGAATTGAATCAAATGTAATAAGAGTAAATTAGAATGATCGTAAATGCATTGATAACAATTCTAGTCCACTTAAATGCCAACTATGGATGTTTGCAATTAATTTTTTGCTAGAAGACAAAAATGATATTCTAATATGTACTCATTTCTTTTTCTCAGCTTGATAAGATGCCTGTATGTGCTGTGAGTGGTTGCGGAAATGGGGAATACAGATTAAGCAAATGGCTAGCAACGGACTGTGCCATTCATGGCTGCAAAAAGGAATAGGTAACTGCATCTGTACACCACCGTTCACACTGTATCCGTTTTCAACAGAGAAAAAAGATCCCGAAGGAAGAAGAAGGTGGGCACAATTAGTGAACAGAAAAGATGAAAAAAACAGGGAAAAATTAGACCCCTCAGCGGTATTCCAGAGTCTGCTCCAATCACTTTGTCGATGGAAAACTTACACCAGAACATCCATTCCCAATGTTGCATCTTGGATATGCACAGTTATCAACACCAAAGTTACCTCGTAAAACACCGATGATCAGACCCACGTTACCTCCGAAAGTGAAAGTGCCAAAGCAAGACAACCAAGCTCCTACAGATGAAATAAAAGCAACACCAGTACCGGTAATATCTTTTCAATCCGAGCACAGTTATGCAAAGTGTTTTAATGAAAAGGACTGCAGAAACTGTGATATTTTAATGAATGAATTGAGGAAAAAAGAAATAGAAATTAAGAAGTTGAAAACATTTTATTAAGACAAAAATTTAATATTCTGGCATCTCAGAAAGATTGTGATGAAAAAATGTTTTATTGATCAATTTATAAGCACAGATGTAAAAGTGAGATCAAATACAGGTTTACAGAACAAGGATACATTAGATAATTTGTATGAATTGTATGGTACAAAGAGAGTAACAAGTGTTGAAAATGTGCGGACATTTAAGAAACCACCCAAAAAAATTTGGCCCACAAAGAAAACTTTCGGGAAGGAATGAACTAATTTTGGTGCTTATGAAACTGAGAACAGGTGCCACTAACGATTTACTTTCTTCGATATTTGGTATCAGTGCTGGCACCTGTTCTTAGGTTATTAACACGTGGATAAAGTTTTTGGCTAAGGAACTGAAGCCACTTGTTTTTTGGCCAGAACTTGAGTCTATAACTAGAATGTTGCCAGCTGAATTGTGTACTAAATACCCATCACTTCGTTGTACACTTGATTGTACGGAAATTTTTATAGATAGACCTCGACACTTAGAGATTCAAGACCTTACTTGGTCAGACTATAAAAAGCACAATACAGCTAAATACTTGGTTGGAATTGCACCAAATGGTATGATAAGGGGGGGGGGGGGTAGAAGTACTCATGTTCTTGCTATGATCTATGTACTCATGCTCTTGTTACAGTGATCTATGTACTCATGTTTTTGTTATGATCTATGTACTCATGTTCTTGTTACAGTGCGCTACATACTGATGTTCTTTTTACAGTGAGCTATGTACTCATGTTCTTGTTACGATCTATGTACTCATGTTCTTGTTACGATCTATGTACTCGTGTTCTTGTTACTGTGACTACGTACTCATGTTCTTGGCCCTGTTGGGGTCGAGGAAGCGCAGCTGGTCATCCTGTGCTGACCGTGACATGATGCGGGCGCGGCGGGCTCGCACAGACGCAGACTCGCCAGGCGTCTACAGAACAACAAGGTCACAAGGTGTAAAGCAAGGTCACACTGGAAAATAATAGGTCAAACAGGGCATAGCAAGGTGAAACAGGGTAAAGCTAGGTCAAACGGGACAAAAGCAGTTTACAAAAGTGGGCAAAAGCAGGTCACACTGATCAAAACTAGGTCAAACAGGGCAAAACTAGGTTAAAAGCATAGGCAGATCCAGGTTTTCGGAAAAGGGAGGGCGCACTTAAGGAAAAAACGGGGCGCACTTACGAGATTTCATGAAAAAGCCTATGAAAATGAAGTATTTTGGTGGGAAAAGGAGGAGCACGCGCCCCCTGCGCCACCCCCCCCCTAGATCTGCCTATGAAAAGAGGGCAAAACCAGGTCAAATGGAGCAAAACCAGGCCAAACAGGGCAAACCAGGTCAAATAGAGCAAAGGAAGGTCAAATAGGGTAAAACAAGGTCAAACAGGACTTTTGTTTAGCTTTAAAAAGTCTTAAAATGTCTTCTTTTGAAATGATTTCGATTTATTGTGATTGGGAATACATTATTGTACGTAATTAAGGCATTTAAGTAGACTTATGGCTCAAAGTCAGGTCAGGACTATATTGCATTGTATCTGGTGGGATTCAAACCCACAAAAATACGGCACCAATAAAATAATGGTTTTGAAAGTCTCATTGTGCTTCAAGTAGTCTTAAAAGGTCTTAATTTACAAGGTAATATGTTTTGTAAACAATGCACAATACACCATTATGTTCTCATACTGCAGTGACTCTCAGTTTATCTAGTCTCTTACTTCAAAGTGTAGGAATGTGACTCACTACCTGATTTTGTGTGGACACAAGAGCTTGTAGTATTGTTCATATCAAGTGTCGTAGTGTGGAATTGAGTCATGCACACAATAGTGTCATTGAGTCACATAAGTGGGTCATTGAGTCATGCACACAAGTGTGTCATCGAGTCACTAGTATATGCACAGTGAGCGACTGTTGTAAACTGTACTTATTATCAAAGATACATTACAGAATGCTACCTGCAGTTTGAAGAGCTCCTCGAAGCGTGTGAAGTCGATCTCTCGCAGCTTGGCCTCGTCATCTAGGTCCTGGCGGGAAACACACACGTCAATCAATAGATAAAACAACAGTCAATGGATTTTTACATATTCCATAACTTATACAACAACACTATATCATCTTATAAATATGTAAGAGGACGAATTTTCACAAAATAAAAACTTTTTCATTCAATCACAATTACTATAAAATGGTTCATAATATATCCTAGGCCACTCTCTTTCATTTGTTCATCGTAAGTGTTTTGATTGATTCATCAATGACAACATGTTTATTATATTTTTCTAAATATATGTTTTCTGAATATAGATCAACATCTAGACTGACACATTGACACATGCAGTTTTTGTACCTTAATTAATTTCGATCATACTTTACAATGAAATTAAGGTTTGATTAAAAGTGACTAAAATGTATGCATATGTCATAAACAATCAACTATGATACAAAAAAAAGTTGAACAGCAAGAAACAAAATGTGGAAATTCATAGCGAATAAAGGGGAACTAAAACCTAAAAGAATCAATATTACAATACAAACATATGATTTCTCTTACAACTCAAACTGACAAGTTCATGTGTTTGTCAAAGCCTCGGTAAGAATCATACAAGGTTCTCTGCTTCAAGCGATCACTGATGTTTATATAATAATGGCCTACTTACTTCACCTTTCTGTCAACCGCTCCCATTTGTTGGAACATTTCAGTCCCCCACCTTCCCCACTACCATTTCTACAAATTTTCTGGGTTGCCCCTAGAAGTGAATCGCATATTTTCCAGCTCCACCTGGAGTTGAGATTTACAGTCCTCATCCACTAGTTTTTCGCACACCCCATGACCTAGTCTCAGAGACTTCAAGCTCATAATCCACACGTTCATCACTTTCTGTCTCTGACCGGTCAGAATCTGATGCAATTAAAGTTTTATGGTGATGTGCAGATGCTTATTCATAGGCTGGACAGATTTGTTAAGTAATCGCTTTGACAATGGGGCACGTTACTGGGAAAAGATGGTTACGATGAATACTGAAGTGAACTAGCCGTGGCCCTTTCGAAAGTTGTGAAACTTGTACAGCAAACAGGGGGAATAGATGCGAGAGTTGTAGAAAGAGCTGGGAAAAGACTAATACAATACTACCTGGCCACTTATCGCCTATTTTGTGATTATCAGTCTGTTATTCCACTCCCTCGACTTACCTCAAACACCATCCACTCCACGCTGTACATTACCTCGAACACCGTCCGCTCCACGCTGTACATGGGGCTCCAGTTGATCAGCGGCAGGTGTCCGTGCTCGACCTTCCTGCGCACGGTGCGGCTGAGGAAGGCTGGGGGCGGCGCCGGCGGGGCAGAGGCTGGGAGGGGGAGAGGGAGGTCAGAGAGGGATGTACAAGGGTTATCCAGTGGGTGGGTTCGGTCAGTGTGGGGCGATCCAAAGGGGTAGCGCATGGGATGCGGGCCACTCACATGTTTTACACCACCGCACATAACATAGGAAGATCCAGGGATGATCGTTTTTGTACCCAATAAATTCATTCAAATTGATGTGTATTTTGGCATTTTGTGAGCCTTTGCATGACTGGAACTTGTGCCTCCCCTTTTTTCTGAAAACCTGGATCTGGCAGTGTGGAATGTATGATGGTAAGAGTTCTTGGGGTAGGACATATGAGAAGGCCTGGGAGGGGTACAGTTGGTGAACTAAGTGATGTGGGATGGCTTGGTTGGACAGTCACTGTTTTGGGGATGAACCAGCTACAGGGAATCTGGGTGTGATGGGCTGGTCAGGGTTTGGGGTGTACATCTGGATATATGAGACACATTATGGGTAGGCCTGGTAGGTATAAGGTTGGTGAACTAGGAGTTGTGGGATGGCTTGATGGGTCACGGTGTGGGGACGGACCAGCTGCAGGGAACCTGGGGAAGGCGGAGGCAATGTGCATGGTGGACCAGTGGTGATACACATAGCTACGGTTATGGAGCGGCAAGTGTAAATTTATATGGACAGTCCAACAAAGTCGTGTGACTCCGCGGTGGATGGATTGTATGGATGGAATCCACATAAATGTAAGCTGCAATATTTTGAAAAAAGTGCCATACAGGAGGAATTCTATATAAATCAAATGGAAAAACAAAAGGATAAATTCTACATGGATCAAATCGAAAAAACAATATGATAAATTCTACATGGATCAAATAAAAAACAAAAGGATAAATTCTGCATGGATCACATTGAAAAATCAAAACAATTCACAATAACTCTCCAAAGTGTGAAAACTACAGAGCAACACACAGGGTTGAGACACCGCAACGATACCTGTAAATTTGCATGGGAAGTCCCACAAAGTCTTGAGACTTGGCGGAGGGATTGTATGGATGGAATTCATATCAAATGTAGGTAGCATGGCTGAAATGTACAAAGGAGCATCAGAATCAATAGATTGACAAGGGGCATGGGTATGAACAATGGGATCAATACATGGACGTATGGAGGGATTATACATGGATAAAAAACCTCTGAAAAGCGCTGCAAACTACAGCACCAGGTCGAGAAAAATGAAAGCCATTCACACAGAAGTGGTGAGGAGCGTCCACGGTGGCGACACAGCAGTACCTGGAACAGCGTGCCCGTGAGGTCGCCTTCGCCACGTGCCCCAAGGACCGTCCAGTGGAGCGCAGGCAGTGGCGGGCGGCGCGGTCCCATCAGCTTCTCTTGCACCGCAGCGGACAGCGCCGGCGGTAGGAACGGTGTGAGGGGGCCAGGGGTAGCAGGAGTCGCGGGCACGCGGGGCAAGGTCAGCTCAAACGCTACACGAGCCAGGGCGAGATTAGAGGGGAAGATAAAGAGATCCAGGATACTCGGAATAGACGCATGGCTGGGAAAAACATGTTCAAATGTAACTTTTAGGACTGCTGGCAGCAAAGGTTTGCCATGGACTAAAGCACTGCCTGGCAAACAGTTGTTTGTGGCATGAATTTGAACTGGCAAAACATGATTACTACTGGAAAAATGCCTTTCAGCCATTACAATACCAATCAATGTATTTGTGTCCAACCATCGACGGCAACAAAATTCTGGTCGCTGGAACACAACACAGACTGAACACATACAGTGATTTCAGGAGCCACCCAAAGCTAAGCACTTAACCACCGTAACGAAAAAGTAACTGATTAATGGTTTGTTTTAGTGCTGAGATTGCCCCATCCCTGCACAAGTGGTGTCTTTTCCTGCGCAAGTGAATGCTAGCGCACGCATGCAGGCAAATACAACAGGCAAAGAAAAAGCAAGTACAGAGATAGGATGATCTCAGCACTAAAACATACCATTGACTTTTATCTCACCACTTTAATCGAGTTGTTTTAATGTGTAAACATTTCACAAACTTCATCACCATGCTCCACAGACTCGGTTCAAATGTTTACATAGACATTTCTTCTGACTAAATGCACGTTCACTAATTCTAATAGTTTTCAAGGGAACCCTTGACCCAAAATACCTGCGTTAATAAACCAAGATCATTAAATTATGACTATTAAGAAGTTTTGGCAGCCATCTTGGACGTCATCTTGAAAGACACACTTTTTTTTACTGTAAACTGACCTCTACTAGAATCAGTTAAGAAACCTTTTGTGGCTAGTTTTGCGTGGACATTTCTCCCACCTGTAGTGTGCGCTTCCTCCACCGGGGGCGCCTCCGGCCTCACCAGCCTCGGTCGCTCGTACTTTGCCTCCAGGCCGTCGTCGTACGCCGGGGTCGCGCCGGGCGGATCCTGGCTGGTGGCGGAGGAACGCTCCGCGGACTGATGCTGCTGCTGACGACAAGTGTAAAGATTAACTGCTGGTTGTTTAGATGATACAGCGAAACCTGCAATTACGACCACCTCTCTATTGAGACCATCTATATAATAAGACCACTTTTCACGGGGCCAAACCCTCATAAAGCTGACAATATGAACATTTGTATAGAGACCACCTTTGTATTAAGACCACCTAACAATGACCGCTGCTGCTGTTGATATCGGAGAAGTATAAACATTCTTTTCTTTAAAATGTCTTTTTATTCGTGACTATTTTTTGCTATTCCAGTCAGTTTCAAACATTAAGTATGTAAACACATAAGGCAGATCCAGGCGTTTAAAAATAGAAGGGGGCGAGGGCGCACTTAAAGGATCTCATGGGTTGCATACACAAGGTTGATAGCGAACATGACAAAACAAAAACGCTATGAGAATAAGCCATCTTGGTAGGAAAAGGGGGACTTCCTGGATCTGCCTATGACACATCATACAAACAGTGCTGTTTTTCAATGATATCAAAATCAAAAACCCTATTATACAATAAGGATTAATAAGGACTAACAAAACATAAAAATGTAAATTGCAGATAAATTAGATAATATATAGGTTTTTTTTCTTCAAAACATGGCTGCATTGAGGAAGGATGGGATATTCCAGAGCATTTGAATAAATGGTAATTTGTTGATTGAATGCACTGGGTCACTATTTTGAAGTCACTGTGTCCAAATACCCCAGTTCTGTGGCAATTGCATGTTAAAGAACTAAGTGATGTACCTCTGGTTTTACTGTGTGTGTAGATAATTGTAACAGAACACGCGAAAATATAAAATAAAAAATGCCATTGGATTTATAACAATAAACCCAATAAAATAGTCACTTAATAAAGCTAAATAAATAAAGGAATAATAAATGCTACTAATAAATAATAACACGCAATTGTAGATAATAAATAATATGAGCAAAACTAGTGATCATAATGCAAGCAGCACTGCTACAATGAAGAGTGCATGACACAGTAACAGGTCTGTGTGCGAGTTCACTGTCTGATAACAGAGCAGGTCATTGTAGTACTATTTGGAGTGATAAGAGAATAGAATATAGTAGCTGTTAAATGTCGATCAAAATGTCATGTATATCGATAAATGTGCCTGAATGATGCATATCACTGACAAAATTTTCACTGTCAACTGTCACTATTGGCCACTGTAGAAATGTATGGAACAAACAATTAAGTTTATGCATTTTCTACTATATGTCAGAAATCTTAAGAGTGTACTTTGGGTTTTATCAACGAGTATACGTGAATCTTTGGTTTTATTATTGTATGTGGATGGTGTGCAGATGCATGGAACATTTAACTTTCTCACCCCTGTACGCCAAACGATGCTTTTTCATTCAATTTTACTCTCACTGTTCTTGCAAGCAAGGTCCTACCGCTGTATTGATATAGCTGAAGACACGGCTTCCATTTGACTATATCAAGTGACCCTGACAGGACTCAAACTCACAACTGTCTGTATGTAAAGTGTTCGTATTGTCTGTATGTACAGTGTGTGTTATCTGCAGGAGACGGAGTGCATGTACAGTGTGTTTATTGTCTGTTTGTACAGTGCGTGTTATCTGCAGCAGCCGCCGCCGCGTACTTTGAGCGTGTTGATGCGATCCTGCGCCTCGGCCGCCTTCTCGTAGTACATGTCGCGCTCCTGCTGGAGGTCAGAGGTCAACTGCTCCAGCCGCGCCTCGGACGCCGTCTTCTCCTGGAACACATTGAGACCACTTTGTACAGCAATGAAAGCACTACAATTTAGAACTGAGTCATTATTTAAGCCGTGGGGGTTGGAAAAGAAACTGGGGAGGGGCGGCAGGCGGTCATATATGTTGTGGTGGGGTCAAACGTTTGTACTGTTTATGAAAGCTCTAGGCTCTTTTTAAAAACGTGTTGCTGACTGTGATAACTTATTAGTTAGAACTATTTACACAAGTGTTTCTTATATTTCAATTCTAGTAGTTTTAGGATTTCACTTGTATAATCATTTATCTAATTCGACATATTTGTTCTATGTTTTATATCATCTATGTGTGGGATTTATCATTCTTTTTGGTATCATGATCCAGAAGTATCCGATAACCCGGAGAGGGTTATCACCCCTCTTCGAAGAGGGGTGATATCATGGTTATCATGCTTGTACTCAGCCGGACACCCTTTTCACATTTTTTAAAACAGTGTTATAATCGTTTAGAAAAGAATGATAGATACAAAACCGGGATTGTTGTGTAAAATGAATTATTTTATCAGGATTCGTTCTTGTGGCGCATCAGTCTCGCCCTTCGGGCTCGCCGTGATACGCCCCAAGTACTCACCTGATAACATAATTCATATTGCAAACTCACTCGGTTTTGTCTATTTATTTTTAATTCTGAAATGAATAAAAATAAAACAAATAATAATATGACCTTTATTCTCTGTCCCAAACCTTCATAAAGCTACCAAAATGAACCTCGGTATAGAGGCCACCTCTCTATTGAGACCACCTTATACTGGTCGCAACTGTGGTCCTAATAGAGAGGTTTTACTGTATTCCTATCTAAGATCAATACAAGTTTTGTTCCTAACATCAATACTAAATGAGATAAATGCATTTTTATAATTTGTTACCCTTTGACCCCTTTAAAGGTCGAAATTTAGGTGGGTCCCAAGCTTAATTTTGAAACCTAATACCAACCACCAATCTTGCAAAAGTGAACGATTGAATAAACTAGGGTCCCAACTATGTGTCTGTCGGAGATAGAGGCTTTCAATCAATCAATCAATCAGTTAATCAAATCATTGTGTTTTTAATTCTGCAATAGAATTAGTTTATGTTATGTAATTTTATGTTATCTTATCTTATTTTGTCTCACTTTATCTCATTTTACACCAAGCTGACCTGTATTTTCTGCGCCAGTCTGTCAATCTCGTCGCGCAGGTACTTGTTGCGGTTCTCCAGGTCCAGCAGTTCCTGCCGCGCCGTGCTCACGTTGATGCAGTTTTTCCTCCACAAGTCCAGCTCGGTCTGAAACTCGTCAAACTCCGGACCCGAGCCGTTCATGCCGTACTGAAACACAACGTACCCAATAGTCACGTCACTGCAATTAGGGCTGTAACTACTATAGGCCAGGAATTCTACCCCATATTACTTAAAATCTGTTGAGTAAGGTTCATAGCATATTGGAAACTATGTATCATTTTGAGTTCTTTCTTTATAAAATAATATATCCGTTCTAGTGTGTTAACTGTAAGTTGCTTTCTTGTAACTCTAATTTTGAATTTCAGCATTTTCATTGTAAATTCCTTCACCTTACCATACATCTCTGTGTATGTGTAATTACTAAAAATTTGTTGAGTAAGGTTCATAGCATATTGCAAACTATGTATCATTTTGAGTTCTTTCTTTATAAAATAAATAAAGAACTCGAAATGATACATACTACCCCATATTGGAGCCTACACTGAACAAATTGCAACATAATTGAAAACACTTGCATACGTTTCTAAAACCTTTCTATGAAATGTAGTTTATATATTGTATCATATAGTGGAAGTCTATACAAATCAACCCTAATATGAGGCAAGGGAGGCAACTGCCTTCTATGTCGCGGGGGATTTTGTTTTGATCAAACTTCAACTTCAACATGCTCTACAACTGGAGAGGTTGTTAAGATTCCTTCAGATGCCAGACTTTTGTAGTGGTTTCTGTACTAAATTTGTCATTACGTGCAGCTGTGAAAGCTTACACTTCCATCATAAAAAGTAATTATTGATACAAATCTGCATTTTTAAGGTACAATCAGTGTTCGAGTATTTTGGGTGTAATATCTGTTTTAATCCTGAGGAATCTGTATCGATTGGCGGCCCTGGTATATGATAGGGATCGCGTCTCACCCTGTCGAGGTCGTCGGGTTCAAACCCTGCCATCCTCAGCTCCTGCTGCAGGTAGACCTTGGCATCTGCCGACTGGATGGCGCGCCACAGCGTGTTGAACAGACGCACACAGACCGTCTATAACAGCAAACATGAACAGTGCAGGTTTAGACGGTGTGGTCTAGAATCATACAGCAGCAGCAGGAGCAGCAGCAGCAGCAGCAGCAGCAAGACCTTATTTGTTTGCATTACAAAATACTATTTTATTTTTATTTTAGAGTCAATACACAGGTGCTCACACCAACCAACCACCAATCTATTATGTTGACTTTCTGCCTATAAGATTGTAATATTTAAACCGGATCACACTGCTGCTCGTGGAGAATAAACAGCATTCATAACGAGTTGACTGATATCCAATCCCACTCACGACAACTCGTGCAGGCTTAGACACCACTCGTGCATAGAAAGGCTGATCTCACCACTATAACATACCATTACCCTTATTTTGTATCTACCAGGAAGAACACGAGTAGTTACATGTATTTTATCCATTTGTAAGTGTAAGATGTACGGCTTACTGTAAAACTAGAATTGTTTGAGCATGATTGATTTTGCAAATTTCGGGGGTAGGTGCAAAAACTCAAACAAATAGTCTGCAAACAATAATTGCCTATGTAAAGTAGGTCCAGCACGGACCAAAAATCGCAAAATTGAATAGTCACAAAGAGATGAACATTGCAAAATTTAATAGCCACGAAATATTCTAGTTTTGCAGTATCGCTCTTACCTGGAAGTGGACGTGCTGTGAGGACATGAGCATAGACACGAGGTGTTTGAAGCGCACGGCCTCGCTCTGCCGAAGCCGCAGCGAGGTGAAGGCTTCGTCCACCAGGGGGAAGCCCGCCTCCTCCCCAGCCACCACCGTCAGGATCTAACACAATCATAGTCTATAATGTTTCAAAATGGATTTATCATTGTTAAGATTAAGAATTAATTAAGCCTGGCTCCTCACCAGCTTTCGCCGTCAGGATCTGCATATAGTCAGGTTCCGTGTGTAATTCCGTGGGAATTTTGGTAGGAGAGTGTGATTTATGGTTTATTTTACTCATTTCGGTCCAAGGGAGCAAAAATAGATATGTCGACATTTTTTCGACCATTTTCTCATTGAGTCAATACTTAGGGTCCCCATTAGGCAAAAATACATTCTCGCTAATAACATTTTCATTGTTAATGATATAGCCATGATTTTGGTGCCTAAATTTAAGTTTTAGGGGTCATAGAATCTAATTCCAGCAAAAAAAGTCACATTGATCTTACAGACATCGGCAAATTCAAGATGACCGCCACTCAGATGTGTAAACTCTGTGGTTGACTTTAATTTCTTAACTGTTTATGAAACAAGTATGATTTTGGTTTCTAATGACACGTTTTTGGGGTCATAGAATCTGAATCTACTAACAAAAATAGAATATAGAACACCACGAGAGAGACAGATAGCAGAGGGTATAGAAATATACAATAATAATAATAATATCTTGATGAACTACAAGCTTGATCACTAACAGCCTGCATTCCATAGACTCATATTAACAAACCAGCTTGCTGATTAAACATTGACCATCATATTACCACGTTAATCTTAATAACCATTATGTATTCTTTGTACTCTATTTGCACTGTATGAGCTTGTATTAACAAATATATTTTATTTTATTTTTTGGCAATGAACTTACATGTTTCGAAAACGTTTAAATAAGATTCAAAATTAAACAATTATTAAACATAAAGAAACAAAAATATTCCTTTTGGAATATCACACAGCATATGAGAAAATTATAAAACAAAATGAACAATTTTTCGTGGTTCATACATTTTTTCTTTTATAGCTCAATTTGAACCTACGTAACATGATTTCACAACGCGCCCGGCATGGTTATGTGGTTATCCGAATAATAGGCGTGTTAGGTAAGTGAAATCTTTGCAAAAAAGAGAGCAAGATAGGTTTAGTTCAATCTGTACAAACAGGGGATTGCAGGGCAGGTGTGTTTATAAGAACGAATACGGTATGTCATATTTAGTTTACATATTGTTATAATACTGTGTATAAAAATCAAAATCAATCAATCATTTAGTCAATCAATAAGTCAAGCAATCAGCCATTTAATCAATCATTCAATCCACTCATCAATCAACCAATCAATCTATCCATCAACCAACCAAGCCACTACTGAAGCTGCTGTGTTACCTATAAGGTGACAAATCAATGAAACGAAGTTCAATACAATACATCCATTAATCAATCAAGCAATCAATCAATCTGTCAATACACTCATCAACCAACCAGCCACCCCTACCACTGCCGTGTTACCTTTATAGTGACAAATAAAGGTTACAAAAAATACATTCAGTAATCAATCAACCAGCCAACCAAACGATCAATTCACCCATCAATCAGCCAGCCCACCCCTGCCGCTGCCGTGTTACCTGTATGGTGACGACGCGCGTCTTGCTGAAGTCGCTGATGAGTGCGGCCGACACGGACTCCACGCCGCCGCGGGGGTCCGACAGCAGACTCGCCAGCCCCGCCTGAAGGGTTCATAAGGTAGAATGAATTTCTCTGAAAAGGCTAAGTCATTCCCACTGCTGATTGTCTTTTGGAGAAAAGAAGTGTTTTTCTCACATCATATCTTGCATACAAAATAGAAATAGCATAGAAACTGAATTTCTCTGAAGTGATTGAAAAAGTACTGCTTACATACTATAATATAAACACTACTGGCAGATCCTTGTTTTTGGATAAGGTGGTGGGGGCCTACCCGCAGGAGGAGGTGGAGGGGTGAATCTGCATTATAATATGAGTAAATAACATTATATCTGCTCACCTGCTTTTTGATGACAAGTTTGATGCAGACGAGACAGTCAAACTCGTCCATCTGAAAGGAAAATAGTCTATTACATAGCACCCAAATCTAGGTAATTCAAATTGCTACTCAGAAAAAAAATACACACTGTCAGACATAAGAATAGTATTCTTATGTGTTTTCCGCAAGCTTCCTTGACACAGCTGAATACAAATTACACAACCCTTCTACACTTCCATTTTCAAGTGGTCCTCGAACTAACAACCCCAATGTTGTGAGACCAGAATGATACCAGCATCCCAAAGAATGAGGAGGCTGTAAAACCTGTCTTCAGCTACGTCAATACAGCGGTAGGAACTTGTTTGCTGTAGAGAACAGAGAGAAAGAGAAGATTAAGAGCGCCCACATACCAGACACTGCTTGTAGAGGTCGTGGCCTTTGCCCTTCTTGACGGCCTGCGCGGCCTTCTGGTCGGCCTGGATCTCGCGCAGCACGGACACCAGCAGCCGCACCCCCGAGTGCACCGTCACAAACTCAGTAACGAAGCTGGAGGATAAGGAGGAGAAGGCCTGAATGGTACTTACATCATTTTCATCTCAAAAGCAGCATATTAACATTTGTTTGTTATGTCTTGAACTTGAGCTCACGGAAATTGTTCCCTGTTTACACAAAGCACCGTAGTTTTTACATTTACAACAGCAACGCCTTTTATTCAAAAAAGCTCTGTAAAAGTGAGCGTAGTACCTTGCTGAAAGTTCTTGGAAATGAAATACAACATGACGCTCCTAGTATCAAGTTAGTTTGAACAGCAATGATAACCCTCTCCCGGGTATACGGCAGTAGAGCATGAAAACCCAAGAAATTATGCGTCAATGTTGCCCCCTTCTGACAGCACCGTTACCTGTCATGTGACATGTGGAGGTCGAGCTTGAGCTTCCTGAGCAGCGAGGGCAGCGGCGCCACGCCCTCCTTCGCCATCCGCCGCAGCGACATCTTTTTGCGCGCCGGCCCAAAGTGCTTCTGCAGGTTGAGCACGTAGTACGTGGCCGGGTACAGGCACTCGCGCTCTTTCTGGAGGAGGCAACAGCAGATCAATAATGGGGCCGCTGTGTGCTTGTATGAAGGTCTAAGAGGTAGTGGGTGTGTAATCCTGCAGATATCGCTGATGGCAATGACCAGTATAAAACACTCTCACTTTTGCTGTAGGAGCCAGAAATGTGTAAATGTGGTGGGTTGTAGGCGGGATTTTAGTATTGTTCTCACATTACTACTATTACAAGGGCCCAGCATCATGGGGGGGGGGGGGGGTATGTATACTACTATGATTTACAGACACTATACGATACACCTTACTACTATTACATGCACCCCAGCATCATGGGAGGGTGAGTGGTATGTATACTGATATGATTTACAAAGCACTATACCATACAGTCATACACATTACTACTGTTATATAGATAGTAGTAACATGTAGAGTATAGTTTGTGTACACATCTCCCATGCTGCTGGGGCCGTAAAAGTAGCAACGCGTATGATATAGTGTTTGCTGCCATGACACGTACGAGGTTGAAGAGGTTGTCCCCCATGCTGCTGGGACCATGACTTACGAGGTTGAAGAGGATGTTCCACTTGTCCTGCACACTCTGCCGCTGTAGACTCTCCTCCTCTGCCACAGTCAGCGGCGCCATCACCTCCTGCAACACACAACACACGGTCAGCCACCACCTCCTGTAACACATAGGTAATGTAAACACAGGTAATGTAAACACGTGAACAGCAGAACAACCTCTAATGGTAATCATGACCACCTCTATATTGAGACTATCTCTGTAATAGGACCATGTTTCACACTCCCAAACATTCATAGAGCGACTGAAATGAACCTCGAAATAAGGTCACAATACTAATTAAACGAAATCTAAATCTTTACGTTGCGGTAACTATCGCTAAACATTCGACAGAAGTGACATCAGCTGTTGTTTAATCAGTAAGTACTAGTGGACTTAAATACAACACTGAATGTATATTCCTACTACCAACAATAGTCTACACAAAGACGTCTGTCCTTGTCACGTTAGGTGGTGCATAGTTGTATTCGGTCCTATTATTCAAATTTATTATAAACTAAATAGAAACCATATAGACAGCTGAAAAACCTACTCAGGTGTTTCTTTGTTCATCTTGAACCGACGTTTGGGAAGACTTTCAGCCTTCAAGATGAACGAAAAAACCTTCTGATTTAGGTTTTTCACATTTCTGTATGATTAATCCCGATGCTAACCCCCTGTTAGAGTGAACACGCGGAACACGTAGTCCGTGCGCCCCTACGCCTGCGAACACCGTCCAAGGGCTAGGGCTAAAAAATTGAGAGAAAATGTTCACTCCTGGCGGGTAGAAGTGACGCCGCATGCGAAATTGTGATGCACAATATGATGCACCGCAGGGCACCAACAATCGTCGACTGCGGCGTGAGCATGGAAGCAGACGAAGTCCGCACCATTCTTGGCGCGGATAGGTCTTGCAGCGAACACCGACGTACAGCGGAAGTGAACGACGTTCATTTAACGTGGGACGGAAAGCAGATGGGGTCCGTTGAGGCCTAATACGGCTCCGTGCGGCGACCAGCGAAGTAAAAAGATCAAAGGAATCTTAATCAATACCACATCCGCGCGTGGAGTTGTTACGCGGCGTGAAAAATCCACTTCTCCAGAGAAGTGGAGGGATTCCGCGCAAATTTTGCTCGCGGAGGTGATGCATGTGGAGGTAGAACGGAGCCTGCACGGAGCCTGCAAGAGTCCGCTGGGCGACGAGTCGGAGCCATCCAGCGCCGTCGACGCTATTTTTCACTGAAAGGGTTAATTTCTAAATTTTTCATCTTTTTTACGGACCGTCATTTTTTCGACGAAAAATTGACGCGGAGTCGTCACTCTAACAGGGGGTAAGAAATCTTTACTATATGGTTAATATAAACGTTTTAGATACCTTCTGGGCAAGACACATTGACGAGTTCAAAAGGGTATCTATCTAGTTTATATTATAATCATATAATTATCATTTATGAATATCCAGTGGGGGGGGGTCAACATTTTTAGAGGTAAAAAACTCAAGCTATGTACGAATGAATTCAAAATTATTCAAATGGGACAGGATCATAGGATATTCCATTAGGTTAGCAATTTTGTGTTTAAAAATCAAAATTATAATCATGTGATTATCATAGCCGAATATCCAGGTATGCACCAATTAATTTCATAAAATATTGAAACTTTTATATCGGATTTCAACGTTTTATGGGAAAGTAACCATTATAAATAGAGTATTCGAATTCAGTCCAGTAGATTATAACACAATATAACAAATTACATGTACAATTATAACACAATATAGTGTAACAAACTACACGTACATCGCTCATTTTCACTTAGAATCCAACCAGTTTGAATCCACACGGCAACCTGAGCATGTGTGCAACAATATCCATCTCCCAAATAACAAACATGGCCAATAAAATGCGTTCATCAGCAGATTTCTGGTTTACCTCTCCCAGTGGACGTAAAAGTACAGGTGATCTGTTTGAGCCCACGCTGTTGAACGCAACGTTTCTTTTTTTTTACGTCAAACGTGTAATCACGTCCGTTTTGGCCAATGCACGTTCCACCAAAATAACCATGTTACAATTGATAAAGCATTGATGAACAGCAAAAATTTGTGTTTTAATAAAACCTTATACCCTGTTTTGTTATAGCATGATATGGTACGAACAGCTCCCAGAACTTTTTATAGAGGAATACTATAAAAATTTCCCACCTGAATTTGATGTGTTATGAACAATAACGGATGCAGTATACTCAATTTACACATTAATTCACATTAATTTCCATGGGAAATAGTTGCGCATCAAACTCTAACTGAAAGAAGTCAAACAAGTTCCACTGAATCGGGAGAGAAGAATCTGATGTTTGATGAGTTTGCACTCACAGTTATTACCGCAGTGAATAATCTCATGTCCGGGGAGGGCCGTTAACACGAGCGCATTAATAATGAACACTCGCCAGCTTGCATACAGCCGGACCAGTTATTACTGAACTTGAAGGCAACGAATGTAATCGGGTTATGCAAAATTTGCGTTATCAGTGTTAAATTATGTATGAAGCAGGGAACTGGTTGTTTGTCCGAGTTATCCACAAATTTGGGTTATCAGAGTTGGAGATAAACTTCAAAAACAGAGGCTTCAACATCTGGTGTGACTTAAGCTGGTAGTAATTTTAGAGGCGGGGCGGGGAGCGAGGGGTGAGGGGCCTAAAACTTTCAAACTAATTCCTGTAGGGGCTGGGGGGTGGGGCATGAACATCATGGTGTCATTGTTCATACCCCCCCTGTGCCATAATAAATGGTAGCCCCGAGAGCATCATTCCTACTGTAACATTACAGCATTGTACTGTAATGGAGATACTTATGTCAACCACAATAGGGTATTTGAAGTGTTCACTTTGAGACCATAAAGTTTATTGGTGATAACGAGAATTAATTGAAGTACAAGCTGCAGTATGCTGATGTGCCACCAAAATATGTCGGGCAATCATGCAGGCAACTGCCATAGGCAAGCAACTTCTCCAGGCGGGCTCACAAGGAAACTTTGGAATTAAGAATTCGGTTAACCCCCCATTAACCCCCCTTTAACCCCCCATTTCACATGGCCGATCTTAGCTCTAGATCCTCCAATAGACGCCCGATTTGTCATTTCGGGGTGGATCGGCTGGAATGTATCAATATTTATTACGTAACAGTCTAAACCCGCTTTACACTAGAGCGATCATGGGCGAACCCATGCAACGCATCTGTACGAATTATGTCACGTCGTCAACTTGGGCGTATTGTGGCGGCATTGAACGTAGTAAAAATACATGGTATGACAAGTTTCTGAGGCAAACGAAGTGTTACTTGTATGTGCGAATGTTCTGCGATCCCTAGACGCAGCATAACTATTTTTAACGAACCTAAACCAAGCAGTAAATTCGTCAACAAATTTTGAACATGTTAAAAAATTCCGGACGAATTTGCCTGTTCGCCACTGCACTTAGAGCTACGTAGGTGGAATTCGCTATAGTGTAAAGTGGGTTTTAAGACAAAGCATGCCTAAGTCACCGAGCCGTACAAGCCGTCATAAACGTTGTAGTTGACGGGAGACGGCCGAGACGGACGAAGCATGACGCAGAATTCGGCAGCCACTTCTCGCCATGCATTTTCATTATATAAGTGCATCACGTCGTTAGAAAGCTCTTCATTGATTGCTTTACAAACTTGTGGTAAGAACGCCGTGGTGGTGTGACGACTAACGCTGAAATCAAATGCCAATGTTGGGTATTTATGGCATGCTGCCAGATGATGGAGGGTGACAGCCAGCTTCAGCCCGAGAGTAATACTTTTACACCATCTAGTGTTTTGCTTTGTTATTTGTGGCTCTATTCTATGCAAAATCTCTCCAAAGAGGGCAGGCGTCAACCTCGTGTAATTAAAGTAAATATCTGGGTCACCTATTCTCAGTTGGGTCATTAATGACCATACAGCAGACGACAATCATTAGTGACCCAAGGCGGTATCCCAAATCTTTTCTGAGTATATGTTAGTCTCTGCTGGTCAGCATCAACTTGGACATCTTCAAAGCCGCCTTCTGAAGCTTCATCATCTTCATCTTCTACAGTATCTTGTATTATTTTCTCTCTGTTTTCCTCCTCCTTTTGTTGTTGTTGAGCAAGATTAAGTGCAACGGCTGTCATTTTTACCATTATGTGCTGCCTTATCATTGTGAATACGTGTTTGAGTTTAACCCTTCAGAGACACAAACAACAATGAAGACCCCCAACATTTGCATCCTTTTTATATTGCCTCGGTGCATATTTTGTAGCTAAAGCTTACGGGATCGTCTGCAATTTCAGCAATTTCAGATGGACTGGATTAAAAGGAAAGCTAATGAGATCATTCAGAACTAGCACACCATAAAACGGGAACAGCTTTATGAAAATTGTCAGCAATCCCACAGTTAGCAGAGAGACCTAACGATGAACAAGTTAGCTCTCCAGACGAAGCAGAAAGCCAAAACGTTGATACAGATCAACAACTCAATAATCCAAAACGTGAGCCCATAGGCCGAAAAGAAGTCAAAACCACCTCTCCAGAGAAGTGAACACCTTTTGGGCCCGATACCGGCAGAAATTAGTCATTTTATCTAGGTATACAACACTAGCATCGTGCTGTTGAAAAAGATGCTTCCGCCCCATGCTTCTAATGCTTCTGATTGTGACGGCAGTGGCGGCACTTACGGTTTCACCTGTCACCATACATCTCTCAATGCAGCAGACGAGGCCACAGTTCACCGAAAAAGACCTAAGGATGTTGCAAGTAGGAAAGAAAGTCCCCCAGACAGCCCCGAAAAGCATGGCGATGTTGTGGTTTGAGCACACAAGCCGAAATAAGAGAAATCGGTCCAGAACCCGCCCAAAACGGCCCGTTCCCTGCCGAACCAGCCAAATAACTCCACATTTGAGGCCAGATTTCGTACAATCCACCCCGAAATGACAAATCAGGCGTCATTTGGAAGTTCTGGAGCTAGGATCGGCCATGTGAAATGGGGGCCTAAATAGATTCATGTCCTACAAATATAAACCGTACCCAATTCATATATAGAACACTAGCTGTCGACCCGTCGCTGCTCGGGTTGAAACAGATGAGATCTGGAACACATTAAATGCTCCTCCCTCCCCATCCTTTCCCCTGTCCCACATCCCTCACACCAGCTCCCGTCGGAATACAAGTATGTGTGACGGATAAATACATTTCCATCACCTTCCTCTCATAGTCATATGTCACAGTGGATCCCTCTAACATCCCTCCTGTTCTGATTGTACATACATAATTTGGAGTGTGTACGTCTTCTGGTTAAAAAGCCTTTTGTGACCAAAAAATCCCTTCTTCCTTTACATCTATAGATGGCAGTCTTCACGAGCAACGATAAACGTCAGTTTCATCATTTGGAAATAAGACTTTTGTCACATCACCTGAGGCTATATTAGTCAAAACAGTCACTGTATAAAATATTCTAGACAGTTTACTTCAGAACTCAAAAGTCAGTATTTTGTATTTACGCAAAACAAGGACGTCACCGTGTGTACTACATCATAATTATCTATGGTTGTGCACGTTATGACAAATGTGTAAAACTTATGCATTGTAATTTACCTGCGTCGATGAAGAGCATTATGTTTATGGCCTAGACACTGATCTTTCTGACTGAATGACTGAATTTATACTGCCATCTGTTGGAAACATTAACTTCACTTTCACATGTGGTTAAAAAATATGAATGCTATATTTGGCACCATGTCTGTTGGCGTGGTATAATCAATTGTGTTATTTAAACATGGAAGCTCACAGGTACCAATGTGCACCACCAGCTAGATCAGGTGAACTGTGCCATTGGTTGGCGATATTGGACTTTGTCATGGCCACTGTGTTTGCTTGTCATAACTAGATCAAAAGTGTTCAAAGAACACTCGTCGCTAGAACGATGTCGACTTATGGGCAATTAAGATATATACTGAAAGAATGTATACTTTACAATCAAGAAATTTATGAATTTGAGGAGAAAACATCAGAATGAATCACAGTCAATTTAATATATCCAGCAAAAAGATGTTTGTGTTGCCATACAATAGTACTGAATAACAAGATGATAATCAATATCAGTTTCAAATCCAATAATCAATTTTGCTACTTGGTTGGAATATTGATTTTTTTTCTTGTTGGCTCAGTGCATTGAATATCATTAAAAATGTCATAAAAGCGCTTCTAGAAAGCAAAATATAATTGGCAGAGCGCCAAAAATCAAATCACTTTGGTGTCGTCTCATAACTCATAGTCGTTTAAAGTTTGAACGAAATCGGTTGATCGGTACGCCCACTAGCTTGTCCGGAGACATACATACATACATACATACATACATACATACATACATACATACATACATACATACATACATACATACATACATACATACATACATACATACATACATACATACATACATACATACATACATACGCACATACGCACATACGCACATACGCACATACGCACATACTATACATACATACATACATACATACATACATACATACATACATACATACATACATACATACATACATACATACATACATACATACATACATACATACATACATACATACATACATACATACATACATACATACATACATACATACATACATACATACATACATACATACATACATACATACATACATACATACATACATACATACATACATACATACATACATACATACATACATACATACATACATACATACATACATACATACATAGTTACACACGAACGAAACACAATGCTTGCTTCAGCAGCTGAGCTGAAGCGACGCAACAAATATCTTAAAACTCTCAAAATGGATCTACATATATGTAGGATTTAGTTGCCTCCCTTGGCCCATGTTCAGTTCAGTAGGATCATGGATGAGTTTACAATTATCCTTTAGGCCAACCATATAATAGCTATAAGTATCAGTACCTTCATTAAAATGGACCACGAGTAACCACTTTTGGACTCAACCAGCACATTAGAGCCTCCCTTAATGTTAGAGAAGAGACAACAGTGAAGTGATAGAATCACCGTCCAAAACCGGCCTCTACGTACAAACAATATAGGGGCCTTTACGTGCAATACAAACGGCCGTTTTCTACTTTGATTCAAATGTTTGTGTGCCTTGTTATCATCAAACAGAGTGCACTGTGTGCCACTGTAAGGATATGATGAAGTATTTTACATGTTACATCAAAGGCCTTGTTGCGTCTCTTCAGCAGCTGAAGCCAAAGCCTTGTGTTTCGTTCGTTTGTATATATGTTTGTCTGCGGACAAGCTAGAGCTTTTACGCTTCGCCCGTTTTCGTTCAAACTTTACACAACTATTTGGTATGACGCGACACCGAAGTGATTTGATTTTGAGCACGTTGCCAATTAAAGTGTGCTTTCCATAGTGCCATTTTGGATCCATTTTCAACATTTTCTGCAATAGTTTTGTTTATGCTTGTGAGAAAGCATTCGAACTTTGTACAATGCTTACATGCCTACTGAACATTAACTGTATTCAATTTTGGCACTTTGCCAATTAGAGTTTACCTTTCCGAGGGCCATTTTAACTATTTTCTTTCCATTTTTCCACTATAGTTTCAATATTCTGCGAAACATGACCATCGAATTGGCATAGTGGTTATATTGGAATAGAAGTGCTCAGAGAGCATAGCATTAGCATACTAAGGGCCGAGCAATTATTTAAGATGTGGGGGGGTTGGAAGTTTTTTAGACATCGGTGTTTCTAACTTCTGTATATCTGCTGTACAAATTTGCAAAAATATTTAGCTATATGAATGAAACTAGTTTTTATTTTGAAAAAAAAGTAAAACAATTTATATTGTATTTTCCGAAAATAAAAGTTAGTGGTATCGAAAGACAATTAAACATAATATAATTCAATCTTGATAAAGGGTTTCATATTTCATTTCATAAGTTCCTTGCAGCAGCTCAGACATTTGCTCTAATATAAGAGCCTATGAGGTATTATCGAAAACTCTAAGTTCAATTAACAGCACCAGTCCTTTCATATCATGACAAGTTAACTTTGATACATTTTTAAGCAGTACAAATTCTTGAGGAAGGCACATGTAATACTAAAGATAATGCTCAGCCAAAATAATATCCGTTTTGTTAAGCCCAGTATCAATGAACAATACCTTTTCCATTGCAAATCTAAGAAAAATATTTATATTCTCCACATTTAATATTATTTTTTTCCGTCCAATCACTAAAATCCTCTGTCAAAAGCATTTTGGCAAATGTGAGCAATACAATTGCATGTATTGAGTGTTGACATACGAAACTAGGAACAGAATTACAAGATATTTTATACAACCAAATGATTGATCACATAGCAAAAAAATAGATCAGGACATTCTATCAACATTTATTAAGAAATATAAACGCTTGCCACGGCCCCTTTCAGTAAATTTACAAAATTTGAACATTTGACCCCCCCAGAAAAATTTCAAGAATCAGAATATTCGACACCCCTATATTCTTCCATTTTAAAATTCTGACCCCCCCCCCCCCCCACGACTTCCATTTTGAAACTTCTGACACCCCCACAACATTCAAATTCAAACTTCTGACCCCCACAACATTCAAATCAAACACCTGAACCCCCCCCCAGTTTTTTTCCGACCCCAATAGATATTTACTGTAGCCATGTTTAGAAAGCGCCTGCAATCCAATGCGAATAACATAGATGTAGGATGAGTCACGCATCAAGTAAGACTTTTTCTGCTTTGATTGCAAAGCAAACATCTTCATTGCAAATGGGTCAATGTTGCAGTAGCGACACTGTGCTCTCTGGGCACTTTTGATCTAGTTTCAATGTTTATTGAAATCCTGTATCATCAATGTAATTGACCGTGTTTCCCGTCTTCATGTTTATTAGTTTAGTTACATGCAGGCGGAATCAGGGTCACTGTTCAAAAGGTGTCTACATTGTGGGTCAATCCTGTGTGGGCAGTAGACTTTAAAAGGTGTACTCAAGTGAATGCTAATAAATATAGAACCTTAGTGAAGTATTTTAACACCAAACCTTTCACATTGTCGATAGGTTGTGATAAGCTGAGAGGCAACACTTGACTATGACACTGTTATTCAAGAGCCATGCATTCACCGTGTTCTTGTTCTAATGAACTTCTGTGATACATGTTTCCTGACTATTCATTAATATCAGTCATAAAGTAGCTGAATCGTACGCTTTATCAGCACCGATACCGGTTGTCTCTAAACTCTATGGGTTTTCTTAAATTGTGATCTATATAGTTCTCGGGTAAAGCAAATGGTAACAGGGTGGTTCGCCGATGGGGGCGATTTGCCGGGGGTTGGTCCGTTTGTCGGTGGGGCGATTTGACGGTTGATTTGTGGACTATTTGCCGGTGCAAATATTTGTTTCAAAGTCATTCATTTTTAATTGCTTTGATTTATGTTGCTTTAGGTTTCTTTCTAATTTAATTAACGTGATCACTGTATGTCCTCTTTCTATGTTTTATCAGGAATTGATAATTTTGACAGTTTAGCAATAACCTACATCAGTAGTTTTATCTGCCGACTTACGAATAGTGGTAACCCACTAGATAACACCATCTGTAGCAGTTTGTATTTTATATTTAAAAGCAATCTTTTTAAAATGTGGATCAATAAAAAAAAATGACCAACAAAGAGAGTGTAAGGAAAAGAAGATTTATATCTAAATTCTCCGTGTTTAATATTTATTTAATTTCAAATGCATGCCCAAACTCAAAATGATGGTCACTGCCGGTTCGGAAAAAAAGATTGCGCTTATACAATCTGCTTGGAGGTTGATGCATGTCTTTAATTCTCATGTGATGGTACGTCATCGATCGATTTTTACCAGACATACCGTCAAGTCAAGATTATAGTCTCGATCATTCAGTGACCCTGTAGTGGCGTGCGCTTTATGGTTGCAATGCAGAGTCTGGTTGAATTAGGCTGGAATCAGTACAATGTGCTTGTACTACCGCCATCTTTTTGTGTGTCCACGTGTCAAGATAAATATAGTACCAACTTATTTGCCACGTCAACCTATCATAGTTCATACTTTGAGTTCTTTACGATTATGGCATCAAATAGAAGATTCAGTGAAAAGGAAAATATGACGAAAGAAGAAGTGAGGTGGGAGTGTTCTGTTTGCACGTTCGAAAACGAACGTGCGCGTTTCAAATGTGAAGTTTGCGATGCTATTAAAGGCACATCAACCAGAAATCCTCAAATTTCACAAGTTGAACTTGGATTGGCTTCACAAGCTATTCCACCTAAATTCGTAAAGAAAGAAAACAAAGGTTCATCAACTAAAAAGTCTGGCAGTACTACCAGTAGGCCACTGAAAAAAAGGATATCCAAGAACCGGCATCAACGTCCAATCCAAAGTCTGGTAATATTACTGATAACTTATTTTCAAATAAGAAGGATGACAAAGTCTTCAAAAAACCATCGACGCCTGAGGCTAAGAAATCTACACCACAGTCCTACCCTCGGTTAACGAACGTCGACAGAAGCACAGCTAAAACCACTGAATTCACTAACAGAAGAGGTGAGACTGTAGTTATTACTGAATTTCAGCCAATAAAAGAAGAAAAACAAGCACCTGGTATGTCACCATCAAGAAGTAATGGCAAGGGAGACTTCACCATTAAAACAGAAGACGAGCCTCTCACCTCAAGGCTTCAAAACACTGAACATCTGAAGAAAGAGGTAATGAAATAGAATTTGAAAAGAAATCTTGAAGGATTGGGTCAACAATTACTTTAGTATATTGGTTCGAAAATGTGATTGAATTACGTCTGGACTGTTCACTATTATCATCTTTCATGGGGAAAACTGAGTTGTTAATGAAAGACATTAATCATTCACGGTGAATACCAAATGTTGTGTCTTGAATAATACTGTAAAACTAGAGTATTTTGTTTTTAAATTTTGCAATTTTCATCTATTCAATTGTATATATGTTAATTTTCTAACCCGCTGTATATTTTCTGTTTCATTACCTCAATACCCAATCCCGTTTGCTATTCAGCGTGTATAGTACATTCGACTTGGCCTGGACAGGGATCGAACCCCGGACCTCTGGGTTGACAGCCGCGCAGTGACTAGCCACCATGGCCAACCCTATACCAACTATGCCACATCCACAAGCCTAAAAGGACTTGTTTCAAATAACGTGTTGGCACCCACTTTAAATATATGTATACGTTTTACTATGTCCAGTTATCTAAACACTACAACAATCAAAACATTGAAACTATTCATTTGTTTATTCAAATTTCGACTGCATTAGGATTTTAATGGGGCATCTATAGATATGATGCACATACTGAAATACATTTTACACTGATCAGCAACATCCGGCTAGAGGCCACAGATCTGTGCTACCGGCAGATTTATGGTGGCATTGACTTTGCAGAAGCCGCGGAATGTTCAAGTGCACTCTCTATTGACACTCATCATCCCTCTAGGTGATTATCCCCATCAATAATGACTTTATCAATGGCTTGATCTCACTTGAGCTATTAAACACTGCGTGCTGTTATCACTTTACATGGCTTACAAGCAACACGACCCTGTGCATGTTTTAAGTCGCCATGAACTCTATTTTGAGTCATCCAAGTTTTCATTTCTGAAAATATTATTGGGGCCATATAAATCACATGAACGATGTTTTTTTCAATAAGAAGTGGATATCAAAATCTAATACTCGAAGTGATACGGCAACGACTCAGGTCGCATTTTGCTGCATCCTTTTTCATTTTTGAAATCAAATATGTTAAAACCAAGATCTACGTATACGCAGTAATTTGTTCATATTAACTTCCTTACAACATTAATACCACGTGATATTTTATAAACTGAGTTTGAGTCTTGCAACTGTCAGCCACTACTAGAGGGGCCCGGGCCGGGCAGGGTCAGGACCACCCCTCTGCTCGTAAAAACGTGTGGAGGACGAGTAAAAAGTTTTAGTAACTCGTCATTTTGACGAGTAGCAAATTCTAGTCCGATTGACATACAGGTATAGAGTTTGTACAATATTTACGACGGTCTGACTCTCCTTGCTGGGCATGTAAAGATGTTTTCTGCAGGACGAGTAGATAGTTGAGGGTTACTCGTCCTACTGACGAGAAGCACTTTTCCACCTCACTCTGACCCGGAAAGGGAGCCAGCTTGTCCAAACCGTCACAGATTGGGGCCAGAATGATGAGGTACACAGAACATGTTGTATTGTGTAACTGACCACATCTAAAAAAACAGTGTTACATTTTCTACATTCCTTGATCTTCTCTTGCAAGAGCCACCAATTTCGAAATGTGTCATATATGAGTAATATAATGATGTCAGTAATGTTTTATCAAGTATGTCACAGCATAAAAAGCCTGGTCCGAATACCTCCAGTGATAAGCCACTTGCAAGTCAACTTCAATCAAGGAGACCAACGTGAAACATCAAGCTTATACAGCCGCTTGTTAACATACAGATGAATGCTCGTTGAAAAGATGCCAAAAGTAGCCGATAAATGAACACCAAATCAGCAATAGGTTACAGACCGATGATCGATTGATTGATTTTTTTATCATAGTGACATTGTATATACGTTACATTTGCAGAGGAATATTGTAAATACAAATGATACCCAGCCCTTCTAGGGGCTTATACGTCCCCTTAAAGAAATTTTATGAATTAAATTTATATACATCACGAATATAAAATATATGGCATATGTGTGATAAACACTTCAAAATCTTCTATAAACACATTTTGACGGGTATCCCATGCAATAATAATAAATTTTGATACATCTTTCCAAACATTTTTCATATGGAATACAAATCTACTTCCTACATCTAAATTTACAAAGTTATCGTCTGAATCGGCTGCCTTATTAAATAATGAAAGCCTAACATTTACATATAAAGGACAAGTACATACGAAGTACACTTCATCTTCAATCATATATTATCAATCTCACATAGCTCGCAAATTTGATGCGTATGGTCTTTGAGAAGAAATTATGATAGAAAACGCAAACTGGAGTTGAGATAGCAAAGTTTATAATATTTTTTCTGCAGTGTCTGTAAAATGAGTTTTGAGGATTGAGCTAGAACAGAGACTGTACTAAATTGTAAACTCAAGTTTCAATTGTTGAACAGTGGACACCCATCTAGTATATCTTTATGTTTAAACAATCGTAGCACAGCTATCAGTGAACCAACAATCGCATTCGACGTATCAAAATATTAAAGCTATTTACTTATATTGTTGCATGATAAACACAACTTCTATGATTTATGAACATCTAAGATGCATTTTGTAATGTAAGTGAATTATGGAGTAAACACCGAAAGATCTCTACAGCAGAAGGATTTGTGACTGCAAATTGTGTTCCAATTATATTCTTCTCTCTCTCTTCTATGGCAAGCAAGAGAGCAAGAGAGAGAAGAATATAATTGTATCCACAAGCAAACTTGGGAAAACACATTAGAAAAATTGTCTTCAGCTGTTGAGAACGTTCGCTGTTTAATAGTTGAAAGACCGCCAGTAACTGACCAGGTACTCCTCGAACTGGTGGAGGATCTGTATGGGCTCGGGCCGGCCCGCCTCACGGCCTGCCTCACGGCCCGCCTCCCGCGGGGACTCGGCCTCCGGGGACTGGTCACCTGCAACAACAACACGAGGGCAGTGTAACAGTTGTGATCATGTCTCTGTTAACTCAAATTTGTGGATAATTCGAGCAAATAACCCTTTCCCTTCATGTTACTTCACATTATCCATCATTCTGACAACTTGAAGTTTGATTTTAACGTTCTGACTGTCACACAACAAAGACAATTAACCCCAGCCTCAATAGCAAGGGCTCTCTCTGATGTTCAGCACGTGCGTTAGAACCCTTGAGATCTTAACAATTAGGTCAAAACATGCGTATTACATTAGGTGATATTAACAAGTAAAAAGTCTTATCAAATTAACAAGAGCTTTGCGTTAGTTTTCTAGGTTACATTTTGGAAGAATATAGAGGGCCAAATAGACATGGCCATCATACGACGGCCAATGTGACAATGCTGTGCAAAATAGAATTTTGATAATGATTGTGCTATCAAACAGAACAAGGATAAACTATCACACCAGAACATATTAAATGTACATGTAAATATGGTGGTTTTACAGTCGTGATCCAAGTATTGCTGTCACGACTTTACATTTTACACCAGGTCATTGACACTTTTATTGATCCTCAAATAATCAATTCTCACACACTTGCATCAGCAGCACATTCAACGCACATTACTAATCATTCATACAGACATTCCCACACTCTTTCAACCCATCGACCTGTACCTAATTAACGTGTAGGTACCACGGAGCAGTGTGCAGCCTGTTAGAGGTAAGTTTGCTCAACACCCACCATCAGACCCGACCGGGAATCGAACCCACGGCCTTCTGCTCACAAGCCCGACTCCCCATCCACTCAGCCACCGAAGGACACATATTACGCAGCCCCCCCCCCGTTCACTGACCGGTCCACGCTGGCATCCGGCGCGCGGCGGCCGCGGCAGCGCCGATGTCTTCGTACACGTGCGACTCCCGCTTGAAGGAGGCGCCACCTGGTGGACGGAGCAGAAACATTTTGTGTGTATTATATAGTAGATGACACTGTCATGTCTGGGACCGCAGGTTGCTGAACATAACCGGGGGTGAAGCTTTAATTGCAAACTCTAATACTTGTAAGGGATCATGCACAAATGACGGCAACGCATTTTTGACATTTTTACCCCACTACCTCCCAACTTTTGTCAACTTTGCAGCCTACCCTCCTGGTAAGTGGCATTGTTTGCATCCCCACTCCATGGTTAGGCGATGACATTGATTTGATTGTGCCATTGTATTAATATATTTGAATTGTGTGAGAAAAAAAACTGCTAATGGCCACTATATCGATGCAATAAAGCAAACATGACCATGTGACTTCAACTGGTAGATGTATCACAATGCACTTAACATGGCAGAAAGTAAGTTCAAATACTATTAAATAACTACAACTTTTTAATAGATGGCATTACCCAAGTGCTCGACCCCCCCCCCCCCCCTTTTATATCATACTTTTCGTCACCCCCCTCCCCCCTTCTGGGTGACGTCATTTGTGAACAATCCCTAAGTCATTTATGCCTAAATCGCGCATATATTACTTTTACTGCTTTCAATTTGGTCTATAAAAAGTACGACCACAGATTTTCAAAATGCCCGTCACGTGTAACTTTATACGTAGTTTTGCATAACTGTATTTTTTTTATCTTCTCACGTCAATTTCACGTGAGAATAACAGTTGCAAAAGAGTACACCAAACCAAGCTTAGCATACGATAAGCAAAGCCTTGTACTGATCAAGCTATTTGTCACATGAAATGTTTAAGGGGACTTAAAGGACGCCAATAAACATCTTGTTATAGAGTTTGTGTCTTCATAGCGGTGTTCTTAATTAAAGGTACTCATGTACACACAACGCAATTCGCAAAGTGGCTAAAATCCCTACTATTTGGTGTCAAATGACTCCAACATATGAACAACAGAAACATTACTTGCAAAACTAGCTATAGAACGACAGCAAAGTCCCAACATTTTAGCGCATTATCATGCCGAATAATGGAGAGAAAACATAAATAAGAGAGATAAAAAAAAAACACCATCCAATAAATTCCATATGGAATACCATATGATACTAGTAGTGTAGTCCTCGTGGTCAAGTCTAAGACCACACAGGATTGCCACATAATAAGCTTGGGCATTGTTCAACTGTGATATCATGATAGTTCCATCAAAAGGAGTAGTCTATACTTCTTCAATGTTTTCCCCAAGTACCGTAAAACTTTTCTACTTGCAACCTGTCCTGTGTTGACCAACTCTAACATAAACCATATTTACACTATTATATCTTTAGTGAAATATAATTGGTGTCATGAGAATCAGGACAATATAGTTGGACAGTGTGGGGTGGGGTGGAGGGATAGGAGGGTTATAGGGGAATGAAAACTTAGAATTCAGCATCTGAGCATCTGGGCCATGATTGGTTTAGGTTCCATATGCCTTTGGGCCATAATATTTCATGGTCCTCTGTAGAAAGTGATCAAATGTGAAGGGCGGTGCATTATGACTAAAAATTGTAAATGTATAAAATTACCGTTAAACTCTGTAATTAAACTGACTATCTTAAAACAAATATTATGATAAAACAGAAAAGTGTATTTCATATGTGACATCATAATAATGCTTATCAAGTGTGGTTTGTTATTTAGCAAAATAGTAATATTAATAGTAGATTTAACATATCATTATGTTATAAATAATTTCGTTTTGCCAGATTTAAAGATAACACAGTAGAACAAATGAAGCGAATGAACAGTGGATATCTGAAACTGGGGGTGAAATATCTCAGTCAAATATAAAGGATAAGGTATTTTTGCAATAAGCATTATTGAATAACCAACTTATTATTAAAGTTTGGAAACCATATTATATGTAGAACCTCTGCAATGGCAAACCACAGAGATGTGCCAATGAACCCAACACCAAACAAGACATCATTCAGCCGAAGTGAGGCTCTGAAATCGCAGAAAGGAAAACTGGGTGGCGAGAGACCATATGAGTGTAGTGAATGTGGCAAGTGTTTTAGTTTAAGAGGCAACTTAACCAGGCACTTGAGAATCCACACTGGAGAGAAAAAACATCAGTGTGAAGTTTGTGGGAAATTATTCAGTCGTAAGGGACATCTGACAGATCATACGAGAACTCACACTGGGGAGAAACCTTACGAGTGTAGTCAATGTGACAAGTGTTTTAATCAAAGTAGCATCTTGACTTGGCACTTGAGAATCCACACTGGGGAGAAACCTTATGAGTGCAGTCAATGTGGCAAGTGTTTTAGTCAAAGTAGTCATTTGACCAACCACATGAGAATCCACACTGGGGAGAAAGAACATCAGTGTACAGTTTGTGAGAAATCATTCAGTCGAAGAGAACATCTGAAAACCCACATGAGAACTCACACTGGGGAGAAACCGTATGAGTGTAGTGAATGTGGCAAGTGTTTTAGTCAAAGTCGTCATTTGACCAAACACATGAGAATCCACACTGAGGAGAAAGAACATCAGTGTACAGTGTGTCAGAAATCATTCAGTGGAAGTCAAAATCTGAAAATGCACAAGAGAACTCACATTGGTGAGAACCCATATAAATGTAGTCAATGTGGCAAGTGTTTTAATGTCAGTAGCCATTTGACTACTGCGCCTGCCATTGAAGCCACAGTGTGCGATTAAGAATAGATTGGAGAAAATCTGACAGACTCGACTTTTTCCGCAAATAGCCCCAGGATATCATGTACAAAAGGACAGTGGGAAACGTCTACTGTAATAATTATTGACGAAAGTTGTGAGAAAACCACACATCCTAAGCGTGACAAGTTTCTATCTGAATCAGATTTTTTTCTCTGAAAAAACGCAACAAAATATGACAGTCAATCAGCTGAAATGTCTTATTTTATGTGTGCATTGTGTTTTTCTACATTTGTATTGTTCTGGTCGCATGTTTTATGTCATGTGCACAAATGTTATGGTAAATCATCTGGAAATTCTCAGGCAATGTCTACCTTAAGTGCGTTGTGTTTTGCAGTATTATTTTCTATGTACTTCTGAATAGGATGATAAGATTGGTGAAGCATAGGGTATAAAATTATGTAGTTTCTTAAAATTGTAAGTTTAGTTAAGTTTGTTTTAGTTAAGTTTATTCTATTCTAGATGGATAAGCCAATAAGTATGATCATATCTTCCGCATTTTGCCTTTGTCTTTATTATAAGTATGAATTGTCATGTCTGTGGAGTGAGCAAATAGAGATCAATCAGGACTCTCGTGTATTTTTGCATGTTTTACATAAGTTGGAACAGTTTTGTAGTGCAATTTATTACGTGTATTTGTATTTCAACGTATTGTTCATTAGACATAACACTGAAAGTTTGTATAATATTTTGCAGTTTGTGTCATCAGAATATATTGTTGGGTTTAAAAAAACTTGCCTCAAAAGTTTTGTATCTCTTCAGTTGTTCATTTTACATGCACTTGTAGTTTGAAAACCATCCATTTCTCTAAATTTCTTGCCAATCTATACAAATACATTAAAAATTCATGAACAAAAGAAAATAAAAAAATTAAAATCTCTAGGAATCTTTTTCTCAGAAAGCCTTTATCTTCAAGAATACTGATATTTGAGACACTCGATTTCACGTATAAATAGAAATTTGGTACCGAGCATTAATTAAGAAAAAAAATTTAGTTTTGTGATAATGGTCGCACATCATGTATATTTTTGTTAGGTTATTATATATTATATTCATACGACCTGTTTAGTTGGGGGGTCGTCCAAAAAGATGGGGGGGGGGGGTTCCAACTTTTCTGTTTCCTTTTTTTGGGGGGGGGGTCGGGGGTTGCTGAACTTTTTATCACGCTATGGTATATTCTTATAGCAATTGTCCAAAAATGCAATGACTATGTAGAGGACTTTTGCTTTAGCGAGGGGGGGTGTCATTAAACTTTTTAAAATGTTAAAGGGGGGGGGTCGGTTAACTTTTTCGTCGAGCCCGAAAAAATGGACGACCCCCCCGCCCCCCCGGTTATCGTTTTTTATGATTGTTCCCTTACGTTCTCTATAATGCCATAGACAATTGAAAATTGCTGCTGACAACAGAGTATAAAGTTACTCGTCCGCTATTATATTCCAAGCGACATTAACATCAGGGGCTACCTAACTGTGCAACAATTTCCTGTCCAACCTCCCGACCACGCCACATTGATTCCTATTTCTACAGGGGTGTCAACATGTGCAATGTTTACATACATAAGATTTTGACCCCAGGTTGATATGCTGAAAATATGATTGATAGATGTAGATATATGTAACACTGCAGCTATGTAGAACCTCTATTAGGACCACCTTTGGGATCCGTGTTAGGTGCTCTCAATAGAGAGATGGTCTCTACACAGAGATTAGTTTTGTAGCTTAATGAAGGTTAGGGACCGTGAAAAGTGGTCTTCTTATAGAGATGATCTAATAGAGACGTGGTCTGAATTAGAGGTTCGACTGTATGTAAGGTGAGTGTGGTCATGATATTAACGGGTTTATCCCCAATTTTGCTTGTGAATTCAATTATCTTCTTCTGTGTTTTACCAAGCAGGTTCCTACCACGGTATTGACATAGTTGAAGACATAGGTTAAGGTCGTAAAGCCTGTCTTCAGCTATGTCAATACAGTGGTAGGAACTCGCTTGCTATAGACTAGAGAGAGAGAGAAGACTATAATTGATAATGATATTGACAGCAATAGAATGTTGATGAATGGATTTTCATCAAGCTATGTACAGTGCTGACATATGCAATGTTTACATACATTTTGACCCCAGGCTAGCATGTTGAAAATCTGATTGAGCCTCTGTATAGAGGCTACATAAGGCTGGGCTCCTAATAGAAAGGTTGTACGACTGACCTGTGGGCGCCGGGAGCCGGCGGCTGCTGCCTCTCCTCACCAGGGGCCGGGGTCCGCGGGGGGGGACGGGCAGAGTCGACGCGTAGCGCTCCTCCTGTGGCGGCTCCGCCGGCTCACGAGATGTGGCGCCGTCCTGGGGGAAAATGGGGTCATCATTCTCCCAGATAAGGCCTCAAACGTCACTCTTCAACAGGACTAGTAACTTTTAAAACTTTAAAAAGTTACTAGTCCTCCCCAATAGTTACTCGTCCTGACAAGTTGCCAAATGTATTTTGGCTCAGCAGCTACTAGTACGCGTATGCAGGACGAGTGACTTGAATTCAGCATGAGTCCTCCCCAAGTTCTACTGCTCTGGATGATCGAACTAGTGACTAAATTGGAGATTGACAATTCAGATTGACAGATGAGCAGCACTGCTGGATGGATCTGAACACTCTCTATCAAAAGTGCCCTAAAAGGAATATATTAACAAAAATCTATCATTGTTTACATAAGCCTAGGGTACAACCGGCAGTACTGGTTTTCTACTGTCCGTGTACAGCCACCAACTTATGAGGATCAGTGTCGTGTGTCCAGTGAGACGGCGAAAGTACTTAGTATGCTTTTTCAGGGAAGACAGTAGCAGGAATTTGACATGTCAAACTTCTGCTACCATCTCTAAGGTGAAATGAGCATTAGCAGTGGTAGGCTGAACATGCTGAGGACTACGGCTATGTTTGGTTTGTTGCTTTAAGTCTTAGGTTAAGTGGATGATAAGGGCAACAAGCTATTGGTGCTGACTTAATAACATTTAGACTGTGGTATAAATATGATGATGTAAATGTAAATCTACCTGTTCATCATTATCGTCACGGGTTTCTCTGGCTGCAGTATCATCATAAGTATCCTGTGCTGCTGCAGTATCATCATAAGTATCCTGTGCTGCTGCAGTATCATCATAAGTATCCTGTGCTGCTGCAGTATCGTCATAAGTATCCTGTGCTGCTGCAGTATCATCATAAGTATCCTGTGCTGCTGCAGTATCATCATAAGTATCCTGTGCTGCTGCAGTATCATCATAAGTATCATCTGCAGTATTGCTACCATATGCTGTCGTCTTCTTAGGACCAGTATCGTCGTAAATATCTTGCACAGTATCATCATACATACTGTCCTCTGCAGTATTGTGGTAATCGTTCCTCGCTGCAGTATCGTCGTAAGTATCACTGAGCGTGTCGGTGCTGTTTTTCGAGATGTCATCAGCGCGCCGCAAGCGAGGTTTGCTGTCAGACCCCGCGCTGTCCAGGCTTGGGTCCGTGCCTGAAGAAAGAGATCAGAGCACCTTATAAAGTACTATAGCTGGCAACTTACTGTGTGCATTAAGGTATTCTTTCGTTTTTTTATGTAACATGAAAAGTGATGGTCGCCGAATTTTCAAAATTCAAGATGGCGTCTAAAATGGCAACCAAATAAAGTAATTCAACCCAGAGGTCGTGGGTTCAAATCCCACCTATGGACGGAAATTTCGGGAGTGCTAATTTCTTCACATTTTAAAGGTGATTTTCAAGTACCATTCATCGTATGGCATGTACTTACCCCTGCCTGAGCTGGGGCTCGCCTGTGGCCAGCGCAGTCCCCCACTGGAGGTCAAGAGTTCGTCGCTGTCTGGCAGGTGTTCCGACCACGCCCGCGGGGAGGTGCTGAAACAACAGGTTATAGGCGTAATATTTCTGTAAACAGACAGCATTTGTGCATTTATAATAAGGTGTTGGACGTTTTTCTGATCTAAATGCTCATTAAACCAAATTTCCTCTCAAGTGCCCATATCAACAAAAACAAATTTATTCCGATCTGTCAACGGTTGGAATCAGAAGTTGTGTTATACGTTTTGAAAACCATATTGTAAATAAGCTGTACTTTGTGTAAGTTTCCTTGTGACAGTCGAGAGAATTTGTGATTATAGGTGATACCTTATTCTGTATATAATGGATTGTACATGTCAAATCTAATCTGATCCACTCATAGACTGATCCCGGTCGTTGTACTCTGCCAGCGCACGTCCATGCCAAAGCCCCCAAGAAAATGAAGTATTTTGGTGGGGGAAAGTGGTGGGCACTTTCCCCCACCCAAATACTTCATTTTCTTGGGGACTTTGGCATGTTCTTCATTGATTCAACATACAGAACCGGTGAAATCCTTTAGCCCTGAAAACCTGGTTCTTGCCCCTCTCCTATGATTACATGTGCCACTATATTCTATGTGCATTTTAATTGTAGGACTTCCTCCTATATTTTGATGGAACATGTTTTCCATGATAAATCTAATCTACCTGTGGTTGGGGTCCCTCTCCTCGTAGTGCATGCCGCGGACGTCCCCAGGCTGGGACGACCGCCCGCTCTGCATGAACACGTCCTCCTCCTCCTCCGCCCCATAGTCCACGTCAGGCGTCGACCGCCCGTCAGAGCTCCCTAAAACACAGCAGTGATCGGTGATATCAGAGCTCCCTAAAATACAGCAGTGATCGGTGATATTGGAGGTCCCTACAACACAGCATTGTTTTTGTAACCACATTATTCTCTATTAGTCTCTATTGAGATGAAAAGCTTTTAAGAATTTTTTTTAAGAAAAGAAGAAGGTTTAGTGGTTATAAAAACAGTCGTAAGGAAAGACAATTCAACATAATATGCTAATACATGCAATGTTGTCAATACATTGCATATGGAGTATGTGCACTGTAGGTCTTTGTGACGTTTAAAGGTGTGAGATGTATCGTTTGCCATGCCGAGAACTAATGGACAGTTAGTCTACATAACGTCTCCGTGGAATGATTACAATGGGTCAATATGGCATATAATATGACCGAAGCCTGTTATGCTGCAATGAACAAGTAACTCACATCAGTAGAAGACACCAGGGAAAATACGTGAAAATGGCACCCTACCCTAAGCTGGGAAGGAAAGTATGGAAAAGGAAAAAGAATCTAGTAACAAGAGACAACCAAAGCATCAACAGAAGAAAGGGGGCACAATGAACAGAACTTCAAAAGTATCACAAACAAACTGTCAATGATCAGTCCAGTCCACGATTACTCCACTTGGAACTGTGCGTCTAGAGTGTTTTGCGAACAACGTTCAAAGAAAAAACTCTTTCAAGTTGTCAAAGAAGCACCAATTTCATTGTTGTCAAGCCGAGCAAGTGAAGCCCTAAAGCTGCTCGAATTCAGTGAGTGCATTTTTCAGCTGAACCAGCAACACAAGCATGAAAGTATAAGCCAAGAACAACTCAAAAAGCAATATTCAGATATCTTCACAGGACTGGGCAAACTTCCAGGTGTTTACAAAATCCAAATGGACCCTGATGTGAAGCCAGTGCAGCATAACCCTCGCAGAGTACCAATCCCTGTGAAAGCTGAACTTCAAAAGAAAATCTCAGAACTTGAAAAAGCTGAAATAATACAAAAGGTGACTGAGCCAACACCATGGTTCAGCAGCGACCTGAATAAGGGTATACTACGTAACCATTATCCTACTCCTACCATCGAAACACTATCACCAAACCTAGCAAAGGCAAAAATCTTCTCGGTTGTTGATGCCAAAGATGGATTTTTATACAGGTAGTTCTGGACTCAAAATCAAGCTATTTGACCACATTCTGGACACCCTTTGGTCGTTACAGGTGGTTAAGAATGCCGTTTGGAATTAAATCAGCACCAGAAGAATTTCAGCGCAGACTCGATGAATGCCTAGAAGGGCTCGAAAACATCAGTGTAATAGCTGATGACATACTCATTTATGGCACAGGTGACACTGCAGAAGAAACTGAAGCTTCACATGACAAGGCCATCATTGCACTGTTTCAATGATGCAGAGAGCGAGGACTCAAGCTTAACGAAAAAAAAGATTCGATATAAGATGCAGAATGTTGCGTACATGGGTCACATATTTGGAGCAGAAGGCATAAAACCAGATCCTGAAAAAACAAAAGCTGTATTGGAAATGGGAAAACCAAATGATGTACAGGGAGTGCAGCGCATCATTGGAGTTGTAACCTACCTTGCCAAGTTTATGCCACAGCTCAGCACTGTAAGTGAACCATTACGACGTCTCACTGATAAAGATTCTGAATTTGACTGGTTACCACAGCATGAAGAAGCACTTAGACAGATAAAAGAGCTTATATCTTCCGCTCCAGTCTTGCGCTATTATGATGTGAATCTAGCAGTTACTCTCGAATCCGACAGCTCTGACGTGGGCCTCGGAGCAGTGATCACCCAACAAGGACAGCCTATAGCATATGCATCTCGAGCTCTTACCAAGACAGAAAGAAATTATGCACAAATTGAGAAGAAGTGTCTGTCCATTCTTTTTGCAACAGAGAGATTTACATCATCGGCAAAGAAAATGTCAAAGCATACACAGATCACAAACCACTCATGACTATCTTTAAAAAACAATTCTGACAAGCCCCAAAAGACTACAGCGAATGCGCCTCCGCCTGCAGAAATACTCTCTGGATATTGAATACAAACCAGGACCAACCATGCACATAAGTGACACACTCAAGAGCAGCACTACCTATCAAAGACAATGATGAGAAGGAAACTGATTGCATAATTTTTCAACTTGCAAGTGATAGCCACGAATTTGAAGACATAGATTTTGAAGACTCACTGTTTGTAACGAATGATAGACTAAATACCATAAGAGAGGCCGCACATACGGATGCCACGTTAACAACACTTATGAGCATCATCAAACGTGGATGGCCTGATGACAAATCTCATAACCCCCCCCTCTGTGTTCGTGAGTATTGGCCTTACAGGGATGAGTTAGCAACTCAAAATGGGCTCGTATTCCGAGGTACAAGAATTGTTATCCCTGCATCAATGAGACCAGAATTAATCAAACGGGCGCACAGATCTCATCTGGGAATCCAGTATACGCAAAATACAGCCAGGGACATTATGCGCTGGCCCAGAATGACCGCTGATCTTGAAGATGCTGTACGAAAATGCCAAACATGTCAACAAGCCAGCCCAGCCCAACAGAAAGAAACCACGATGAGCCATCTGAATCCCAAGCTCCCGTGGCAAATACTTGCTAGTGATTGCTTTGAGGAGAACAACAAATACTATCTAGTTGTTGTTGATCTACATTCAGATTATATTGAGCATTGTGTCCTCAACGATAGGACGTCCAATACACTAATTACTGCACCAATCTTCGCTACGCATGGTACTCCTAATGTTATCATCACCGACCACGGCACAAATTATACATCTCACGAATTTACCAGTCACGAAGTTTGCCACTGAGTGGGAATTCCAAAATGTGTTGACATCCCCATATCACCACGATTCTAATGGAGGCAGCTGTGAAAATTGTGAGGAATATGCTCGAGAAGGTAAACAGTGAAAATGGTGGCATGCATAAAAGTATGCTTGAATGGAGAAATAGTGACGCCAGGCGGCAAAAGCTCGCCAGCACAACGCTTAATGTCACGACGTACACGCTCCTTCCGCCGTGTGCAGACAGCTTGTTATAACCTAAAGTCATCAGTAATGTGCCGCAGGATATCATGAAACGTCGCAAAACTAGCTAACAGCATTATGATAAAAAAAGCAAAGGACTTGCCAAACTAGTCGTAGGTCAACCAGTAAATGTAAAACCCCACCCCCAACAACGTGGAACCAACTGGAAACCAGGTTGTGATGTTGCAGTCGAGTCTCACCGCCGATACACTGTTGAAGTGGATGGCTGTAAATACCATCGCAACCGGATACACATACGTGATCGTGCAGAATCCCCACAAATTCCTGATCCACCAGAAGCTTTGGCTTCCACAAATCCAGTCTTTGAGATCACCAATACGACCACTCCAGATCAACCAGACATTTAAACGGCGTCGAGTCCACCAGCAGAGCCGTGTAGACAATCGACAAGAGTTTCAAAGGCACCAAAATACTACGATCAGTACTTGAAAGAAAACTTTAGATCGGAAAAATATTAATTGACCAGGGAGAATAGGACTCTTAAGAGCTCTATTCCATGTGTAGTGTATGATTAACTTTGTTTAAAAGTATGAGCCACTGTTCTGTATAAATTGCATGTCATCTGTATTTATTCTTTAAAAAACTTTGTTCATAGTAATCTATTTTAGTTCCTGAAAAGGGAGATGTTGTGGGTTGCAGACTATAAACTGTGCCGTCCACAACAGTACTATATGTTATACACATACAAGTATTTCATGTCCCTTCCAATGCTTATGATTCAGATGTATATACGATGTGAACTTGATAACATGAATGACACTTTAATGCAAGCTGGCTCCATTGTTCTTTAATGCGGGCTATAAACCAATATCTAAATAGTCCGTATGTTTTGAGTAAAAAACAATATACATGAAAACAAATTGTTATATGACTAAAATCTATGTAAACAGGATTGGTTAATTTTTGTCTTGTATAAAGAAATAAATTTCTTAAAGAAAACTAAAAAGGACTTTAGTATTGTCCAGACTGAAACATACAGCTTGGGCAATGTGGGCATAAATCGACTGTTATTCAAACTATAATATTGGCATTTTTTTCTCCCAAACATGAGATATCAGTCATTGTTCATGTGATGTCATCCTGTGTAACATCATTGGGCTCTGATGAAGAATGATCGAAAGGTCCTGTTGTAAAATATATAGCCAGTAAGTGTGAAGCAGGGCCTCCGAAACTTCATCTTTTAAGATGTTTGCGATTCAGGCTGCTTATGGATAAAAGATGTCAATGTTTTTGTATAGACTGTGAAACTATTACAAAGTATTCACATTCAGTGGTTAACTATGTGATAAATATAAGTATGTGATTATTAGGTACTTGTTATACATTATTACTAGGGAGCCTTGTAATATTTTCCATTTAAACATGACCACATGTGAGATTTGGCATACAGCTTGATGTCTCATTTTTAATTATGTTTTCTGTTCTCCATAAAAGTTTCAAAAATAGTCTAGTCTGTAGAGAATAAAGAGTGCGCAGCTAAGATACTATGTATTAGAAAGCACCCGTAGTCTTTTCCATCGGAGTAAGAGTTGTCGAGCTGCGTGCTACACATGCTTGTGCTCGTCATCCTCAGGGAGTCGTTTCCATTCCTGTCCCCTAGACTAGGTAGGAACCACCACGCGACTCGGCACCCTTAATATTACAGAGTAATTAAACACAACGAGAAGTCCAGGTTTGCAATACCTGTTATCACTGG
>CM032669.1:18891772-18922414 GCA_019095985.1 Streblospio benedicti | reverse complement strand
GAAATCTTATTTGTCTTGTACAGCGTGTTCTACATGACATTCATTGCAATGTAAATTGCCCAATTTCACTTGAATTAGGTTACTAATTAAGTTTGACTTGACTCCAGATTCATGGATAACCTTGTCAATAATCTTATTGTACTCCAATTCAAACTTTTCCACCAAACTAAGCAATGCGTTGCTTGGTGCAAGAAGACCAGTTTTTGCACCCTCATCATTTTTTTGGCATATGAAATTGTGTCTTTGGTCTCTTTATCGAGTTGTCCGGCAATTTTTATCATGCAGGGTGGACAGATTTTAGCATTTTCTGTTATTTTTTTAAATATATCCTGCTATGTAGGCAAGGATATTGACCTGGTCGCTATTTAAACCATCCAGCTCTCCTGTTGGAGGAAAAACACAAAGACATTATATTTTTTATACTTCCAGGTGTATCGGCCGGGAAGGATGGTAGATGTTGAATAGGCAATACAAAATTTTTAATCAACCTTTCTACTCATTTATAGTACCAAATTAAACAAAAACATGCTTATCTTTTAGCATCTTTTGGAAATCTAAAAAAAACTCATTATATCTCCATGTTCTTTTCTGTTGTTTTTGCAATTAATTAACCCTCATCAGTACATTAACCAAAACACCTTAATCAGTACAATAGGGGTCCACGTGGACCCCAATCATTTGATGTAATTTTCTTTTCAATTCATGATCTCTTTGTGATACAAATACAATCATATGTTAATTATGACTGTGTTAGATAAAAATAACAAATAAAGAGTCATGTTTTTATCATATACATAATTTAATCGGTCAAATTAGACGTCTCTGTGTTCTCTGTACCCATCGTGTCTGGGGATGCGGACCCCAATGAAATTACTTTTGTATTGGTACTTATGTATAACCAAAGAAAATAATTTTCATTCTTGATAATATGGAAGATATGAGCTGACAACTTCATTAAAGGCCTTCAATCAAAAAAATGTCCAGTGCACCCTGTATTGTCTGTTCTCAACGGGTGTGGGGTACATGCGGACCCCAAGCAAATATTTTTCATGTACTTCCTAATATTTAAATAAATCAAATAATCTTAGGTACTGATAGAGACAAGATATAGGGCGACGACTACCCCAAGAAATACCAAGCGCATAAAGATATATTACAAAAAGTATACCCCTGGGGTCCAAGCGGACCCCTAATGTCCTGATTAGGGTTAATTGCGGAACACCAATGACCAGGTGATTTCCACTTTTATCTAGACATTATCAAAATCAAAATCAAATTCAAAGAAAGTTTATCCAAAGTATTGTTTCTAAAATATTTACATAGTATTCTCAGTTGTACTACTCAACGTATGTTTAAGTATGTACGTACATGTACATTTAACGTATGTACACAAATATGTATAGATCTGTATGAAATGTTATATATGGTATGGCATGTACATGGGCTACTTTTACATCATCACCACAGGGCGGCGCCACTGAGCGCAAAACTAAGCAGTGAACAATCTGTTTAACTAATCGTGCTTGGATCTCGAGTATGAACTATCACATTCGCATTGAGGTTTCTGTTTGCAGTCACCAGTGGTCACAAAGAAGCGGACGAACCTGACGCCACGGTTTTGTGGTCTCACAAGAGATGTGGTCTCTATCCAGAGGTTCATTTTGGTAGCTTTATGAAGGTTGAGAACCGTGAAAAGTGATCTTATTATAAAGATGGTCTCAATAGAGTCCCGCCAGTAGAACGACCTATCTATTAGGACCACCTTTAGGACAAGTGTCAGGTGGTCCTAATAGGGTGGTGGTTCTCCACACAGAGGCTCATGTTGTAGTTTTAAGAAGGTTTGGGACGGTGAAAGGTTATCATACTATACAGTTGGTGTCAATAAAGAAGCGGTCAACCTAATAGAGAGATTCGTGTTTGCAGTCATCACGAAGAAGCGGACGAACCTGACGGCGCTACAGATCTGCTCGGCGATCGAGGACTGTAAGATCGTGCCGTGCGGTGACGACACGGACGACTTCCTGCGGCCGCCACTGTCCGGGGAGAGCGCGGAGCTGCTCAGCAAATATACACCCACCAAGGACGAGGTGGGTTTAATTTCTTGACAATAAACCTTGTCATTATACCTGAGGAGTGTGCATAAAACCCACTTTACACATAGGCGATCATATGCGAATCTGTGCGACGCATAAATCCGGTTTTGTCCAGGATGTCTACATGGGTGTATTCAGGCAATATTGAACGTAGTAAAAATGCTTGTTACACTGAGTTGCTGAACTAAACAAAGTCTTACTTATATACATGTGAACGTTCTATGATCCATAGTCGTAGCACACCTAATTGTAACGAACCTAAACTAACCAGTATATTCGTCAACAAATTTTGAACATGTTCAAAATTTCCGACTCAGTGAGAAGGCCAAAAGCCCTAACACCTCGGGGCGTCCTCAATCAGCACGGTGGCCATGCGGAGGGGATTCGACCCCGCCGTACGGCCCTTGTGACTCGTGGTGTGTGCATGGTGTCTATGGATCCCAGACTAGCATCTATCCTGGTGTGTATTGTTCCCAGACTAGCTAGCATCTATCAATGTGTATATTACTGAGCGCGTTGTGCCTGTAGATGAAGCAGCTGGCGGCGCACGCGGGCGAGTACGAGCGCATGGGGGAGGCGGAGCAGTTCCTGTTCCGGCTGGCACGGATCGACCTGCTTGACCGCAAGCTCGCCGCCATGGCCTTCATGGGCGGGCTGCAGGAGACGCTCAACAAACTCACACCTGTACACACACACACACACACACACACGCACACACACACACACACACACACACACACACACACACACACACACACACACACACACACACACACACACACACACACACACACACACACACACACACACACAAAGACGTGCACACACACACAGACAGACACGCACACTCACACACACACACACACAGTGATGGCCTTCATGGGCAGGCTGCGAGTAACGCTCGCCAAACTCTCACCTGTATATACATGCACATACGCACACACACACACACACATATGCACACACACACGCACACGCACACACACGCAAACACACGCACACACAGTGATGGACTTCATGGGCGGGCTGCGAGTAACGCTTGCCAAACTCACACAAATACGGTCACACGCACACACACACACACACGCACACTCACACACACGCACACACACACACACGCATGCACACATACACACACACAGACATACAAACACACACAAACACACAGTGATGGCCTTCATGAATTTACAATATTTTTATAAATTCATTTAAGATGTATACCATGAAAATGGTATTTATTGTGACTTTTGAACTTCATAAACAGTCATTTTTCTAAAAATGCTTCTATTTGGCGCCCTTTTTGCACGCCATCTTGATTTTTGAAAATTCTGCCGATGTCCTGCTAGTCCACCCTCACTTTTCGTAAAGCACTAATCCTGTTAAATCAATGAAGGGTTCTTCTATGGACCTAAAGTGCACTAAGACAGTTGCCAGCTGTTGAGCTATTGTTACTGTTTGGAGGTTCAAAGCGATCTCTTTATGCACGCACTGGACCACTAGAAATGGTTTTGCTATAGGGGTGGTTTCCATAGAGAATTGGTCTCAATTGATAACACGAATTGTCTCACATCCACACAGTAAGTCACGTGATACAATATCAAACATTAAACTGGTGACATTTGCTAAAACATTGCACAACAAAGTCCTGTAAGGTTCACTTGGGCATTGATTGAACACAGACTTGTGCATTTACTATGTGATATTGTAATGGCTGTCAAAATATCACTAAACATAGGTCCATAATATGTTCGTATGCTAGTGAAGCAGATTTATAAGAAAAAAATAATGTAAAACACTTGAAAACATTAATTTTTCTGGTCCATAATATCCATGCTTTTGTAAAGCTCTTGCAAAATAGTATATGTGTATCCCAAGTTTTAAATTTTATATATCGTCCGAGTTTATGTAAAGCATTTCCTTAATAAATGTTGATTTTAAGTTAATTAATATAAGTAGATACGGTTTGTCATAAACTTGTCTTTATAAAATGAAGCCTATTTTTTGTCATGTAGGAAATCGCGTCCGTGGAAGAAGCCTCCAAATCTGTCCTCAACAGTCAGAAACTGAGGGGCATGTTTGAGGTAAGCAAAAACAGGTTTCATGGTATTATAAATTTACAAAAACTCATCCATATATAAACCTATGAATAGTTTATTTTCAACATACACCATGTTTGTAATACAGCACATTATGAAGCGAATAAAACAAAGCTTTTTACAACATTTTAAAATCCTATAAAGATGAGAGAGAAAAACAAATCTGAGTAGATACTTCAATATCATTCTCTACTTACCTAACAGGTCTGGTCTGGTCTTAATTAAGTTTGCTCCATTCCCTTAAAATTAAAAGTTGATAATATCAACTATTATGTTAACGTAACATTTTCCATCCCCGGTCAAAGTCACTTGAGTTACAGCGAGACCAATGATGACATATTATTTATGAAGAACTATCTGTTCCTGTAGCTGATCCTGGCGTTCGGGAACTTCCTCAACAGCAGCAAGCGCGGCTACGCACTCGGATTCAGGCTGGACTCACTCGCAAAGGTGAGGCAGCACTTGCACACACACAAACACAGACACAAACACCCACACACACGCACACACATGCGCACACATGCACATGTACACGCACACACACAGACATGTGCGGACATGCACACACATGCACAAAGGCTTGACTCCTCACTAAGTTGAGATGGCCAACTTTTCACAACCATACAATACCTGACAACGCAATCATTAAAAAAATCTTTTACCCCTAATAACGTGCTTAGTACTTTGGTATGTCTTGGTCTAACGTTTAAGACATGTTCTTAAAAATGCTGTTTTTGAGTGCAAATAACATTTCCTTTCTCTTCTTTCTTTTCATGTAATATTAAATTAGTCAGGGTGCCAACCAAGCTAACCGCGCCTTGGTCAATAAAGTTTTTTTTATGATCGATTTTACATCGTTGGTGCCTAATTATTGCATATCTAGCGGATATAAAACGTGTATCTTTGAGGCTTTTGAGAAACTCAAGATGGCGGCTGTGTTGCCGCTGTCTATTTTACCACAATGCGCCGTGTTGCAGCTGAGCGAAGTGCGTGCGACGGCGGACCGCTCGCTCACACTGCTCCACTACCTGGCCGAGGTCGCTGAGACGCAGTACCCGGACCTGCTTAGCCTCGACACCGAACTCAGCCTCAACGTCAGCAAGGGAGGTGGGTGAGCTGGCCTATTGACGTTCTACAAGGGGGTCTGTGGGAAACTTCCAGCATAGAAGATATGTGCTTATGTTCGAACACTAAGCCCATCTTCTATGTGAGGCCCATGGGCTTACATGCGCGGGAATACTGTACATGTAAAGTGTAATGGGCGGCCAGGTGTAGAGTTTGAGATGGCAGGAGACGAAATACTCAATCAAATGTGATGAAGATCATGGAACGACCCTCAAGCTGCTCTCAACTTCCGGTTTTGTCAAGCTGCTCAGTCTGGCGGATGCACTCAACGTCCAGAAAACAGATCCAGGTTTTCAGAAAGGGGGATCTCATGAGTTTTGTATGTGTGATCGATAGCGGGCATGTCAAAAACTGTATGATAGAAAGGTATTTTTTGTCGAAAAGGGGGATCTGCCTATGCTCACATCTGTTCACAAGGCCGAACTTTTAAACTATTAGAACTACTCCAAGTGAAAATAGGGAGAGTACTCCCTTGTGTGAAACCAGGGTATGGCGAATTTCAAATTTAATGTGCAAAATGGGCACTCTAGATGATTTTCTGTCTTAGGTAAATAGTACAGTTGATCAACAAATGGAGAAGTGTTTCATTCCTCTTTCTGATGGCCCTTGACTTGGTGACGTGGTGTCAATGAGGGTATACTACCAAGTACTTAAGTGATAGCACAGTCGCTTGAAATCTTTTTAAAGGTTTTTTCGATGAGTTCCAAAGCTACAAGAACTTGGCAAACCCTAGAATTGTTGACATGGGTGATAATACAAGAATTTATGGTTACATTTTTATTTTAATTCCATTTGATTAACCTTGCTACGAAATATGTCTGATTAATCTACTAACCTTTGTGGTGGGAATGAAATGTAATTATTCCATTTCGGTAACAATTCAATCAGAAAACTAGACTCATTTAAAAAAAGTAGCATCTTTCGACAACGTCACTGGGAAATATGTTTGGTCATATTTTAATCGAACCAAGTCATCATTAAACTAATGCAGGTTTGGCATTTATATGATGTTGAGGTGGTGCTTGTTGTATGTTCCAGTGTCGTACCAGGCGATGGCGTCGGACATCATCCAGCTGAGACAAGGCCTGGACACGGTCAAGTTCCTGCAGTCCAAAGGCGCCTCCAACCCCAACATCGACGTATCCTTGACAAACAACACAACAAACTCATTGTACATATTGGAATTTGTCATTCTGTCTTTCTCTCTTCTCTCAAGAGCTTCGTCAGGCCTAAGGCAGATTATATCGGTCACATGACCACCATGGCGGAGGTCATGTGACAGCAGTGACGAGTTCGACGGGGGCAGGTCGTAGCCGGTGTCGCGTTTCATCCGGGGTTGCGCTCTCGGATTTCCATGGCCTCTGGGATTCTCATGGGGAGTTCCTGTTCCTCTCTTGCCACAACCTTATACAGTCACTGAGGCTAATCGTATGGCCCGTCTCCTTGATATGGTCTCCTTCTGCTGTTGGTACTCTTTTGGGGTTAAGGTGTTCTTTCAACCTTGTCTCTCCAATGTTAGTGTGTTAGCACTTGGGACAGTGAACTTCATATGTAGGACGGGTCTATAAGGAAGTGAAATGTGGGGGAAGAGACAAAAAACAATGGGGAAAAAAGGCCAAAAATATTAGGAATAAGGGATTTCTTGACGGTTGTGTTGATCCTCCTTGACTGAGTCAGAGTTTCGCGGGTTGGGCGGGGGCTGCGGTGGCGCGCGTGGCGGCGGACTTCCACCAGATGGAGGCGGAGTACGTATCCGTGTGCGCACTGCTGGGGGAGAACTACCGCCAGACCGAGCCCGACGCACTCTTCCAGACGCTCGCAGACTTCGTCAATGCCTTCAAGGTCAGTGCAGCCACATGGTTTACTATTGTTAACATTTAACTATTAAATGTAAGTATTAAATGTTCAACTTTTAACATTTTAACTATTTACAACGCATTTACACGATATTGTTATACACGTTCAGTGCAGCCGCATATTTTTAAAATTATGTTGATATCAATGGCAAACTATAAAATACAAATACATCACTGCTACGTTCTGTTGAGAGAAGAACGTCTCTAGCATCTTTATCTATAAAATATAAATATAAATCTGTACAATGAAAATGTCATGATAAATAAGAAAAATACGACAATGCAGTGATGTGTATTTATTTATGTAAATCTAGGATTGAATATGGAATTTTAAAGATGATACGTTGGTGCAAGGAGTCTAGGGTCATTTCTGTGTAGTAAATTATGCAGGCGTTGTTGGGGGTTGTGAATTGGGTGGTTGTGTAGAATACTGAATCACAAGTCTTTATCTAAAAATGTGTAGCGGTGTACAATGGAATTGAAATATTCCTGATAAATAGTTAAAACCATATCACAGATGTAATTAAAACATTAGTCAATTAAATAAGGTTATAATCAAATATATTAGGCTAAATACATTCACAATTTACAAATATCATAAAACACACTCAATTCAATTTGATAAATACTTGAAAAGAACCACACTGTGACAGTTCAGCATTTGAATGACAATTGGTTCCAATTGGCTAAGGCATTCACTGTTCCAATTTTTATAGAAACTGGGATTTGTGTTAAACTGGAATAAATAGTTTATCTAAACTGGTGTTTGAACTATGGTACCATATTGCAAACTATGTCCTGCTACATTAAACATTCAATAAATTATACTATAAGTAGAAAACTAAGGCACGTAAATTTGATCACAAATCCTTGAGATATCTTTGTTGTAGTTATTACTTAATGCATATATGAATATGATGAAATATACAGAATACAAAGCTTCAAAGGCAAATATAAAGATAAGACATCGCTTTTTCATGAAAAATCAGTATAGGCATACCATAATTTCATTATATAAACATCTAACATGTTTTACACACCAATAAAGTAATTGGCAAATATTAATGAATATAATCTCTAAATACAAAATATTAGTCCTATTGTACAACATGTGATCAGAAAGAAGTTCACTGTGCCTCCTCCCCGTAAGAATCTCCCTATAAGAATAGGCCCATATTTATAGTTACGAGTCTGTAAAGAGAGAATGTAGTTTATATTTATGACCCCGTAACAGTAGCCAGTCCTATTTGTGAGGAGCAAGACGATATCATCTCCTAATAAGATATTTCTGTTAAACTGTGTGCTTTTTTCTCGTTTAATATTAGAATCCCTTTCATAAATATTATGATATATTCATCATGGAATGCAATTTATGAAGCACCAAATGTCAATGGTGTATTAATTTGGACTCGAACTGAATTGTCTACTCTCATCTGCAAACACCACGCTCGCTCACGTTCCTGTGCAGTAAACACTCGTTTTGCTACTTTGATCTTGCCCAGTCTACTGATGAGCTTACTACTGAAGTTCTTGTCACCTCTTTTCAAATAGCTGACGTTGTTAATGTAGGTCCTGACATCCTCGTGCATATCTTCATCTGCTATGTCCTCACACATGGCTGTTATCAGCCGGTGTCTGTTATTCACTACATCGGCCACTCTCGCCATGTTAAACACGTACATGGACTCTGGACAATCCATGTATGATTTGGAGACAAGGCACAAAGTTCTCTTGCTGTGTCTCACAGCACGCTCAATATTGGTGAACACATTACAATCGATTAAACCATCCCTTTCAAAAACAAACACACTGAAACCTTCACTCTCCAGATAGCTGAGAAGTTCTTTTGCCCAATCAAAGTCAACATCATTGTAAGACAAAAACACATCAAACCACTTGTCTTCACCTTCACACTCATCTCTTCCAAAGCTCAATATATTCATCAGATTAGCTGCAAATCTTAGCTTTGGAGAACTTTGAGTATTCACATCATTTCCATGTTTGAGAGAGTACATAAGTTTCTCCATGAAATCACTACTGTCTTTTCTCACATAATTGTAGTAATAAATGTGGGTCTTGATATCCTCATTTAGTTCTGCGTCAGGAATGTCTTCATACATGACTACGGTTGGGCCATTCTTATATGAAGAAGAATAATCGCACTGTGATGCATTCAATGTATTCATGCACGCTGCATCATCCATAAAAGACCTAGATACAACACACAGTATTCTCTTGCTGTGAAGCAGAGCTTGCTCAGTGCTGAAAAATAGGGAATGTTGGTCAAAGTCTCGATCTTTATAACAAACACAAGAACCTTCTTTCTCTAAGTCATTCACAAGCTTCATCACCCACTCCTGATTCGGCATCACTGTATATGACACAAAAACATCAAATTTCTTAACTACATAACAGTACCGTACTGATACACCCAGGTCTATTTTGGTCTTAAGAACTCACAAACTTCTTGCATTGTTGGTCGATCTGAACTATTCACATGCAACATCTTTTTCAATAATGGTAAAATGAAACGTTTGACAGAGTCATTTTTCCATTGACTTTCAAAGTATTCAAGTACATCTTTGCCTCTTTTTACGTCTAATCCAAGCTCGTACTTTTCCCACATATCCTCCCTGCCTTTTTTGTTGATACATGTATACAGAATAATCAGGCCAAAACTAAATACATCTATCTTCTGTAAAGTGGAACCTTTGAATCTAATTTTTGCAGCCCTTCGACCATCGTCATCAAACATTTCCGGAGCTAACCAATGCTTGTTGCCATGAATTGATGTTATTTCGCTGTCTAGAAGACTTTCAATGTCTTTGCTCAAACTAAAATCAGTCACCTTGACACAGATAGAATCATCTTGCAGTTTTATCAAAAAATTATCCGGCTTGATATCCCTGTGAACTAAGTGGTTCTCATGCAGGTACATCACACCTTTTGAGCACTGCCACAAAATGTTATAAACTTGAGAATCATCTAAGCTATGGTTTTCAAGGAAATTGTACAGACTCTCGTTACATAGCTCCATGGCAATCCATATCTCTGGCATTTCAGGAGATTTGTCTTCATAGTGTAATATGTGTATGATATTGTGATGTTTCAGAGACTTGTCAAATGTAATTGTTTCATTCTTTAGTTTATCCCAATATTTTTGATTCTGATGTGTGTTGATTACTTTCACTGCCACCACTTTACCATCAAGTTTGCCTATATACACCACACCAAAACTACCGCGCCCCAAAATGTTGGCTCTCACTTTCTTCAACTCTATTTTCTTTCCTGAATAATTACCCATGGCGTATGTACAAGTAGCTATGTTGATGACCTAGTAATGCCAAATATAGTAATATTTATCAAATCTACTATCTGGATGAATGAAATGGGATTCTAATGTACATTTGATTCAGACAGTTATTATTCTTTATGTCAGTTGCAGGCTTTAGTTCAGACTCTATTTTTTGAAAACATATGATATTTCCTTAAACTCTGTGTGGATATTTTCATACTGACCCTGTTTGTGAGTTTTCGACGATGATATAGGCCATATACACAATGAGAATTTTAATCAGTCAATTTTTTTCCTGCCTATTAATTTAGTATTACATTCTCATTGTGAATATAGATGATGATAATAATTGGGATTGAATATGTAAAACCAAGTTGACTGTTTGATAATGGTCCAATGACTTGTACTTTTATGGATGCATAGATGGTATGGTACCCAACCAATAAATAACTTACTAGGTACATAGCCCCCGATAAATCACAAATCATTAACATATTCTTGTATCCGCCATTTCATTGAATACAACTTGGCAAGCATTTTCCATTGAAAAGCCTGTTAAAGTGGCTCTACCTATTGCCTAATGAAGAAATATCAACGTACTTTTGAATTTATTGGTGAGCTTATGAGGACAAAATTCATCAAATGAGAGCAAACTTATCCATATTTCGGACTAAAGACATTCAATCATTTTGAATGTAATCTAAAAATTCATATTACTCTCTGTTCGTGTTTACTTCAATCTAAAGTTTCTCGCCTAAAAAAACAGCTGATTTCTTTACGTCACACAATGGCTCTTTTTATAGTTTGTTTGTGAAATAGAATAAGACAAGATCAAACTATCATCTTGTCATTGATTTTTTTTATCGGGAATGGAGTAGTCGTTCAAAAGAAGTTATGTCTAATAGTGATAAGAAAAATTAATCATTTACCATGCATATTCATTGCTGTCTAAATTATGAATCTGTATTCGAAAACTCGTTAGAAAAAATCATTATGAAGCCAGTATGTGTGGGTATGTTGCGTGTAAAAAGCTGCTCAAAACTTTGTTTTAGAAAAATATGTAACATCTGTAAACCAATCGTCATATCATTGCACATACTGCGTACATTGCTCTGATTCAAACCACTTGAAATTCCTGGAAGTGGGTCATAATGTCTTAGCAATAAAAAGCCCCACTGCTGAAATGTTCAGCAGTCTTAACATGAATAACAATAGCGTGATATTGATTTTTGTAACGCTAGAAAAAGTTGCTTTAACATGCACGGTAATCGGTCCGTTTCTCCCACGGCTAGATACAATACGTGGCCTGGTAAATTCAGTGTAAAGTATATAGATGTGAAACCGACGATGGAAAAACCATGCATGCATGACATATGGGCATCAAGAAGTGTACAGAAGACAATTGATAAACACTTAAGATGGATGTAGGAGCAGAGAACTAACAATCATATTGTAATCAAATATACTACTCCATTTCCATTTGTAAATTTGTCATTTGCTGAGATGTGTATAAGATATGAAATATATTCAATGTATAAAATGAATCGTTGACAGACATGTATCTCTCTGTGTGCATTACCCAGGCTGCTGTGCAGGAGAACGAGCCTCGACTGCACCCGGAGCGCGCTCGGGAGAAGACAGCGGCGCCGAGGGATGGCGGCTACCCACTCTCTCCAGGTAAACTTCTCTCCTCACTCTCTCCATGATTCACGTCTTGAATGCCTTTTAGGTGTATCGGACAGGGAGGCCGTATTTGTGCATGAGCCTCCAGAGGGAGGGATCACATTAGCTATTTTTTCCACGGTGGATGAGTTCTTTAACGAGGCTTCCAAACCTGGTATACTTCGTAATGTACCAACATGTACCAACAAGCATTCATTTTGTACCTTACAAAATTCTGTGCAAACACAGCCAGGCTAAAGAGTTCTCTAGCTAGTTCTAGACTATGGGACGCCATTTGGAATGTTCATGGAACATAGTTAGTCAGCTGCATTCACGTTTTGCCATTGAGAGTATTTTGCATCGCTGACCTTGAGGACTATATTTCTTATTGTATATCCTTCTGTTGTTGTATATTTTATCTATCGATCATGCACGTCGAAAACAAATACTGTCAGGTAAGTTTAATTAGGTTTAGCTTGCTCATTTAATTTCTAACTGTTAGGTACTATAAGCATGTGTTTACTGTGCATGTTAGGTACTGTAGCCATGGCTTATCCTGTAGCCCTATGTGTTATACTGTAGCGGTGGTGTTATCCTGCAGGTGTGCGAGACGTGAGCCGCCCGAGCCGAGAGGACATCGCACTGAGGGACTCAGTGGCTCAGCAGGCCGCTATGGTCGCTCAGATCAAACTCAAGGTAACCTCTTTGACACTCAGCACCACACAAGTCACTAGTATCGTGGACAAGTAGAGATCTTAGGATGTTACTCCTGAGAATTTAGAGTTTACTTGTCTAGAGGTATTTAGTATTCTCCTGTTTCAGTCTGCCAAGACAAACACAAGAAAAATTAAGAACACCAACAAGTTAAACCAGTGTGTTAGAGGTATATAATATTTCCCTGTTTCAATCTTAAAACACAAGAAATATGAAGATTGCCGCCTGTTGGCGAGTTAACCCACTGAGTTACAGGTATTTAGTGTTCTCCCGTTTCAGCCGCGGCCGGCTCCGGTGGCTCCGCCTGGCGACGTCAGCGAGAACCTCAACACGCCGTCCAAGTCGCTCACCAAAGTCGGCAGCAAGATCATGATGTTCGAGGGTGAGGCTGATAGTAACCAGGGCTGGGGCTGCTTAGGGTGCTACTGCTTATCAGGGGGTATGGAAAAACTAAGCAGTTGACAAACTCGACTTGCCTACTATGACTGGAAAGAGAAAAAAAAACATCACTTGATGAGAACTTCACCCCCTCTTGATCCCTCTTACAAAATGGTGCTATCTGGACCACCTAGTATAAGCTTTATTGAATTACTTTTGTTTCTAAGCGGTATAATTAGGACACTAGGCATGACAAATATTGTTGAAATAAATACATTTAAAATTTTAACCAAGATGTACGGCCGTGTTGTAGCATCTTGCCACAAGAAGCTATCCTCTATCATCTATCACACTCATCCACAGACTTGTGACGCTGTCTTGTAGGTGAGATCGAGGCTGTGCCTGACGAGCCTGACGAGGCTGCGGTGACGGAGGCTGCAGAAGGCGGTTTTGCTGGTTTTGTGCTGGGAGAAGAGGAGGTGCTGAGGAAGTACAGTGTGCAGGTGCCCACCATGTGGCTTTGTTTACGTTTGTTTTTGTTTACATGTAAATGATATCACTAGCAATGCAGTGACTCATCTCGTCGCTGAGGCGATTTGTTCGCTCATGTAGCGGGAAAATCGATAGAGCAACGCAGCAATTTAGCAAAAAAGAAACACTCATGTTATACTACTTTCTGTATATCAAAGAAAATTGCTGAAGAAATTGTGTCAAAATCACCTTTTAGATGAACACACAAATCGCCAAAGTGATGTCGCCTCATCGCGCGGGTGACAATATAATCTCTTGCATGTGAACGTACATTTATTATTAGGATAAGTTTTGTTTCTTCTATAAACTGTATTGGTGTATGACATGATATACAAGTAGAAGCTATGTCAGTAACAAGAGTATAATTTCGTGCGGAGTTTCACGCCTCCCCGCTCATGCTGATTGCAGGTGATCGGTGACGACCCTGGTGACCTTGGCGGTGACGGTGACCTTGACGACAGCTACTACCACCCCGACATGAACATCTCGGACAGCACGTCGCTCTCGGACATCGTCAACGGCGATGACGACGATATCGAGGTCAGTGCCTCTAAATACGCTCACCATGTTAGACTCACTCCTATGTGCATCTTGTCAAGTAAACAATTCATCCCACGGAGTCCCCGGTCACTGACATCATAACACGGTCAGTGTCTCTAAAATACATTCATCATGTTACACTCACGCATCCTCCTATCAATTATTCAATTTATTTATGTAGTGAATGTCCTCAATAACCCAATTTCCAATCACAAATCCTTCCATTGTACTGGATTTCGTTGTTTACGTCATATTGTACTTACATTATTAATAGATGAGGCATGAGTAAGTTTTGGTTATTCGTTTTTTCCATTGCTTTTTATGACCTGACCACACTGCCTGTAGGATGGGGAGGAGGTGAGGCTGGGCAACTCGTACTCCACGTTCTACGCTGCGGCCGCGACGTCCACGCCACGCGATCCCCCGCCAGCCAGGCAGAGACCTCCTACGGGGACCAACAGCTCCATCAGGTCAGTCACAACAGTGCTGAAACGTCACCAAAATCATAAACACACCAGGGTCGGTAATCAAGTGTAGCTACCAGCCTTGTGAGAAAGTTATCACTCTGGTCCTTATACTCCCCCGCAGATTATAATAATTATTAATAACTTGACCTAGAGCTGGCCTTATCTCATTTTCAAGAGAGAAAGTCTGTGTGTTTATGGACTGTCACAAGCTGTGTAGCTGCTCAAGAAAACATCAGGTGGCAGCCGAGCTCTTGTGTGGGTTCTGACCACCGTGACAATCTCATCTAGTTGTGTTATGTTTTTTTTCAATATAAACCAGTCTATGCCACATCCGTCAGTCTGCCATACTTTGCCTTGTAGGAGCAGCAAGCGTGCCGCCCCACTGCCGCCTCCGCCCGCCGCCAGCAGCAGCAATGCGGTAAGACTGAGGCTAGCAGAGCACGCCAAGCTCTCCATACAGTTACACAGTATAGCCGTAACTCTACGTTCATTCCACTTTGGAATAGTTTGAGGGAAAGAGGAGTTTTTGTAAATAGTGTACATATCAGCCATGGTGCTGTGACCCAGGTTAGCTTCAAACCCTGGAGCATCCAAACCACCTTCTTAGAAATATACTGAACATTATTGACCTACGTCTTAAAGTGTAGTGTTCAGGGCTGGGACACGAGAGTATATTTAAGTATCTTAGAAGTTGATATTGCTTGACCGTAAGGTTCTTTACGTGTCGCACTGTGTGACTATTGTTTGTTGTTTGCAGGCGAGTGAGTGCGGCGACTCGGCAGGGAGTGTGGGGAGTGCGGCCCCCGGTAAGCTGCAGCCGTGGTGCACACCCATCACGTGGCTGTGACGGTCACACACACACACTCACAAACACCCAGTCAGCTAACGATGGTAGCCCTCTATGACTGTCACACACACACACCCTCACAAACACTCACTCAGCTAACGATGATGCTAGCACTCTGTTGGCTGTGCTGTTGTTGTGTTGTCTGTGATGACACCAAATTCAGTTCAGTACTTTTTACCAGATAAACATGTTTTCGGAAGACACTCATAGTGAAAACTATTTGAAATGATTTGAAGTAACATGTTTTACCTAAACAAAATGTGTTGCTCTTCTAAGTAACCTTAACAGATATGCACATTTACAGAAGTTTCAGCATTTTTCAACTTTGCAAATACACACATTTTTGACCAGGTAAAGCAAAATTAAAATGTAAGCGCAAGTTGCATAGTTGGGACTGCCATGAGCTAAATCAGTGAAGGAAAGCATCATGAAGAACAATAGAAACCTTCTTTCCAGTAGCTATGTTTCAATAATTTACTTGATAATTTGAAACTTTTCTTTTCACTTTAATAGTATTTTGGTTTCATTAAAATAAAGCAGATTTCATTTTCCGTATGTAAAATCTCATATATCAAAGCCATTCCATGTTATAAAGCATCATTTTAAACCCTGGTCATAAGCACAGTTTTATTTTTAACCATCAAGCTATTTTAGATGCGTTGCCCGGGAAAGTGCATGAACAAATCACCATTCACTGCATGATTTAATTATGATTATTTTATAATGGTAGTAAATTTACCAATGCTTTTGCTATAATTTGCACAGTGTCTTTTGCTTTTCATCGTATTTCACCTTTTAACTGACCTACATTTTGAAGCCCTCACCATAATTAGTGGCATATTCTGTTTGTCATGAGATAGTAGTGTGAAATTGCTGGGGATTTTGTCTCCAATTTACGTTAAATACGTAATTCATATGGTGAACAGCACTGTACGTGTCTCATAATCTTATATGTGTATGTTGCTGTCATGGAGTTTTCAAATGTTTTTCATTTGTAATGTCAATTTTCTAACCACAATTATATTTGGAATACATTTGAAAACTCGATAACATCAGCATAGACATAGAAAATTATGTAGCCTCTGGTGTGGGCTCAAAGTAGGTGTCTGGGACAACTTTCTTGATGTCACACCACGACCACAAGATGAATTATGGAAGATGACTGACGAACAGCTTCTGGTGCGCGTCAAAGCTTCTAGGCCGAAAGGCTCCTAATTGATCATTTGATAGTTCAGTGAAAGGTGAAACACATGATGGCTATCCAAACCTGACCACCTGAATGTGTAGCGTGTAACTTTGGTGTTGTAGATTCTGGGAGTGGAAATGTGTCACTCACGTCACAGCTATAACTGCATGGACCACATCGTCGCACCAGGATAAACACATCACGAGGCTGATGGAGCCTCACTTAGCATTGTGTTGATGAAGGCTTTAGTCTGTTCCCACACAGTTAGTGATGAGAGTTTGAAGGATTAATAGTTCTATGCAACAACCCTTGTACATTTTGGGAGGTAAAGGACAGTGTTTGCAACAAAGAAGCTGCAAGCTTTGTCGACTCTTATGAGAGGAAACAAGAATTGACATAAAACAAAGTCTGTGCTGCTGCTTGTAATGGCTCGTATCTGATATTATATCTTTCTGTTCTTACTGGACATAGTATGATTAGATATAAAGGATATTTGCTGCAAGATAATGAGCAGTTACAGATGACTGGTCCTACAGAGTGCAGTGTCTCACAATGACATATAGCCTTGTTTGAATATGTGAGTGAAAATCAGTAGTAAATTAGAAGATTGAAAGTGACAGCCCAAAGACACTGTGATATACGTAGATCATTTATAATTTGATTATCCAAGTGATTATCCTTGTATTTTACTTATGTAGTTCATAGTAGGCATACATTGTATTTGTCTTTTTTCACAGCATTGTGAGTTTACATCTATTTTCTTTTACATTTCACTGTTTTACACAGCAAACAATTTTATAGTGCTGCATGTATTCCTTTTGAGCACAAGAACGAATAAAATGTGAATAATTTATCTATACACATCACCCATATTATTTCTCATATATGCTCCTTTATCCAAGAGTTGAATTACATTAAAACACTAATTAGTGTATATGTATATGTTTGGTTCCCAATGCTCGGTGTTTCATATCTAGTCTCTGACAGCTTTCGTGTGTCCAGCATAGTCCTGCCACATTATTAGCATAACAAATTGACTTGAGACAGGGTTTATAACCCTATGCCTTCATTTTACTGTATAGAATGCCCCTGGCAGGACTCGAACTCAGCGCTGTGTAGCTGAAATAAGCAAAAATCTTTTTTTATGTCGAAGTCCCTATTCTTTGGCGCAAACGAGACATGGCTTCTGGTGTTTTGTAGGATATTGTATATTAAAGCTTGCGACTATAATATTTGAGGGCAAAAATATTCGCAGATTCATGTTAAAACAGTGAAATACAGCAAACATTTAAAACCGCAAACTTAAAGGGTTTTACAGTATATAATCAGTATTTATTCATATCTGTTAGATTTTGTAGTGTGGGTTTGTATATATGGTCATTATGATATTCAAAATATAATATATGGTGCTGCTAGTACTTAGTATAGGTTATAGTGAAATAATGATGCTCATTCATAGTGATATTTGGGTCCAAAATATAACAGGTCTGTGCATGTTCCAAATTAGTCATGTAAAGCTATTATGATGAATTCATACAGGTTGCTGGAAAGTGTATGAAAAGATTTTGAGGTGTGTATTCATATGAAATAGTGAATGTAATATTTTACCTAATACTTTTTACTACCCGTATATTTGTATTTTGGTTCAAATTTGTGTGGAAATCCATGTGACAATTCAGTTCACTTTTATATTATAGAACACATTTGGCCATAGTCAGTCTTCTGCTTAATCTCGGTTACCCAAACAAATGTGCATAGAAGTTTTATTAATTATTTAAGCGTATACTATACTAAGTATATATTTTTCAAGTAAATTTTCTATATTTTTATATCGGTATTACTTTGATAAAGAAGTGTTATAATTATGAATTGTATACATAGATCTATATACTAGTACACAAATATTATTTTTTATGTTTAATTTGTTATTTTTTACTCGTCATGATTATGCTGTGATTTCATAGATTTGTAGCTCAATAAACAATTTTTGAATGACATAGTTATGATCAACCTCATTTTAATGACTCAATAAAACTAAAACTCAAACAAACACAGTGTTTAATAGTTTTAGATTTATATTGAAGATGAAAAATAATATCAAAATCTTGAATGCAATTTTTGAAAATCAATATACCAATGTTAATCGACAAACATTACATTAATCACATATTTTACTAAGATTATCTATTAAGAAGATTATCAAATTGAAAATGATAATATTACTAGTGACATTTTACGTATAATTGTCTTTCTTTACCACATTTGTTTTCTAGTGTATAAAATTCATTTCTTATTGCACAAAAAAGCTTTTTGTCTCTTTAGAGATCTTTTCAATTTTTACAAATTTACTAAATGTATATATTTCAAAAATTAAAATCCAAATGATATTGATTCATAATTGGAACATAAAACAAAACAATACTATTATCATTAGTAAGCCTAAATAATATTTTGTTTATTTGAGCAGTATATTACCATAAATGACAAAGGGAAACAACAATTAATTATTGATTGGCACATTTGGAGCAATGTTATATAATTGACTAAAATAGATTGAGCATTAAAGTAAGATATTCAAATCACCCAAAAGGGTAGCGCACTCCACGTTCACTTGCAAATATAATTATAAGGCACAATTGCCAACTTGGCAAAATAAAAACGAGTACAATGGTCTAAAAACACATAATGATTATTTGATATGTCATGTCCCTGCACTCCTAATTGGCCAGCTGACTAACTAACTGACTAACTGACTAACTAACTAACTAACTAACTAACTAACTAACTAACTAACTGACTGACTGGACTGACTGACTGACTGACTGACTGACTGACTGACTGACTGACTGACTGACTGACTGACTAACTAACTAACTAGCTAACTAACTAACTAACAAACCAGCCAACCAATCAACCAACCAACCAACCAACCAACTAACCAACCAACCAACCAACCAACCAACCAACTAACTAATGATGCAATGTAATGTCAATGCTTAAGGTATCAAACCTTCTAATAACGTCAACAGTTAAATTCCCAAGCCTGTGAGTGCGATCATCCTATCGTTATCCCCATTCTGTGCCCAAACGAACAGCGTCTGTCCGAGTCCTGCCCACACGGCTGCTATCCACTCCCCACTCTCCAGCTGGAGCCGCGAGGCCGTGAGCGTGGTCAAATGGTCCCCGATGGTTGCCGCGTGCACGTGGATGACGTCACGATCGTTGTCCTCACACACAAACAGGTGCTGGTCGTCGGCGGATACAGCACGGATGTACCACAAGGGCGGGTACGTGGTGTTCCGCTGGTACAGACGCTCTCCTACAGAGTAAGGCGAGAGTCGCGTAATAGTGTGTATTATCATGATAGTGCAAGTTATCATAGGTGTTGTCATATTAGTAATAAAATGAATGATAATAATATGAACACTTATATAGCGCCAAAAACCAGAGGCTCTAAGACGATGAACACTAAAATAGAATAATTTAAGACATAGCATGAACGATAAAATGCTTACAAAATATAAAACACGGGATAAACATTGGAATTTATTTCAGTGAGTGCATTTTCTAACACACACAATTAGAATAATAATTATGTACAGAGAAATACAGACATATAATCAGTCGCACAAATTAAATGCACCTTCATCTCTCCCTCAGTCTCACTTTTCAATATAGAAGAAAAAGCTTGTGATTTACATGTGGGTCTGTACATGTAGTTTGTATTATGCATTGTAAATACAAAAATTGTTTGACGAATATGTACATCAAGGTGGAGTAGCATTACATACAATTGGCATACACAAAAGAAGCATATAATAAAGATACTATAAAAATTGTTTTTCTTATATACTTATGATAAATAATGAGTTATTTGTTTAAAAATATTGACAGAAACGACCACCAAGTTTTCCTGATTGTACACACATAATTCAGAGTGCGTACATCTTATATTATGCTTCCAAAAACATTGCCATAGCCATTATTATATATAGATAAAACAAAATAGACACGTACACACTCTAACATGATAATACAGATTACCGTTGTCCTCCCCACCTCCCTGTACATACCCATGCTGGAGAAAGCCACCAACAGTCTTTGTGTAATATCCGCCACCAGCAGCATACCCGCGGGGCTGATGCTCACTGCTGGCTCTCCCCAGCTGCCTCCGTCCGGCGGCGTGAGGCTGAACAGGCGGGTGCTGTGGTCGGTGACCTCGTACACGTGAAGCTGGTAGTTTCTCGAGCTGCCCTCTCGATAGACCACGCGACTGCTGCCGGCGGCCATCAGGAACAGGTCTGGGGGATGGATACAAGACATCAGCAGAGCGTGTATACAGTCACATGTAAACTTTGAAGCCACTTCACACTACCACATATGCAACTCTATACAATGCAATCAGGTTAATTGGGTAAGTTTGTGAATTTCAACAAGTTTCGATCGAATTTTCCAAGTACACCTTAGGCTTTACGATACTCAGCTGCCCAGACTGTGTCTAACCATTGGGTTTCACGATAGGCCTCATGAAAATATGAGAGCTTTGCACCAATGCTGATATGCAGTGTTTCGGGTCTCCCCTACACAAAGCCAAGTAAGACATAGCATAGTCCACGGAGACGAAGGCAAGCCACAGCCTAATCCCAGAGATACAAGTCATTAAGTGCCTATCCCAAGGAATGGGTCAGCAGCAATATATATTCTTGACGCCTTTTCAGCTTGTCTCCGAATATAAGTGAGTACTGTTTCCCTTATACAAATGTATGACTCCACACACATGTACAAAACTTGTCCATTACCAGTCACAGCGGACTTGAGCACAACACCACGAACCAGCTTAAAGCCTGTCATCAATATTGGTATGTAATATGGATATGGGTCATGTTTTAACAGGAATAAAACAATGTGCGTTTGTTGATAAACAACTGCCTTTGATTAACCATATCTAGGTGGCTCCTCCCACCTCCCCAGTCATTGGGTAATTGTTGAGTGCCACTAATTCAAAAATTTGAAAGGAGTTTGAAAATCATAAACTTTATAATTATATATTCTACAAACCAAAAGGATAAATAAATCTTAAGAAATGTTTTTGGATTGCGATCTCATTCATAAATAGATAGGTATACTGTTTTTGTTTGGAGACATTGTTTAAACTGGATAAATTTAAAGCAGACTGTTCTGGCCCTACCTAGTTTAAATTATTAATGATAGAGGTATGTACTGAACAGGCTCCTTCAAATACCAGCACCGCAGGCTTTAACACCCCACTGCCCCCCCAGCCATTATCCAAATCTCTCATCTATTGACCAAATCTCTTACCTTTGACCTCCCACCTTGCTGCCTCACTCCCATCAGCATCAAGCAGCACTGTCTCTGTGTCCAAGGCATGCAGGAGAGCGCGGCCGTCACCAACAGGGCGGATCCACCACCACGACTTTCCTGCGGGAGCGGCCGGGGCCGGGCGCGTCCACTGTAGTCGGAAGCCCGTGGTGGCGTCTGGGTGATACAGGGACAACCTCTCTCTATCCTCATGCAGCACGAATAGCTCGCCCGCCGCGGTGACGTCAATATCCTCAAAGGATGGTAGTGGAAAGGACGTCACTGTAAGACATGACATGATGGTATGTTATGATATGCCCAGATGTACACTTTGAGAGTGTGTTATAATAGAGAGGCTTACACAATTAAGATATGCTATAATCTATATCTATAATTTGTTTTTGCGACCTTTGTTGAATTATCGGACATTTGTTTACAGTGAATTGCTTGAATATATCATACAACAACATGCCCATATGATAATACATATCCATGTACATGTATGCTAACAGCACATTTGATTTGACCATTTTGTTTGGTCATCTATACAACTGTATACACAACTGTATAAAAATTAGACATGGGACCTTCATTTGGTTTTAGCCTTTGAGCTGTCGCAACACTTAACCTAACGAACATCTAAACGTTTTTTTGATAAGAAGTTTAGTAAATGTTAAACATATAGCACTCAGTCCGTCATAAACGTTTGACAGGAAAATGCGCGATACAGTAAAATGCCCCTATTTAGATTGCCAAATGTACAACTCTCAAGTGGTAACTATACTCTAGATGTGGTCTCTTAATGGAGGTTACTAAAGGTGTATTCACACAGTAAAAATGAGACATCATCTCATTATAGAAGTGGCTTTAATAGAGAGATTGAAGGTTGTACTGTAATAGTAGTGCAGAAAAGCTACCACCTGATAAGATTCCGACTTCTTCATGTACATACTGAAGAAATATGTCATAGCTTTAGGGTCAATATGAATTCATGATATATAGTATGTAATATTGGATAATATGCATATGAATTCATGCATATTAACCACAACACATGTCATATGTTCCTTATATCACAATCATAAGACTTCTTAATGAACAAGTCACATTTAGAAACAATAACAGTGAAACGTACGTTCAGAGTTTTACGTATTCTATCTCATACTTGTGACTTCCTTTTTGACAGCAATGGGAGATTAAAATTCTGTAAACAAGGGTGAATACTATGGCGTTTTAATTGTTTGTGGGTTTGGCCTATATCAACCTTATAATTCTCATTGCATCAGATCAAACATTCACCAAAACAAAGTATGTACAACTAAACGAAGCTGACACATGCTAACATTGCTGATGTTCAGTATTCCTACAAAGATACTTTTGAAAATGGGATTTATCTTCACACCCCGTGTAGGGAGGGCTGAATTGCTTCACTTTTGACTCATTTCCCAGAAGCAGACAACAACAAACGCAGGTCGATCTCATAAAGAAACTCCCAAAATGTATCAGCTGTAGGAAGTAAAAAAAAATAAGGAGTAAAATACCAATAAAAACAAAGAGATTCGTGACTAGTTACTCTGTATCGTGACTAATAAATTTGATGTACATTTTGAAAGTGGGCTAAAATGTGAAAAAGTAGTCTGGCTGATAGTATACCCATACCCATAGTATCAGCCATTTTCAAAGAGGATTGATAACTATCTGTGGGTTACCGGATACTTCTAAGTCATGATAACCAATGAAATTACATTGAAATTAATGACAATAAAAATGTGATTGGCTGAGCAATACCATGAATTTGTCTGCTTTAAATGGGATGAGGAAATAACTCCAATAGAATAACTTTTATACATACTGCAATGAAGAAATCGACCTTTTACTCATCTTGTGTCAAAATGTCATATCGATTGTTGCAATGCTATTTCAATGGGGTAATTTCTAGGGTGTCAATTTTCATCAATTTTGACTTTTGAATGTCAGACGAACTATTTGACGTTCACAACTTCCCGAGGACAGCTTAAGTGGCCAATGTCATGGACTTTTCGGGCTTGAAGGAAGGAATGATTACATATCATACCAACATACTGTAGGTAAATTTGTCAGAGTCATACATAAAGCATACTTAGTCTTATCTTCATTTGAATAATCCACAATTCAAGCACTAACGTTTAATACTCTGCCACAGTTCTTATTTTGAAAAACATCTACACAATCAGACAGCATACTGCAACGGATCACCGACATTGTACTGTAGCATCATGATGACAGTCAACTTAAGTGGACCTACTCTTGAACAGCAAGACCGTTCATGTTTGTTATATGATAAGACGGTGAATAAGTTTGTACCACTGTAAATACTTGAATATGTGTGCAAGATGTGATCAAAATCTGATGCAACCTATTCAATTACAATTATGGAGATTGGTGAACGATAATGAAATGTAGTGGTGAGTGGTGATTTAGGAGAAAAATGTTGGTGAATCGATTTTCATCAAGGCTATATAGCCTTCTCATGTATATATGGGAAATATTTATTCATATCCGTTTGGAGCCATCTGATCTATCACTGTGTAAGTTCCATTTGATGAAATTTGCAAATATACACCTTTTGAACAGGTAAAACCCAATTAAAATGAAAGAGCAATTTGCATAGTTGGGACTTAAACCAGTGAAGGAAAGCATAACTTCTATTGGTCAACAATATCCAAATGCACAGGGGTTTATACAACGCCATTAATTCTTAAGAAGTCATTGGATGTGAAATCTTGGCCTCATATAGGGATTATTTAAGTGTTTCTAACAGCATATAAACACAGCTGTCCCAATCATTGCCCATTTGCCTCTTAACAATATGGCTATTTTACATGGTTAAAAGCCTGAAATGTTCAAATTTTCTGTAAGTTTGCACATCTGTACAAGTTATGAAGATGCACAAAGATTCTCATGTGGGTGCGCCGCGGCATATTAGTGTGAATCGTTTCCAATAATTTACAGAATAAGTGTCTAAGGAAAAAATTGTTACAGGCCAAAAATTAGTGGAATAAAGTTTGCGCACGCACCATGACAACATCACACATGCTTTCAAGATTTTAAAACAATGAAAATAATATGAAATCTTATATAGAACTATCCCGGTGTGTCATACATGTACATGATTTTCATTATGAGAACAGTAAATTAAAAGTTTGGGGGAAATTACCCCAGGACTTTTTTTTTGAAAATTGGAGTAAAAATGGTTGCATTTGTCGCAATCTGTTGACAAAAAAATCTACTAGTATTACGTTTGCTATTGGTAGATCTATAAAATATTGAAGAAAACAATTTGAACTGTAACCACCATTTTGTTTTCTAGGGCAGGTAGTGGGTCGACTGCCTGCCCAAGCTTTAGCACAGAAAATTGAGACCGTCATTACTAATCTTTAGCCCACTCATTGGATCTTGGGATGGGGGGATTTGACGTGGGTGCGGATGTACTTCTGACAGGTTCAGAATGGAACCCACCAACTCACCTATTTTTGAGAAAAGTTACCCATAATATACATTTTGTTTTAAAAAAGTGACCCACATATATATGTCAATCTCTGAGAAATTTATAATAATGTAGGATATTTTAGCACTTGTGGAGATTAATGATATTCAATATTAAAGAATACCTTCCATAGAAAGTTTTAAAACATAAGAACAATGCACTTATGCTGCTGTTATTACTGTTACTACTTAAACGCATACATGGTATTTATTTTCTACACTACTTAACTGCATCTAATACTAGGAAGGGCCATGACAAATGATTCAAGATATTGTAATTTGAGCTAATCTCAAGCGTCCTATAAAGAGTGCCTATGCTCACACACTTAGTGTACACTTCTCACTAAGTGCAACGTATTCCCCTCCCAGTTCACGCCACCAGCTGCCATGGTATCTTCCTTAGACTCTACTATAAACACAGACGGCACCACAGGTCTTGATGCATAAAGAGACATATAAAGAGTCACCTGCTACCATTAGTATAGTGTAGCAGAGTATGCTATGAAAGTTATATACTAAGCTCAATTAGGACGACAGATATTCCTGTGTCTCATCATATTGTAAACCACACATGCACACACCACGTTTGACCACAAGACACCCTGAGATCAAACAAGATGTATGCATATGTAAAGGCTTCACATTCTGCAGATGTGTTGCCAATAATTTACTCATACACAGCCCACACAAATGTATCATTAAACTTACATATTTTAAACCAGTTTTAGACATTATGCACGCGAGTCTACCCTATGCTGTATCAGTATGTGCTGTGTAGACTGTAAAAATGAATAGTGGTGTCTGGTGGTAAGTATTGAGGAAACCTACTTCTAACAGGTTGCAAAATGTTCCATAGTTACTACATGTTAAATAGGTACAGATCAGGCAGTGAACGCCAATGTGAGTGATTAGCACGTCTGGGCTACAGTAGCAACTGTGCTGAATCCTCCCCGGGAAGTTGAGAAAAATATAATGTAACAAGGATGCCAATGACCTTGTGTTGATGTAGAGTCGTCTGATCCTTCGAGGAAGAAGACCAGAAACCAGATATTTACATTTACATTAGACATCATTCACATGAGGAAACTTGCTTGCCAAGTTAACCAATCATAGTCCTGAAAGCTGCACCACATGCATATTATGTTGCCGAATCCTGTCTAATTTGCCATTCAGGAGGGATTTGCGCCCGTTACTATGAAGTCAATTTATGGTGGCCAGTTCGACATCCAATCACGGGCCAGTAATCAGCCACTTTTCAATTTAATCCTTGCACAAACACAACTGAAGTGCAGGTTTTAACATAATGTATACATGAATTATGCTTACAGTACTGTTTTTATGAGGCATATGCCGGAAGTCAAGTGATGTTTTTAAGTTCCGCATTGTAAATAAGCAATACTTTATGTACGCTTTCATGTGATATCCAAGTAACATTATATTACAATCATGATATGTGATTATAATCATTATGTGATATTGTATTATATTATATTATATATTTTCATATATTTTGATTGTACATATTTTCCTGAGTAAAACTAATCTAATCTAATGCATTTTCCAGTCCGCCTGATTGCGATCCCCTGCAGTTAGCCTAACCAAGACAACCTATCGGCTTAAGGGGGAAGCCCAGAACATTTATTTACTTTTCTAATTTTTAGTTGATATAGATGATTTTCATAAACATTGGTGTAACATGATTTAAGAATTTTTCTCATTTATTTTCAAAAGTGAAATTTTAAAAAATGTTTTTAAAAGGCATTTTTGTGAAATAATGACCACATGTTTAGGTACATACACTGAACCACTGTTAGTCTGTCATTAGATAGAAACACATCTCTGTTGTGTCAACAATTTAGAAATGGATTGACAACAATGGATTATGGCATAAACTTGGTAAAATCTTGCACCTATTGTAATATCGCTCATGACACAATCTCAAATATGGATGTAAGAAACTTTTCATCAATTGCTTGAATACAAGGTCACAAAATGAAAAAAGAAGGCTGGGGCTACGTTGATAAATAATCTAAGATAGAGCCACAGAATTTACAGAAGTGACATGTGACTGACTGTTTCTATTCATGTACCTAAAGATATCATGATATGCCTATATTTCTGAACATGTTGTGTTTAAAATATTTAAAAAAATTATTTTTGAAAAAATATAATTGTTTATGTGGTGGGGCTATATTTTGTAAATGAATCATGTAAAAATCATGATTATGAGAATTTTTCCCTAATTGATGAAAATGTATTAGGCTTCCCTATATCTAGGGGTTTACGGGACAACCAGTCATGGGTATTGCTTAGCTGTGAATAATACTTGTTAACCCTCCTTATGGAGATTTTAGCTCTTCAAGAATGTAATCATGCATGATGCAATTTGAGTTTTTTTTAACCCACTGGAAGGTGGGTTTTTCAAATATAACTTTGTATTTCAAATTTGATCTAAATATGACAGAGTGTCCGCTGTAGAAAGAAAGGAAATATTTATTTGATGGTTGTGCTTTGAATCTGCTTGATGTTTTTTTTTATTTTCATCAATGAAATATACGCAAAAATAAATATTACTAAAATGGATATCAACAATGTCATTTGCTACATTGCAAATGTGAAGAAACATATAGCAAGCATGAACTTTATAATTATTAGCCATATATTCTGATAATCATTTTTAACACAATGCAACCTTATAAAGTACGTAACTCTTAAATTGTGGGTTTGTGCTAGAAAATCAATATTAAGTTTAGGCAATGATATCACCATTTGCACTGTCCAGTGTGATAAAGTGCATGAACGTAGGGTTTGTAAACATATTAGCCATTTTTTATTAAAACCGTCAAAATTCGTGCACACTGCTCCGTAGCACATACATGTTAAATACATACAGGTCGGGGCCTGTTGCATAAAGAAATGCAGATTAGGTCGGATTATCGATAGCGATTGCTAAGGGATAGCGAACATTTAGCGATAGCGTGGGTTGCAGAACCATTATAGCTAAAGTAGTACCACACACAATTGCTAGAACGCATAGGCAGATCCAGGGGGGGCACAGGGGGAGCGCGCCCCCCCTTTTCCCACCAAAATACTTCATTTTCACAGGGTTTTTCATGAAATCCCGTGAGTGCGCCCCCTCTTTTCCGTAAGTGCGCCCCCTCTTTTCCGAAAACCTGGATCTGCCTATGGAACGTCTATCATAATCAAAGGGTATTGCATTTTACTGTGGATCTTATATATCTATTAAATATCAAAACCAGCTACAATTGAATTAAATATCTCCACGATTAGAGGTGTAAGATACACACTTGAAGAGTTGACCATACTGGTCACTGAGGTAAAGTTATTTAGATCATTATACAAAATGACAATCCGTCATGCAGAGACGCACATATACAATGTTTTATGATAACGAATATCAGCAAAAACAATGTCAATTCAAAACAAGAAAATGTATGGAATCAAACATTCACATGAAAGCCCATAATTGTGTGCGTTTATAAAGACCTCATAATATACAGTAGAACCTCCAATTAAGACACCTCTATGATAAGACCACTTTTCACGGCCCCAGCCTTCATAAAGCTACCAAAATGAACCTCTGTATAGAGAGTACTAGAGACCACCTCTCTATTGAGACCACCTAACACTAGGCCCAAATGTGGTCCTAATAGAGAGGTTTTACTACGTTGTATGACCATATGGGTAATTCACTTGTGGTGTCAGTGTTAATTTGGTAGAGGTTGAAGATACTACGAAAAGTAGGCCCTTTACCACACAATGTAGCACGTTAAATGTAAGCATCTACATTAGCATCCTCTCTTGAGTATGGGGGAGGGGGATTTCCCACAGTCGGGTCGGGTATATATGCTCTATACAAACTCATATATAACACTACTAACAATTTATTTTGTTCTTGCCTTCACGTTCCATATCGATTCCATGTATTGTTATTGTTTTAAACAACAATATTTAAGACCCCCTATTCTGGCATAAACAAGACAGGCCAATTCACAGACACCCCCGCCCTTCAAATTGAACTCACCATAGAGCATGCTTACCGTAAGACAAATGCTAGTGCCCCACCCCCTCCCCCCCGAATGCTGCCAATTGTGAGATACGCAACTACAACCATTAAACTGTACACTGTAGACATCTAGAGGTTGTGCATTGTGGTGAATAAATCTTTACATTTCATATACTGTTGGACCTTTTGATGAGTGTGGGCACTAGTGTGAATGTGTTTTTTTTTATGGCAGACACTATAACACTACTATTATTAATATGCGTGAAAGCTAGCACCGATACAATAATTGTATTATATGGATATCCTATAAAGCGAGAGGCACATTCCACCTTGCGTGTTGAGGTCTGCGGCGTCTAAGGCGTTTTCAGCATGCAGTGACAAAAGTACGAGTTCGTCGGCACAGGGAGTGTTTTTTATTGAGGTGGCCGTGCCCTCAACATGTACTCGATGTACTCGAGTATTACTTACTTCCTACCACCGTGTGATTACAAAAGTACGGGACCCGCACGTTCATGGTACAGGCAACGCACGGCCCCCGTACTGTGTCTGTGCCGACAAAGTGCGAGTAAATCATCTGCCTTTAACGTAAGGTCTCCGCACTGCCTCCTTATGGTGGCCGTAGAAGAAGTTTGGCAAGCCAAACTTCTTCTGCGGCCACCGTACGGCATTTTAAAAACGTACGTTTGCCGCACTGCATACGCACGGATCCTCACGTTTTCTATGCGTTTTTGGCTGTAGACTTGCTGTAGACCCACCTTGCGGTGGAATGTGCCCCTCGCTTAAAATATCGTCTGCGACCCCGTTTACTACGTCACCTTTAGTCCATCACTGAATACACGGACGTATATAGAGTCTGTGCTATTGAAAATATGTGATATGCAAAAGTAAAGCCAATCCCATACTCCTGTACTGTATTTTAGCGAAAAGTTAACCCTACTAGCGATTTCAGTTACTTTTGGACTTTAAAAAATCTTGATTGAC
>CM032669.1:18861636-18891672 GCA_019095985.1 Streblospio benedicti | reverse complement strand
ATACATCTTTTAACATAATTTTTAGCACGTTGTTTAATTTAGATAGAAGAACCTCTAGATCACACAATATGTTGTTGAACAATATTAATGCTTTTGATGTTAGTATTAGAAAGTACATTTTTAATTTTAAAAATAGAATTGAAAAAGTGTAATAATGTTTTAATTCAGACTCTACTGGACTGCTGGCAGTACCCAAATTCAACATTATACCTAGAATGGAAAAAACAACTATACACTCTGTGATATGTTTGTGATTTTATGCACAGTTTTATTCATTTACTATTTATCTATGTATATATGTATATTTTATATATCTTTCTATGGAATTTAATCCGAAATAAATGTTTCTATTCTATTCTATACATACACGCATACTGAAATACAAACGAAGTGATCAAGGCTTTTCGCTTTAGCTGCTGAAGCAACGCAAAAAGCAGGCGTTTGAATCATTATGTTACAAATATTCAATGAATTATGTAATCTAATGATAATGGAAAATAGATTGGACATTGTTCACCTATATCCTGTTTGTGGTGTACTTTTGTGCTTGTATTGCTCCAACCACTTTTTATAACGAACTTATTGAAAAGTAATAATATCTAAATACTATTCAAAAGTTGACCTTTTCGAAGCTGACATGCTCTAACAGAAGACCCATTCGAATACAGACATTAATAACAAAAATGTTAGTCATTTACTGTATCTCATTCTTAATCTTATTGACATTGCTTTGCTGTGCACATTCCAGTGTTGGGCATGTCCTACATAGTGGAATCAAAGTATAAAACATCTCACAAATTATACTCTCGTGTCCATATATCAATAATGCATTAGCCCAGAATTATTCCATTATTTTCCACAAGTTTTGTCCTATTCTACAAATATCTTTCACAAATCCCACAAACGTCAGTTCCCATTGAATTTAGGTCTCAGATTCCCTCAGCTAAATATGTTGTCCTCAGCCTTTATCAGCATTTCCTTGAGCGCCCTCAGCGCAAGGGATGTCCATTGCATCACAAGGCTGGTGCTCGCTGACATAGTTCTGCACGGGGAAGACACTGCTCTCTTTCACACCTGAAGCAACATAACACAGTGGTGACATAGAGGATTTGATTTACACTACATAGTGACTACACTACATAGTAACTGCTGGGACTTGAGCCCTGGACCACTACCACTGTGGTACCTATTCACCAAGCAATTGAAAGCATTAGACCACTAGGCCATCCTACCACAGCTAAAAGCTGTGCCATTCCAAATGAGGGTGTTAATGATCATATCTTACAGTACTTGAACACTGTTACACATATAATCGATGTCAATGCTAACCCGGAAGTCCATGTATCTATGTATCTACCCAGTGTGCGTAATGTTTCATACATATATATTATCAATATCGTTCTAGAAGGCAAAAACACAATGCTAAATTCTACCATTATTTCCATCATAAACTATTGAACACACATGTGTTATTTTCACGTTATATACATAGTCAGAATTCCACTATCAGGATTCCATCTAATAGAAAATGTGTGACCATTATATATGAACAGAGAAATGTTTACCTAGCTCGTTACTAACATAAGCCACAACGTCTCGCAACTCGCTGCTGTAATACACCTGCTCAATATCCTGCTTGACCCGCGGGCAGACGCGGTCTATGTGGGTGACGAGCACCACGGTGGCTATATCTAAACCAGACATGGTTAGCTGAGATGGATTCATTCAAATCAGCATTGTTTCATCTGTCTAGCAAGCACGGTTCCTGCAACTATATTGAATTAGTTGAAGGCATTCATATAACTATATTAAATCACTGTGAAGGGGTCGTGAGTTTGAGTCCTGTCTGTATTGATTGAAATGTCTTCAACCATGTCAATATAGTGGTAGAACTTGTGTAGAACTAGACAGATGAGTGATGACTTTAGTACAGCATAGGAAAGGACACCGCATAAGTTTGTATATTGGACACAAATGTCACAAACAATACAATAAGCGAATAATTAAATGTGTAACATAATAAACCATTGCAATTCCTATTATTCATTGTGAATCCTATGCCAAATTACCTTTACTTATGGTAAGCTTAATGATGTCTTTTAGTTCCTTTTTCCTATCGCTGGAAATTTCCTGTATAGTACTGCCATCAACCTAGTGAACAATGGAGAATTTAAACTACAAAAGTGCCCACCGCCAGATCCAGGAATGGGGACGCAGGACATTTATTTGGAAAGGGTGATAGCTGTAACATTGATATCATTCTTAAAGGCAAAGTTTACATGTACATAGCGTACACTAGTGCCATAACGTACCACAAGTGGCATAATATAGTACTAGTGCCGTAACATACAACCCATGTCATAACGTACCACTAGCTTCACAGCATATTACTAGTGCGATAAGGTATCATCAGTGCATAATGTACCACTAGTGCTATAACTTATAACTATAGTGCCATAATATTCCATTAGTGCCATACCATATTAATAGTGCTATAACTTACCACAAGTGCCATGACTTGAGGTTGGTTTTCCTTGGTCTCAAGCAGCACGTCGGCAGGTAGAGGCTGCGAGGTGCTAAACTGTAATTGTAAACAGGTAAGACAGCATTCAAATACAAGAAACTTACGAAAAAATAATGCATATTCCATATAACATTTGTTTTCGCACAACAGAAGCGGGTTGAAATGGACACGCCGGATCACTACCTGTCTACTGTGAACAATAACAAATTCATGTGCTATATAATTTTGTGATTTTCAAGAATTTGAATATTTTGGAAATTGGCTACCCATAAAATTTTATTTTAATGCACGTGCAGACATTCAATGACAACACTCTTGAAAGCTCATTAGCAGCCAGACTCACGGGCGTGTTTTTCTGGCACGGAGCCTTCCAGCAGCCTCTCCACATCTTTGGCATGGATCCCAGGACAGTGCAGCCCCATCGTGTCCAGAAGCTCAACGTTGAGGACTTTGCCCTTGCGACCTCGCTCTCTCGGATCTGGTACTTTCTCAGCTACATGCAAACTTTGCTGTTAGGATACAGGTGTGAGTAGGGAAAGGTAAATTGGTGAGGATGTTATGACATCACATAGCCAATGATGGAATTAATCAGTTGTTTCCCTAATTGTGAGATGTCCCTATGGTCCTCACAATTTATTATTGAGTGAGTTTGAACTGTGGTTGTTTCTCAAAGGAGTAATTACATGCAATCCCCATGAAGAAATCGATCCTTAGAAGTCCATCACTATCTTATGATCCCGTGAAGAGAGCCCGCCTAACCTTATGATCCCGTGAAGAGAACCCGGCTAACCTTATGACCCCATCAAGAGAACCCGCAACTCCTTATGACCCCGTCAAGAGAACCCACCTAACCTTATGATTCTGTGAAGAGAACCCGCCTAACCTTATGATCCCGTGAAGAGAACCCGCCTAACCTTATGACCCCGTCAAGAGAACCCGCCTAACCTTATGATTCCGTGAAGAGAACCCGCCTAACCTTATGACCCCGTCAAGAGAACCCGCCTAACCTTATGATTCCGTGAAGAGAACCCGCCTAACCTTATGACCCCCCTTATGATTCCAAGAGAACTAACCTGCCAAGAGAACCTTATGATTCCGTGAAGAGAACCCGCCTAACCTTATGACCCCTAACCTTAAGAGAACCCGCCTAACCTTATGATGAAGAGACCCGCTAACCTTAAGAGAACCCGCCTAACCTTATGATTCCGTGAAGAGAACCCCGCCTAACCTTATGACCCCGTCCAAGAGAACCCGCCTCACCTTATGATTCCGTGAAGAGGCACCTTGTTGCCTTATGACCTCAAGCTTGAAGAGACCCACCTTTTGACCCAATGTACGGAACTCACGCAATCTTATCACTCTTATGACTCCGTGAAGAAACTCTCTACTACCTCCTTAGTAATAACCGCCATCTGTCCCGGCTGTACTGGGGCCTTGTCACTAATGCGACTGAAGAATGCCGACTGCACCGTGTTGATGTAGCTGGATTTGCCTGCGTTGTGGAGACCAAGGAGCAGGATGAAGACCACGCGGTCTCCTTCCTCCTCATCAGAGTCTTCGTTTATGTCAAAGTCGGTTAGGAATTTCTTCAACCCATCAAGTTCCTGAACATACAAAATTGCTTGAGTATTGTTCGTCTAATGTTTTCTCTAGTGCCTAATACCTTTTTGTTAATTTTCACTATAATAGTGGCAGTTAGGGGCCAAATTTAGAGGAATTTTTCACTTTTGTACAAAAGTGCCAAATTTGCAATGTTTGTCAATTTTGATACTATCTTTCATTTAAAAGCAGGACGCACACCAGCCAACAGTTTATGCGAAAAGGACAGTGGTCAAAAATGATAATAAATTGATAATAAAAAATGAGAAGTGTTTAGAGTTGTTCGCTTTAAATTCAGTTGTGAAACTTATTATATTGAAAACAACCTAAAACAAGATTAGAATGACATTAAGAAAACTTAAACTCACTAAACTCTATCTCGTCTGTTGCCATGGATTATCAGTGGAGTAAAAACCAGTTTCATTAAAAAGAATCTTTGATAATCATCCAAGCAGCACTCATTAAACCTTTCCAATCTAAATTATCTTAAACCACAAAGTTCTGTTAACTCATATTAGCACCTCACTATCTCACCTCAACTTCAAGTATAATGAGGGCCCACCCATACAACACACTTCATTGTTCCATGTCACTGTGCTATGAAGTTCAATTAACATTATGTCTATCATAGTTAATTACTTCTAATTTGCCGGTCATTTCTCAGTATAAGATAGATGACAATTTGTCAAAAGACACAGACATTGCAATAGACTTACTTGTTTGTCAAACGTTTCCAATCCCTGTCTCCAGCTTGCAGTCAGCAGCGGCTTGGCTCTATCGTACAAACAGCACAACAAATGAGACACAGCAGGCAGGTAGCAAAATGCCATATATTTCAATTACTGAAGTATTATTGTACGGCAATGTTTTTAATGATAAAAGACAACATTCTGTTTACAATCTTGTAAACAGTCAACATCAGTTTAAAACGGTGTAAACAAACTTGTAAACCAATTGGAATCATACTGTCTACAAAGTGTTCACATGGATGCATGCAATGTTTACCACAGGTAGGAAACAAGCTGGAAACAGAACATGTTTAAACTGTTCATATAGACTATTGGAAACAATTAACCAAATAAAGTATTCATATAGAATGAGGTGGGTAGATGTGGTGCTTACTTTATACTTGCGAGTCTTCTTTCGAACTCAGCGTCTCTTCAGCCAGACTCACCAGACTTTTCAGCGTGTACAGCGCTAGAATATCCACATCCAGTCTCACCTGCATCTCTTTGAAGTAATTCTGTTGAAACAAAATAGTGACCTTAGACGTTGTGTAAATGGTGTATAACATTGTGACATAATGTGCATGATTTTTTGGACCAAAATTAGTAGAACAAAACTGACCAATGATTAAGAGCCCTGCTCCCAATCCCAACTTAATTTTTCCCCTTTTTTGTGGAACCCAACCCATGACCGTTTGGTTACTATTACGTATGAGTATGCACTTAATTAAGAAACAACATAACGTGGTAGGATTTTATTCAATATACAAAATTACCGAATGGTTTGTTGAAATTAATTCACTGAATTGGAAACAATTACAGCTATTTTATAAACCCATAACCTTGATAATATCCATCCACACAGATATCCAGCTTATCAGTTAACTCACACAATAATTGAAGATATTTGAAACAGTAAATGTGTCCAGCATGAAAGAGATATCTGTAAACCGACAATGATTATAACAACACGATTAAATGTATGTGTTGAATATTCATCTGCCCGAGTTTGACATAATTATCAAAGGTTCTAGACAGTGCTTTTGAGCCAAATATTTGAACGTACCTTGAGAGGTTTCAACCTATTCTCTAGGTTTTTATCAAAGAGAGGCTCCAATTTCAAGGAAAAGGAAGATTCCAGCAAGAAGAAAGACAAGACGGATATACAGAAGACAATGGTGGGCATCCCATATGTGAAGGATCTTTCAGAGAGTGTGAAAATAATAATGAAAGACTACGGGTGCAGTGCGTTTTTCAAGCCCAGAAACACAACAAGACAGCTCCTGAGTGCCCCACAAGACCCGGCAAGAAAAGAAGATATCTGTGGCGTTGTTTATCAAATCAGTTGTGCTGGCACGGAAACAGAACAACGGTCCAGCACATATGTCAGTGAGATATCCAAGACCATGAAAACAAGATTTGATCAGTACCGAAGACCGAACAGTACTTCATCGCATGTATTCATCCATCCCCACCAACTAGACAGACAGAACCATCAGATTTCACTAGACAATGTTAAGAGCTTGGACTGAAAGGAAGATTCGTGAGGCAGTTTACATGCGACGCCTCAAGCTGGACCACAACAAGAACCTGGGGGCCGCTGAACTGCCTGCAATCTACAACAACATCCTCCCGACCACCGCCGATGACGTTACACCAGGATCTCGTGACGAATAGGTGGATTGGTGGCAGACTGATGAAAACCTAGAGAATAGGTTGAAAGCTCTCAAGGTACTTTCAAATATTTGGCTCAAAAGCACTGTCTATAACTTTTGATAAGTATAAATGTATGATTGAAATCAAAGGTCGTTTATGGTACATCAAATTTATTTTATTGTGAATTCACAGATATTCACAATAAAACTAATTTATTTGGACATTTTTAATAGTTTTAAGATACAAACAGCTAAATAGAAATATTGGTTTAAGGGGATGGATTACCTTAATGGGGAAAATATGACTTTCCACTATTCCAAAGAGCTCGGCACAGGTTGAAACAAGGTCCCTGACTTCCGGATCATAGTGGACTCGTACCACTGAGTCTGCCATCGCAACAGAATGCACGTCTATGTGCGTCACGATCACAGCCACATGAATGCCTAAAGAAGAAACAAAACAGTTCCAGAATTTGAATTTACTTTTTATTCTTCTTCTTCAGTCATTCTACAATCAATCTATCAATTCAAAAATAAGATGAAAAGTAAAAATAAAGAATAAAGTTAATATATAAATTTAACTTTAACTACTTCTCCTGTCACCTTACTTTCCCACTTATGTTCATTACATACCATTGTCTTAGTTGATCCATATTTCTGATGTCAGTTCAAGTCATCATTCCAAGGCAAAGGATCATAGAAATGGTACTCACACAGACATTTTCTCATGTATGTAACAATGCCAGATCCAGGCCCCAGCTCCCACTTTTTTAAAAGCCACATAACCTCTCTTTTTGGCTGCCTTTATCACCGTGTGAATTTGCCTCCTCATTCCTGGATCCATGGCAGTCACGCTGGAACCGTTTACCTGGGAGAAAATCACAAAGCTTGACTTAATTATCAGAAAGGCTTCTCTCCTCCTCTTCCTACTCCCACCAGCGGCTGCCCACTAGGCTCCTGTTTCAATCAAACTTATAATCAACTTTAATAGGCATAAACTGTGTAATATTGATATCGTTAGAATGGGCATTATGAAAAAAAAAACTTTTGAAATAATCTGTTATATTTAGGTATGATATTTCAAAATATTTATAACATGCATTTTTATTGAATAGATAATCTCTCACAACAATAGCGGCAACATGCATTTTCTCCCTGATGGACGGATTGTGAATATAGTCGGGTGGCTGGCATCAATCGCTTGGTGGGGGTTGAACTGAAAGGTGTACGTGAATCATAGCAGTAGTAGTTCTGTAGTTTAGGGTTTACTCATATATCTCTTATTTGGGTAAATTTCAAAGTTCCAGTGGATAACCATAATTTGTTTCACTGAAGATAATGCTTCAAAACGTTCGGTGTACAGTGCATAGATAGACATTATCAAATAACTGTTATTTGTTTAAATTTCTAAAATTCATTTTTGTATGTTTGTATGTTACCAAATGAAATGGGAATATTCAGTAATGACCTGGTACTTGTCAGGCACGTGTCCGTCCATAATGGCCTCCACGTCATCGTGCAGCAGCCCACAGCCCTCCTTCCATTCCATGCCCATGATGTCAGCCAACTCGAGGTTTGCCTCCTCTTGCTCATTTGTAGATAGTGGGTAGATTTTCATCTACAACAGTTTGTAAGTCTTCACATGTAGGATTAACTGCAAGTTTATGGTTCTATAATATATTGTCTACTACATTCAAGAGAATAAGCACCCGGTTCTGCAGGTTACCAGTCCTTAAAGGATGCTGTCTGACCATTGCTTAGCAGAGAACTGAAAACTTCTTCAACTTAAAGGCACTGAAATGCAATGGTTACCAAATCCAATAGTGCCCATTATAACCATCACGTCCAACCTATTATTGAGTATGTGACAAAGTATCCACTGTACATAGTCAAGTGCGAATGTAGTAAATACTTAATATTGTCATGTTGCAATTAATTGAAGCACTGGAGACTTACAAAAAACTCGTTTTGTCACTCAGTCCTCCAGATTCATAAACATATGTGGCTCCGCTCATACGAGGGAGAGGTAGTAATATGGACACTGCAAGTTACAAACAAGGTAATCCAACGGACATGTGCAGAGGGGTAGCCACATCCCGTGAGCACACCTGGCATCCAGCACCAGGGCGTGTGGTGAATCGGCTCCTCACCTGTAGTGTGGTGGAGGTGGTGTCGCTGCCGGCGTGCGCGACTTTGCCTCACGGCGCCATGCATCGCGCTCTTTATCGTGTTGATAGTGGATGACTTGCCGGGCACCAATCTCGCCCCACCATGAGGATCCGCACGGATGAGATGTCCTTTCCCTGGGTCAGCCTGCACGTCTTCAGCCACTGCTGCAACTCCTTGCGTATCTGCATTCAAACTGGTCACAGTACAACACCTTTATAGTGAGAGCATTCACACAACTCGATTGAGACCACTTGAGGACAGTCCATGTGGAGTCTTAATTGACAGGTTATACTGAACTAGTAATTATATCTGAACCCATTTCATAAAAAATGCTGATAAGTGGAATTATGTTGATTCAAATCACAATCTATGGAAACGGACAGGGATTCAACTGGATAAAAACAAAAAATGTACTGACGTCATCAGTCCATTCAAGATCAGTGACCCTCCAGGGCGTTCTCTCTTCTTCTTCCCGCCTAAAACGTACAAAAAGTAGGATCAATCATTTCAAAATTAGTTTCTGAGATTTTTTTCAATATTGTTTGTTATCTATAGTGAATATTTCCATGCTTGATATACTCCTGTTTAAGTATTGTAATCATATTACGGGTGAGTAAATGTGGATTAATTTTATTCATTCATATGCTTCATTGAACAAGACATTTCTGAAGTGGCTGTTTACTTTTTGACTAGACTGTACATGTCTCACCAAATACAATAGAAAAGGTTAAAGAAAAGACGTATATGCAAATAACACACCTGCCAAGCACGAAGCTTGAAAAGGACAGCTCATGCGGGGAATTGGGGCTAGTGTAAAGAAAGTGCTTCAGAGACACAATGCATCCTGCATTGATCACAGCATGCCAAAAATAGGTCAGTGGTTGTATATCGTATCAGCGGCTGGTGAAGCTCGTCTGGTGGTTGCGCAACGCAGCATATAAGGTTGAAGTGTGTGTCCTTCGTCAAGATTGGCGGTGTCACTATGACATCTAAGACCGTCTGAATCATGCCGGTTGTAAACTCGTGAGTTCGCACGAACCTTAGGACCGAGGGTGAAGTGACTTTCCACCGGGTGGGAGATTGGCTTAATGGTGAAGCGCACCCAACTAAAATTGTCCATATAAGACTGGTCTGAATCATAGCCCGGGGAACTCAGGTCGTGTTTTTGGAATCCACGATCTTCCAAATTTGGTTTCATGCAATACTGACTTTCGTTTCAATTGGTGGAAGACACACTGACCGGTAGAAGCCTCCTAGCTAGTCGCCCCAGTAGCACGAGGTGATGGCGACTCTGGGTAGTGCCCGGATCCCTAGTGGGATAGGTTGAATACGGTACCAAGCTGTTGTGAAAGTGAGATTGTCACATAAGTGGGGCTGGTTGTAGATGAGAAGGAGTTGGGGCAGTCTGTAAAGATTCATAGCTTCAGAGTAAATATCCTGCATTGATCACAGCATGCCAACAAACGAGGTCAGTGGTTGTGAGCTAAGAGGCATAGCTGGTGAAGCTAAATATAGCGACAGGTGTCAGACAGACAGCATATGTGGTTGCGTCCTTTGCAGCATACAGGGCGTGAGTTGAAGTGTGTGTCCTTCGTCATGGAGATTGGGTAACGCACCCGACATATGACATATAAACCATGTAGATTTTATCACAACGTACAAAACGATGTTTTCGACCCCATCTTATGCCTCCCGCACAATGGCTTACATTAAATCCCGTGAAAATACGGTGGTGTCGACATACTGACTTCTGTTTAAATTGTATTATATGGATCGATTATATCATTGTATATGCGCATGATGATTATGAAACATTCCCGAATCTATGGAAACACACGAGACCCCATAGGATGCCTCCGTTTTGCGGGTTTGATCCCGTGAAACTACCGGCTTCGACACTGTTGATTACACGCTGTTTAAAATTGTATTATATGGACATATTATGTATTGCATATGCGCATGATGATACAAATATTGAAACATTCTATAGAATCTACGGAAACACACGAGGCTCAGGGATGTCTGCTTTGCGGGTTTGATAATGGAAACACTGATATTCGCTAACACCCTAGACACAATGCAAACGTGTGTGCAAGTTTAATAAATTGGATTAGTTCCTCTTTTAAGACTATTGGTAGAAAAAGCCTTTTCAATTAGCACCTAAACCCTGTTAATTCATCTTCCACAACACATAAGATTATAGAGGTTTACAATCTTTCAAGTTTGATCTCAAGACTCAGTTTACCATGCATGCATTTGACTGGACTGGTATATTGTTTGTGAAACTGTTTAACATTTTTTCCCATTTCTGACTGTTATACTATTGAATTCTCTTAAGTGCAAATTGTATTGAATATCAAAGCATTGAGAACAAAAGCAATATTGCATGTTATCAATTATCTTTACCATATATTTTTCTAATGGAATTTAATTATGGCTTTTATGTACAATCCACAACAAAAGAGTTACTCAGGCATTTGTAAATTCAAATTTAAATCAATAGATATTGTTTCAAACCGTAAACTGTAAACTCACTGTTTCTTGTAACTGGTCGTGGCTTAACTTTTAAATCTATTTAATTTATCTCACTAGCTCTTAAGTAAATATATATGAGTAAATAATATCTATTTATTTAAATCATCTGTTAGGAGCTAAGAGCATAGCTTATAAAAACTTTGGTGTAGCACTAAAATGAACTATGTAAACAAAGTGAGTTCTGTATCTGCTTTTGGAACTGGAACACCCCTGACAACGCGTGTGGATGGAAACTGGTCAGGAAGCTCCACTGATGATCTGTGGGACAGATCCACCGGTATCTCCCGGCCTAGGGCCCTTGGAAGATCTACTCCGTTTCCACGTAGCTGTGTACGCGCTGTACACGCCCAACCTACTGGTCTAATACCCGGATGGATGCAACCAACGTGATCAGAACCCTCGTACGCTCCTCGTTGTGTATTATGTTTCACGAAGGGCCTCCACGGGAAGGACTTCGCACCGGTGCTAACACGCCCTGTTTCAGGTGTCCCCTACGCAGTGCAACACGGGACAAGGTTCACGTTGAGAGAGATAGCCACCAGTTAGCCTATGTAGGTAGGGGAATATGTGCCGGCCCTACTGCTTCTGACAAGCGCTAAAGGATAACTGCCGCTATTCGGCTCAAAAAACCAGTACCAGAGAGTACTGGGTCCCTAATCCATATTGTGGCCATACTAAGGAACAACAACAAGCTTAACAAGGTGTGTGTAACAGGGAAAACTAAGCCTAGTCCAGTGCAACTTATAAGACCTAATTTTATACTATGCGAGAATGCTACTATTCTCGCGCACTGGAGTCTTACACAAAACTCAATTTTGTTACAACTATATTATTATAAATGGGGTGCACCTGAACAAGCATGAATTGGAAAACATCCAGTGGGGACACTCCCGATCATTTAAAGATCTTTGTACAGATTTTATGAATAAGAAAGTGATAAAGGCGCTCACTTCTGCCACATTATAAAAGAAACACTAATCTGTATTAGTATATACTATAGCAGAAATTTAACTTGCTGAAAAAATATTGTCCCGAATACGACGTATAGTGATGGAAATTCCAATAACCTTTTGCGTTCCATATGTCGTTTTTCCTCCTCTACCTGCTCTTTCCACTGTTGTAAATCCTCGCGTTCAGCTTGACATTGGTTCAGTTCAGCATTACTTTTGTTAAGCGCAGTTTTACATTGGTTCAGTTCAGCGTTACTTTTGTTAAGCGCAGTTCGGCAATGGTTCAGTTGATCGTTACTTTGGTTAAGAGCAGTCCGGCAATGGTTCAGTGCATCGTTACTTTGGTTAAGCTGAACTTGCAGCTAAAATAAAATAACAACTTTATAAGCAGCTGTAGACTATAAATTACTATTTATGGGATCAGCTATACTGTAGAAATATAATTATGTTGTAGCAATGGACATGGACAGTGAAATTTCCCTTACCATATCTCCTCTATGCCGTTCTACTTCTTTTCTTCTGAAAAGAAATACATGTATTAAAGACGTTTTAATCAAGACTCTCTTTGAGTACAAAGCAATTGTGTACTGTAGGAAGAAACTGTTCAATCAATAAACCCATAAAATTGATACACATTTGTTATTCTTTATCCTGAAATATTGTAATACTAGACACCGTAAAGCATGATATATTTCATAAGATCTGTTTATCTAAATCATTTTTATATGATTAAATAGATTGATTTTTAAATCTACTGAAAATCCAGAAAATAGATTGCCATCCAGTAATCCCACAAGTGCAAGGAAATGTTGAATGTTATGAATAGTGAAAACTTGTTAATGTCTACTAGTTTATATTCAATCTAGGGCAGCCAGGTATTGGTGGAGAGAAAGTGTAAGGTACATAAATCAAGAATATATATAACATGTGGCATTTTGTGAAGTAGGTATCTTCTTTGTGTCCCCTCTAGTATAAGTCACATATGAAGGGGCAAAGAAAGAATGGCCATTCATTAATCTCAGTTGATTTCTGCCCTCTACAATGCATGTTCTCCTGTTTTAATCCACAAACAGCTAAAATATTTATAATACATCAATATGTAACACACACTATCTGCGTCTCCTTCGCTTTTATCATTAAAACAAATTATATCATAACGTTCTCCAAGTTATCTCTGAGCACAGCTACAATCAGCACTTGGCATTAGACAGTAAAGTGTAATAAGGAAAAAACTTTAATTAGTTTATACACACTAAATATAGTATTAGATATATGGAAATTGGTATACATGCACTATGTATTTAGTTCAACAATAACGTTAAAATGATTTTATTCGCCTCTGGCCGAGATTGAATCTTTAAATATCAGCATTAACACCATTAACATTAATACATATTTTTTCATGACTATACTGTGTGAAGAGAATATTTCTCGGGATATGACGTAATAATCATCATGGGCAAATCATCAAAGTGTTGACTAATCCAAATAACATATCATTACGTTATTATGCTAATTATTCATTGAAGAAATAAGTGGCATGTTAATACTAGTCGTGTACTCACTCGATCTCCTTCCTGATCTTGTCTTTATCAAAAGAGGCATGGTGCCGGCCCAGGGGAAGTTGGTCTCCTGAAATTCTACAACCTGGTGGCTAATGCAGGATCGAACTCACAACCCCGAAATGTTAGAAAGAATGCTAGAAAAAAGTTTATATTAGCTACTTACACTTTTAATAATAAACCATAAAATGCACCAACCAGCTTGCTGATTCACAATTGATAACTCTTCGTAACTTGGTGAAATTGCAATTCCAAACATTGATAAGGATTGCTTTGACAGGCTAATGGCATAGCAAATACAGCTGTGTGTGTTATGTTAGGTTTATCAGTGATGGCGAGGCAGCTAGTAATATATCTCAATCATGTATCAGATGTATGAATTATAGATTTGGGTTTTCTCTTGATGGAATATCCCAGTGTCATAATGAACTGACAAAATTATAGCACTTTTCTCTGGTTTGTTATTACTTCTTAACATGTAATTCAAAGTAACATATATAACAAAATGTTTATACTAGTTTGATTCATGAACCTAGCTGTTTCTAGGGTGAGACCAACCCTAGATCTGCTGTCCAGTCACAAATATCCTGCTAAGCGACCAATGGAGTGGAATTGTGGGTGGCTTCAAGAACAATCATTGTCTATTATCTAGCTATCTATATATTATCTATCAGACTTTCACTTTCTTAACTGTAAGGTTTCAGGTATGTTATTATATTGTTAACATTTTCATACCAACCGAACAATAGTGGAAGAGTGCAATGCTAATTTCAACGATTTGCCTGACCATGGCAAATAAACGATGAAAGTTTCATAAATAGAATAAACTCAAATTTATAATGAAATGAAAATGAAAAGTTGGATTCTTCGTTAATTATTAGGTTTAATTAGCATGAAGAAAATAGCATTGACAGTGGGAGTCTAGGGTCGTACCGATGCCAACATCACTCTTCATGACCCAAAGAGATGCCAGTATGGAAATAAGTTCGAAAATCTTACAGCAAACCAGAACCACCCAACCAAAATCCGCAACGGTTGGAATACGGGGAGTCAGTTTTATGTCATAATGTTTGTACAATGTAGAAACTTTAACATGTTTTTGTTTAAGAGCATAGATCAATGTGCACAAATGTATTACTATGCACCAGTATGTGATAAATAAGCAGGAACTCACCGTGCCTGGCTGGTGCGGCTTCTCCGTCCACTGCTATAATGAGATAACTGCCGGAGTTTTTTGAATGACAAATACACTTATGATCAATTATCTCTTCATCGCGATAACATAGATGAGGTCGAGATAGCTGCTGATAGCTGACCAAACTTTTATATGCTATTGCACGTTTTTTTAGTGTGGTACATAGTGTGATGGAACAAACAACTGGTTTGGTGGGTAGTAAAATAAACGTAGACCTCAAAGGCCGCTTTATTTCCGAAAGGGCCGTCCGCTGTACAGGAAATTCGGTGCATTTGTGACAGGCCATGTGCATGATTTAACAATATATTTAAAAGAGTGCACTATTCCAAGTGCAATAATAACAAAAACAACAATAATCAACAAACAAAGGCAATAATAAAAACAATTGCAGTGAATTAAAAAAAAAAAGAAAAAAAAAAAAGAAAACATTAGAAATGAATACTACACAAGAGTCCAGGTATTCCCAATGTAAATGAGTCATCAATATCAATGACTGAGCTTTAAAAGTTTCAATAGATCCTGTATCTGATATTTCTATAAACGATAATTAAATAATAACTAAACATGTAAGCTTTTTTCTCCGGTTGCTGACCTGTAAATAGAACCTCAAAGCACTTACAAACCTCGCCTACACACCCAGAAGGTTTGAATACGTATTCTGCGGTCGGATTTGGAGGACATTTAGCTGCTGCTGAGAAGGTAGGTGGTGCTTTGGGGGTGTTTTTATTGCTGTTGTGGTACAATGTCCTTAATGACCTGGGTGTTGTCATTGTTGTTTTGTTTTGTCTAAGTGAGGAGGCGTTGTTAAGAGAGTATTGAATCTATTGTATTGCGGCTGTCTGAGGGTTTGTGTCCCCCTAGTTGTAATGAGGTGGTTGTATCTGCTCGCGACAGTACAATGCAATACAATGATATTTTGAGAGGGCAAATCCCAATAAATGGTCCTGGAAGGGGGGGCACTTAATCCATTTTGTGAACTTGGAGGCGCCAACGGAATGGGTCACAATTTTACCCCTAAAAATCAGCACAACATGACCCAAGTAGCTAAAATCAGCACTCTTTTGACATCTTAATGGTGCCATTGACGACAATATGGCTGCCATTATCTGCAACTTTTGCCAACAGCATCATTTTCAGCACAAAAAAACATAAATTTCCACTGCTACTCAGTACCACAACCAATATACTGTAGTCGGATAGTGTCTAGTTAAAGCGAGGGGCACATTCCACCGCAAGGTGGGTCTACAGCCAGTCTACAACAAAAAAACGCATAGAAATCGTAACGATCCGTGAGTGTACAGTGCGGCAAACGTACGTTTTTTCAATGCCGTACGGTGACCGCAAAAGAAGTTTGGCATGCCAAACTTCTTCTACGACCACCCTGCGTCTTGGTCCAACCGTAAGGAGGCAGTGCGGAGACCTTACGTGAAACGCAGAGGATTCAACCGCACGTTGTCAGCACAGACACAGTACTGGGGCCGTGCGTTCCCTGTACCATGAACGTGCGGATCCCGTACTTCAGTAATCACACGGTGCATAGAACGTAAGTTATACGCGAGTACATCGCACGTTTGATGGATGTTGATCGCACGGCCACCTCCAATAAAACCCACCCCTGTGCCGACGCACTCACAACGCACGGAGCCTGTGCTGATGTGCCCACAACAGTATGTTTGTCAAGGCGTGTGGAAAATGCCGAGACGCCGTAGACATCAAGACGCCTTGAGGCGACCACGGCCCCCTGTGTCCGTGCCAAGGTGGAATGTGCCCCTCGCTTAAGGCTAGTCACACCGCTACGACTGTGTTCGACTCAGATTTTAAGCCTTATGTTTTGCAAAATCTTAGCACATTTCGCCCAAGATATCAAATGTCCGGTGGCGCCCCCCTGAACACTATCTAAGTTAGTGTCCCCCCTCCCCCCCTGGCCACTAGGTAATCCTGGAACTTCTGTTACATCATTAATCCAGAGCTGCTGCCTAAAACGAGGGGTCACATTCCACATTGCGGCGGTGGTCGCCGCAAAGGCGTGTTGAGGTCTACGGCGTCTACGGCGTTTTCTGCAAGCATTGACAAAAGTACAGTTGTGGGCACATACGCACGGGCTCCGTGCGTTATGAGTGCGTCGGCACAGGGAATGGGTTTTATTGAGGTGGCCGTGCCTTCAACTTGCATAGAACGTGCGTTGTACTCGTGTATAACTTACGTCCTACGCACGGTGTGATTACAAAAGTAAGGGATCCGCACGTTCATGGTACAGGGAACGCACGGCCCCAGTACTGTGCCTGTGCCGACAACGTGCTTTGCGTTTAACGTAAAGGTCACCGCACTGCCACCTTACGGTCAGACCATGACGTAGGGTGGTCGTAGAAGAAGTTTGGCATGCCAAACTTCTTCTGTGCACATGGGCAAGGCATTGTGTGAGAGTCTCGGTTCCCGTCAGGTTTGCTGCTGTGCTGGTCACCAATCCACTTTTGCCGCACTGTACACTCACGGATCCTCACGTTTTCTATGCGTTTTTGGCAGTAGACAGGCTGTAGACCCACGTTGCGGTGGAATGTTGCCCCGGCGTTATTCAGTGCTTGGTGAAATGTCAATGTCAATATCTGTGCACATGGGCAAGGCATTGTGTGAGTCTCGGTTCCCGTCAGGTTCTGCTGCAGTGCTGGTCACCAATCCACTGTGGGTCGTAGGTCTCCAATCCAGTGTGTCCCTCGCGTTTCGTAAGGTCTCCGCACTGAGACTCAAGCTTCTGGGACTGCCTTGAAAAAAATCTCAAGTCAAAGCAGCTGAAGGTTTTTGTAGACTGGCGTCCCAAGTGTAATGGAATCATGCATAAGTGTCAACGTGGTACAGCACCGCTAAACTACTTCTAAAAGATGTGGTACACCATGTAGGATGTTGTTCATGTTTAGCAAACCAAAAACCAAAACCTGTCACTCAAACACACCATTTAAGTTTCACATTTACAATCTGTATTAACAGCTACTTTATAGTTTGCAAAATATAAGTATAATATTTTTGTGGTTATTTTCGTCCTACTCTCTGTCTGAAGACTGAATTTGAAATTTAAAAATTTATAATTTTGAAAATTCCAAATTTAATCTCCAGACCTGGAACAGAGTAAGACAAAAATAACTACAAAAAATGAGACCATCTGCAATGTCCAAAATCAAACAAATTGCAGACTATGTAAAAAAAGAACCATGAACCCCCAGGTTTTGCAATTCTCAAAATTTTTTAGTGGTCAAATCCTATCACTACGAAGGCTGTTTTCAGAAGTACAATGAATTTTCTACACACAATTTGTTCCAAATCTAAAATCTAGAAATCTGTTTTAAAATGGACAATAACTACTCTAAAATAATTTCTCACCAATTTTAGATCTACCTTTCATGTAACCTGTAATCCATACACCTGTACCTGTACTCTTTGACCTCAGCAAAGTTTTTGCGGAAATCGAACATTCGGATTTACAGATGGACAGCTTCGTACAGCAGACCACAAAATTAAAGTAGATATTGACTGGCCTCACTTCTACAGAAAGAACTCACCTGTGTAACCTCACTTGCATATTTAAATGGTGCCGACAAGGAAACACGGATTACATGAAGAATGGAGGCCTCTCAATTTAAATAGGAGACTGTCAAATCATATTACGCCGTAGTTCTCAACCAAATTGAGACTGGCCGTGTGTCCTGGCCAGAGGCATCCAGCTAGAGCCTGCGCCGCAGGCATATATGGAATACTAGTGCCTTAGCAGACTCTAACAAAGCCGCAGAGCCCAAAAAGTGCTGCCCCTCATACCAAAGCGGGAAGTGCCAACACAATGGCCACCATGACGGCCTCCTCCACGCATGCAGATTCTGCCTGAAATCAATCGAATGCCAATTTAGGCCGACTGTATAAGGAAGCAGGCAGACTCAAAAAACGGGGAGGCCCAGGCAGACGCCTAGTCGCCTGGGACCCCTCCCCCTCCTTCCCCTCTTGCTCCATCCAGCCGAACAAGCAGCCCAGGGTGCAAAATATAAGGCACCCGTTGCCGAGTGAGCCATCAGCACCCCCACAAGCCACATGGAAGCATCGGCGACGCCCCTGACACCAGCCAGGTTGGAGCAAGAGGGCCATCTTCCCGCATCGCAACGGGCTAAACTCCGATCACCGAGCGGGCGCCAGCCCGCCCACACTTCTCCCTCAGCAACCCCACGCACGTCAGGGCTGCCTCTCACTCGAGTTACTGCAGTACAGCACACAGAAGGACTCGCAGCCGGGTACCAGCCTACCCAACCAACACGCAGCGGCACACACCGCCAATTACCCGGGCACCAGTTTGCCCTCCACGAAAGCAGCAGCCCCCGCCGACCTGCTCTCATCGTTTGGCATCATGTCGTCGAGACGCCATCCGCTACCTCCCCGAGTTAGCGCATCAAGCGGCTATCGATTAGCTGCGGCTCAGGGCACCAGCCTGCCCACCAGCAACTCAGGGGCCCACGCCGCCCTGCAACCACTGCCAAGTAGCCCGCCACCATCGCATCTTCACTCACCCGCTGGGGAGGTACCCCATGCGGCAAACACCCGCCCGCTCCTCAGGGCTACGACACATCAAATCCTCACGGGTTCCCGCTCGGGTGTGAAGGTCACACCGTACCCACCCCTACATATCAGAATCACCAGTCCGCGGAGGCATACCCGGACGATGTAAACCATTTTCTCACTACATTAGTGCACAAAGGCTCTATGCTCGGCCCGTTCGAGAAGCCGCCATTCTGGCCGTGGGCCCAGGTGTCGGCCACTAATGACTAGACCCAAACGCGACTCCCCACATCGACGGGTAATAGTGGATTTAAGCTACCCGGAAGGCGAGAGCGTCAATGCCCACACACCAAAAGACATGTACTGTGGGACGCCTCTCAAATTAACATTACCCTCGGCTGACACGTTACAAGAACACATCAGACGCCTCAGCGGGAAGTGCTACTTATTAGCTGCGATATCGCCAGAGCTTATAGGAATATCCCACTGGACCCACGCTCCTGGTCCCTGTGCAACGTACAATTCAAAGGAAAAAATTTTCACAGACATCTCCCTCAGTTTCGGCGCCCGCTGGAGCGCATCAGGTTGCCAGCGAGTCACTAATGCCATCCGATTTATATTGAAGAAACACGGCCACCAAGTGTACAATTACATAGACGACTTCTGTGGCATCGTCACATCATATGAGCAAGCATTGGCAGGCTTCAACCTACTCCAGTGCGTGCTGGCCGCCCTCGGCCTCCCGGAAGCCAAGCATAAAGCCTGCGACCCCGATACGGCTATCACCTGGCTCGGCATTCATTTCAACTGCACGACAGGCGTGATGGCCATGTCGCAGGATAAAATAGAAGAGGCAGTAGGCCTCGTAACGTTCTGGCTAACTCAAGCGACCATCCCTATTAAACCCCTTTCACAATTGCGTTGGGAGCAGTTAGCGACCACTTGGCGATCACGTTCGCATACGTTGTACGAGCAAATCGCACAAGTCGTACGTGCGGTCGCGTCCGTTGCAGGCGAGATTAGGATCGCAAGTGCATTTCGGATATGCACAAAATTCAGTTTGGGTCGTAGAGTGGCGCATCTATTGATTATTTTATACTTCACTCGCAGGACCGTTGGTACGTGCGTTGCACAATGTTGTATAAGCTTGTGCGATCATGACACTATTGTTCAACGATCGTACGTCCTTGGGCGTGTGTTGCACGACCGTTTTATCAATTCGCATGACATGGTCCAACATGTATATACATGTATACCTGTATAGTCGTCATCTTCATTGTCACCAACAGGGTCTTGAAGCACGGCATGCTGCGAATTCAAATCTTCTTGCTCAGCATGTTGAGTTTGAAGATCATCATCTTCCTGCACTGATGGAATATTTTCATCATCTACTTGCTGCTTTCTTTCCACATTTGGCCTTCTTCTTGATATTGTTTGTTTTCTTTTTCGCTGGCATCTTGAGCTTCATGAACAGAAGTGTTGTGAAGAAATGAAGTACGTCACTTTTATCCTAGGTATTGTGGATAATATCATAGGTCGTGCGACCTAGTGATTGGACGTACACCGTTGCACAACCACTCGTAATGTTTCCCGACCAAGTATTTTGCCATCTGAGTATTGGGTTTGATGAAAAATCTGCTAACCTGCATGTCGCCATACGTTGCACAACATTGCACAACAATGTAGCGGCACGTACGACATTTACAAAACACTGGCGACTGTATCGTGCACCAGACGCCAATAGGCGCGCACCACTAAAACTGTGTTGTGCGCCGTTGTACGTCCCCTACTTGCATTGCGATTATTTTGGCGACCACCTCTGGAACACGCATGGTCGTACGACATTTTGGTCGCAAGTTGTTGCGATCAATTGTGAAGCTTCGGTCGCTACTAGGAAAATTACTGCACATCGCCCAATGCGCTTAGCCTGCCCGCCTTTTTCTGAATAGAATACTAGCAGTACTGCGCAGTTGCTACAACCTAAGCAATGCCCCAATAGACGAGCCATTCAGGAGGGACCTACAGTGGTTTAGAGACTACCTGCCGCAAACAAACGGCAAATTCATGATGGGTTGTAAAAAAGTTAACCGCTCCGTCCTCTAATGCGACAGCTCCATGGAAGGTTGTGGCGCGATTTGGCAAGGCAGATGTCACCACACCATGTTCCCACAATTCATCAGAACAATGAACTTATCAATTTGTCATTTAGAAGCACTCAACTGTGTAGCCAGCATCAAACACTGGGCCCCCAGAATGTGTGACTCCAGCATAAGCCTATGGTGCGATTCAATGGTCACAATATACGCCCTCACGTCTGCGAAGGGGCGAGACCCCTTCATGCTAAAATGCGCCCGTGAGATATGGCTCGTGTGTGCAAAATACAATATCTCTCTGGAGCCACTTCATGTCCCAGGTACAACAATGCTAGGCCGGGTAGACGCGCTAAGTCGGTTCTACACAGACGCCCGGCTCCAGCGCCAGTCAATAGACCTCATAGCGAATAACAAACTTACAGTTGACAGTATAGATGAGTACATGTTCAAACTACAAGAAACTCTGTAACGTGTGTTTCAGAATACCCACTAGACCTGGCCCAACTGCGCACTGCCGCCCACCGACTCATGACACGCGCATATCGCCCAGGCATGCAGGCCAATCACGCCAGGCAGTTCAACGCCTACCTGCAGTTCTGCCGCCACTACAAACTACACCCAGTGAACCCCTCCACGGATACACTCTACATGTACACCACCTACTTGTCACATAGACTGGCTGCGCCAAAGGCCGTTTGCAACTACGTGTCAGCAGTGAGACTTCTTCACATGCATCTGGGCGTACACACAGACAACATGGACTCATTTCAATTAAGCCTCATTCTCAGAGCAGTTAAAATTAACACCAGACACTCGGCGTGTCAGCAACGACCAATAGAACTTGACCTCCTCAGGAAGCTTTGTAAAGTGTGTGATCAGGTGCGCTCCCCGACTGCCAGAATGCTCAAGTGTGCAATCTTATTTGGTTTCTACGGCTTTCTTCGCCAGTCTAACCTGGCCCCGCGCCGAGCCGCCGGTTTTGACCCCACCAGGCACACCTGTCGGGGTGACATAATATGGACCAAAAGCAACACAATAGTGATTCTTATCAAATGGTCTAAAACAGGCAAACTCTAAGCGATAAGTTGGTCGTTCCCCTCCCAAAAGTCACGGACCGACCCATCTATGGACCCACAATCAGCCTACAGGACGTGCCAACAGCATCGGATAATGACCCACTGCTCTTGCTCCCGCCTGCCCGTGCACCCAAGACAGTGTCAATAAGCATGCTTAGGCGGGGGTTCAGCAGGCTCCTCCCAGCATGATGCCGTGGTTGAGCAGCGTGTGCTTGAAGTGGTCGTAGGCGGGCATCTGCGTGGCCGTGAGGATGGTGGCGCGCTGCACGGTGGGCACCATGTCGACATACAGCCCGCGCAACCCGCCTGCCGCCACAGAGGCAGGGTGATACAGTAAAATACAGTATAATGCAGTACAATATAGTTCAATACAGTACAATGCAGTAAACTACCATTCGGTAATCCTCGTATGTTTCCGCTACTCTCACAACTCAACTCTGTTGAGCTCCGAAACATTCCGAGTAGATCCGAGTGGTAAACTACAGGACAATACAGTACCATGTTTATGGCATAATTACCAAGAAATGTTTTTGTGCTCTTGGGGGCCTCCTCAAACAAATGGAGCTTTAATTTGGATTTTAGAATTGCAAGATCTTTGGGTTGACCGTATGGACAGAGGAAGGTTTTTCAATAATTTAGGTGCAGGTATTTTAAAGTTTCTATCATAATATCTATATAGTCTTCAACATCCAGCAATGTACACTAGGATTAACGAATCATTGAGCAAACCTTCTACAACTTTTATATTCAACAATATGCTGATGATGACGCAGCTCATGGTTTCAGTCAATGCGCATTTACCCATGATGTGATGCATGTCAGAGCCACGCATGTCAACATACGCGTAAGTGACCGCTTGACGGTACGCGAGCGAGTGCGTCTTAAATAACCAGCGGACTTGCTCCTCTACACTTGTGACCTCTCTGTTGGTGTTCCGTGCTACCGTAGTTGGCTCTGCCGTCCGATGGGAGGCGCGCGCTGCGCCGTTGCCTGTTTATCTTTTTAAAGAGGCTTCGGCGGCTGTGCGCGGGACGGGGCGAATGACGTCGCAGTCGACCCGAGACTGCTTCCGACGCCGCTCCTCTCGAGCTTTAGTGAGTTTTTGGTATTTCGCATTCTTCTTTCCACCGCAGTCGTCGAGACTCGTGGAGGCATCCTAGCGACAGCCCGGCTGCGAGGGCTCTTCTCGCGCTCTCCTGCACAGCTGTCCGAACGTGATCGTGGTCCTTAGGTACGCGTCGGTCTCGTGTAGCTTCTATACCCGACCTGACCGTCCTGAGTAGCCGGCTCCCGCCAAGGGGATGCTCCGGCAGCGCGCTTCTCGGGGAGTTCGCACTCCGCTCCTCAAACCTGTTACCTGCTACAGAAGCTCGGGACTGTGCGCCCGGCCGCCGCCCCCTCCTCCTCTTCGGTGGAGTTAGGGCGTCGGTCGGTGGATCCCGAGTGCCTTTGCCAGGCGATCCGACGACGTCTTCCGTGTGTCGTCTAGCCGCTCGCGGAGTCTGCTCGCCCCTTTGCCGGGCGGAGCGTCTCGCCGCGCTGTCGGTGACGGGTCGTCGACCGAGACGGTCGCGCAGCTAGGCTGGGAAAAGCGTAGCTCGGACGGGCGTGCGTCCCCCTACTCATCCGCTGTAGGGGGCTCCGCACTCTCGCGCCGACGTGTTGGCCCCGCGTCGTTCTGTGGTCGATGGGCGGCGCGGTGCACGCGATAGCTACCTGGTTGATCCTGCCAGTAGTCATATGCTTGTCTCAAAGACTAAGCCATGCATGTCTAAGTACAAGCCTCAACATGGTGAAACCGCGAATGGCTCATTAAATCAGTTATGGTTCCTTAGATCGTACAATCCTACTTGGATAACTGTAGTAATTCTAGAGCTAATACATGCGAGCAAGCTCCGACCCTTACGGGAAAGAGCGCTTTTATTAGACCAAAACCAATCGGGGGCAACCCCGTCCTTTTGGTGACTCTGGATAACTTTGAGCAGATCGCACGGCCTCGCGCCGGCGACGTATCTTTCAAATGTCTGCCCTATCAACTTTCGACGGTTAGTTATACGCTCACCGTGGTCGTAACGGGTAGCGGGGAATCAGGGTTCGATTCCGGAGAGGGAGCATGAGAAACGGCTACCACATCCAAGGAAGGCAGCAGGCGCGCAAATTAACTACATTTCATTTATATCCTTATTTGGTACTTCATTATATTGTATCAGGTTTTTATCTCTCATAAAATGCGTGGTAAAACATCACAGTACCGATAAAAATGTGACAGAGCATATAGTTAAAAATATTATTATTTCAGAAAAAATGTGTTTGCCAATCAACAGCGTGACTAGAAACGAACTTAAAAATACAATATAAACTATATCACGTGTAAAAATATCAAAACTAAGTATCCTACAACAAGAATTTCCAATAGATGTTCTAAAATTTTAGAATGTTCTACGCCATTACATCACAGCAAGAGTATGGAGTTAACAAATAGTTTACACTCATTTATCCTTTTACACAAGAAACTTGTAATATCATGGACAAACGTATATATTTGTGAGTAAAATCGAGGAAAAAGTATGTACAATGTAAGGATTGTATCTTTACATATAACGTAGAAAAACTCGGATCGGTACACTTTTCTAAGAGACAAAAATGTGCGTCAATGCAGAAGCATTGCCAAAATTAAAATCTGTTTAGCCAAGAATAAACTCCACGCAGCTCATCAAAGATGTCCAGTCCTTTGGCTGTTAGCTCATGCATAGTACAGTAAAGCACCCTTTTGAGACCACCTCTGTAATAAGACCACTTTTCAAGGGCCCAAACTTTCACAAAAGCTACCAAAATTAACCACTGTGTAGAGGGTCTACTGGTTACTGTTCAGTTGTACTGTGTTCTCGTATATAGTTTTTGTGTGTATACATGATTTTATACTATGATCAAATATGGGTTTTATCATTTTTGGTATACGTTCTCTCAAATGGAGAGATTGGAAATGGATATTTTACAAATGTGAGCTCCTGGAATAGCCACAAAATGTTAACAATATAGGAACGTGATCTCAAATGATCTCAAATCAAACTTTCTGCCCAAAACTTCACAGTTAACTTAATTTCCATACGATTTCCCCACTTTTTTATTTGGATGGTTTTATTTGTTTTTCTTTTCTCATTTATAGTTTTCGTGTCGTTCTTTTCTGCTACTTTTCTAGCCTCAATAATGCTGTGCTGGTTTGACCTGGTGTTAGCCATGTTTCAGTGATAGTTAATAGATCAAGATTGTTATCAATGATGAGTATTGTGGCTCTTCCTGGTGTGTTGACGGACCGTGAATTCAAGAGAGCACCCTTCAAAACGGGATCATTGACTCTCTCAATTGATATTGTACACCGCTTACTTGATTTTCTGCTGTGCCTCTGCCTCTGATCAACAGACCTCATTATTGGTTGATTTTCATGATCAGCAGATTCATTGGTAATTATTGAAGGTGGTGGTTGTTCATCACGGCTGGTGACAATGGGATTGATGGCATTGATGGTGATGTCATCGCAGGTAGGAATGGTGATGATGTTACTCTTGGTGGAGAACCGGCAGGGTGTGATTGCTGATGATAGTGTTGATGCTGCGCTGGACATTTCTGCCAGCGCGCCTCCCTCTGATGGTTGGAGGGAGAGCTTTGTTGAGTTTCAGTGCTTTGATAGATGACCATGTTGAAGATTGCAGGTGTGGAATACTTTGCAAACAATCTCTAATACTGATCAAGTATTCACTTGAGTATCCCATGAGTCTTGTAAAGTTGTATCAAAACATTCGAAAAACGAATTTTTCATTTCGTTTGTCACTGCAAATAGATCTATCCACATGCAACAAAATATCCACATAAATTCACTCTCTACGGTATCTGCCTCAATCAACATGACATGAAACAGTTGATCCACTGAATCTATGATACTTCATCAACACTTTGACACAAATTGCTGGGTCTAACATGTGGCACTTCCAGTTAAAAAACAGCCCTATTGAAAAGAGACTTCATAGGTGCTGCTTTTCCAAAATGGTTTCCATCGGATCACATCCGAGGTCTGTTGAGCTCCGAAACATTCCGAGTAGTTCCGAGTGACATTAAAGGGCGGTGCGTTGTGACTAAAATTTATAATTGTTAACTTTTGCCAATGAATGCTATATTTAAGTAAATCTTGATAAACAAATGTTTTATTAAGACAAGTAATTATTTTCACATATAAATTCATGATGATATTTTCCCAATTGTATTTTGTTATTCGACAAAGTAGGACAATTAGAAGGAAATTAATTATTCAGGCGTTTTATAATTTATATTTTTCATCCTTACTGGTTCCTCACAACCAACCAATTTTCTGGAATCATCAGAAATCACAAAGATTCAAAATCATGATGAACGGCAACGGCTCAGAGACTTTGGAAGAAGCATCTTTAAATGCAGGACATTATGCAGTTGATGGTAATGGTGAAAACTCCATGGGTGCTCAAGGCGGAACAGAAGAAACAATTAGAGACCAGGATCGGTTTCTACCTATAGCGAATGTCGCCCGAATTATGAAGTTCTCGGTTCCTAAATCTGCAATGATTGCCAAAGATGCAAAGGAGTGCGTTCAGGAATCTGTTTCAGAATTCATTAGTTTTATAACTAGCGAAGCAAGTGAGCGTTGTCGCCAAGAAAAAAGAAAAACCATGAACGGGGAAGACATTCTTTTTGCCATGAACAAACTCGGATTTGACAATTATGTTGAACCTCTCAAACAATACCTCCTGAAGTACCGAGAGGTAAATGATTCTACAAAGGCTGATAACAAACAGCTTTGGGAAAGTCTGATGGAAGATCTGGAAGAGCCTTTTGCTACCTCGGATGGTCCTAGTCAACAAAATAGTATGTACACATATCATGTATAATACAAACTCCTCACAGATTGGTCAAAATAGTTTTCTATGATACCTAATCCAGACAATTATCCAAAGTTGGATTTTCTTCAATGACTTTAATAGCAAGCAATTGGATCTCATTAATATACGAAAGAAAATTGAACAGGTTTCAAAATATTTCATGGATTATGATAACATGGTATAAAATATGTCATGGAATGTTAAACATAGCAGTCGTAAAATATGCTTAGATTACTTTGGTTCAAAGTACTCTATTTTAAGTATTTTATTCTTACAATTTTGCTGTTTTGCTGTTTGCAATTTTTATAATGTTAGGTGAAATAAATGATTGTTTTAAGATGCTCATGTAGATGCAAATGTATCTAAACATTAGATATCAACCTGTTTTCTGTAATTGGTTTAAAATTTAGTGAAATAAAGATGTTTAATTCTTGATTCTGGAGAATTTACTATTTTTTATTTTGTAAATAAAAGTATGAGTCTTGTGAAAAAAAAATAATATCATATATATTTTAAAATACCGTCAAGTTGAAAATTGTAAACTCTAAATTCACCAGTGTGTTATAGTGGCTTTAAAAGTGGATATGAGATATTGAATTGAACAATCTAAGGATATATTAATACCTCAAGTGTAAACTATATTTAGAAAAATGTTTATTTGTGGTAATTTTCTCTTAAACCCCAAATCAGTTACAATAACTGTTTCTGTAAAAAGCCATACGTCTAATATCGAGATTACTGCATCAAATGTCAATATAACAACCTAAACGTCATCAGAACGTCAGTGTTAAGCTTTGATCTTCGTCAGAAATCTTCTCTGGGCATCATAAATACAAAACCTTCCGGTCAATCACCGGACGTTTAGGGAACGATCTTAAACAATGATAGCGAGGGGGGGGGGGTCGTTCAACTTTTTCAAATGTTGATGAGGGTGTCAGTTAACTTTTTCTTCGAGCCCCCAAAAATGTACGACCCCACTGGTATGGTTAATTATGATTTTGCTGGACGTTCGTAAGAGCAACACATATCGTAAGAAAATGGATGCGTACTATGGCGAGTATTATGCGGCTAACCCCGTGTTCGAGCCCCGCTTCCCCGGAGAAGTGGCCCCCACCCTCGAGGCCACGATGGCCATGACAGAAGAGGAGAAGGCCAGCATGGTATCCACGTTCGTGCAAGTGCACGTGGAAAAGATCCAGGTGAATGAGGACAGGAACAAGATTAATGAGGCTATCCACTGGAAGAAAGAGGAGGGCCGAGACATGCTCGAAGACGGCTATGACGAGGACGACATGTAGAAGTTCTTGTCCGAGGAGCTGGAGCCTCTCAAGCGTGCCAAATCCTATCTTGATCAGATGGACGCCTGCCTCCACACTAAGGTCAAGGACCTGATCCGCCAAATGGAGTGGCTAGGCATCGAGCAGCCCGATATGTGCCCGGGGGATGAGTTCCTAGATGGCGCCGAGGATGATTAGGACTGGTTCGGCCACTTCCTGTGAGATGGTAGCCCCCCACCCCACCCCACCACCAATACAAAGGCCCTCTTAAGGGCCACCCACACACTTTGGGAAAGTTTTGATGATTTCGCTCGTTTGCACCACACGTGCAACGTTGCATGTGCACCCTACAAGGGATTCCAAGCCCCAGACCCGTGTCCCCCATGTCCTGTCCCACGTCTAAAGCCCAGTGTTCAATGTCCCCTGTCCCATGTACAAAGCCCCGTGTTCAATGTCCCCTGTCCCATGTACTTAGCCCCGTGTTCAATGTCCTATGTCCCACCCAAAAGCCCGCTCCCCCTGTCCAATGTCACTGTGTCCCTCGTCCCCTGTCCCGTGTTCAATGTCCCACGTACAAGCCCCGTGTTCAATGTCCCACGTCTAAAGCTCCCGTGTTCAATGCCCCCTGTCCCATGCCCAAAGCCCCCGTGTTCAATGTCCCATGCCCACGTCCTTCCAATTTTTGCATGTCCTATCCAAAACCACCATTCTTAAGTCCTGTGCATGAAATTTTTAAAACCAATTCTTCACATAAAACAACATCTGGAAATTGCACAAAAGCTTGATATAAAGGATCGCAGGCTTGCACAATAGTGAACTTCTGATGACGCTATTAACACCCCTTCCCCAATACCATTATGGTTACGATAATTGTATTGCATGCATCATTCCTTAAATTCCAAAACTAATTCTACGATAACTCTGCAGTAAATTTGAATATTTCCCCCCCGGCCAATAATCTAGCCCCCACCTCTCAAATTTTAATCCCCCGAGATTTACGCCTTTTTTCCCAACCCAAATATAGCTTACATCAACCAAATCCCCCAAATTTTCCATAAATCCCCTTTTCAAACTCTTCACGAAATCCGTGCCCCTCCTAATGAATTATCCTTCGCCTCAAAAATTTAAAAAGCCCGGTTCTCTTAATCGCATTCATTAACTTTTGTATTGTTTTCAAACCTTATCTACTACATTTAATTAAAACAAAATAAAAATTTTTAACAAAAACCCTTTTTTTTA
>CM032669.1:18847784-18861536 GCA_019095985.1 Streblospio benedicti | reverse complement strand
TTTTTTTTTTAAATTTATTAATTTTGGTAGTTTTAGTAAGGTTTTTTTTTCTTTTTCCCAATTTAATTAAAAAACACATCACTTTTTGGGTTTAATTTTTATTTTTTTGATGTTTTTTTTAAAATTTTTTTAAAAAAAATATGTAATATATTTCAGGAAAAAAAATTTTTTTTTAAAAAAATTTTTTTAAAAATTTTTAAAAAAATTTTTTAATTTTTTTCCCCCTTTTTAAAATTTTTTTTAAAAAAAAAAAAAAAAAAATACCCTTTTTCAAAATTTAAAATTTTGCCTTTCTTTAAAACTTTTTAAAGCAAAAATTTAAGGGTGGGGTCCAAATACTATGATATTTCAAATGTTTGAAAAAATAGTTTTACCTTCAAAAAAAGAAAGAAATTTTTAAAAGCATTAGGTATTCATTTTTAGTTAGGGGGCTTTTGTTAAAAAAAAATGGAAAATGGCTTACCTCAAAAAAAAAAAAAAAAAAAATTTAAATTTTTTTTTAGGCTAGAAAAGTACAGAAAAGAACAACAAAAAAATATAAAAAGGAAAGAAAAAAAAATAAAAACCCTCCCAAAAAAAAAAGTGAGGGAAAACGTATGGCAATTGTTAACTGAAATTTTGGACAGAAAAGTTTAATTTGGGTCATTTGAGATCACGCTCCTTTGTTAGCATTTTGTGGTTATTCCAGGAGCTCACATTTGTAAACATCCATTTCAAATATTACATTCACTAATAATGATGATTCTTCTCCATTTAGAGAATGTATACCAAACATGATAACAATCTATTATTTGATCATAGTATAAAAATCATGTATACACACAAAAACTATATACGAGAACACAGTACAACTGAACAGTAAATCAGTAGACCCTTTACAGTGGTGGTTAATTTTTGGTAGCTTGTGAAAGTTTGGGCCCTTGAAAAGTGGTCTTATTACAGAGGTGGTCTCAAAAGGGAGGCGGTCTTTTGGGTACTTTACTGTACATGCATGAGCTAACAGCCAAAAGGACCACATCTTTGATGAGCTGCGTGGAGTTTTATTCTGATAAACAGATTTTAATTTTTTGGCAATGCTTTCTGCATTGACGCACATCTTGTCTCTTAGAAAATGTACCGATCCGAGTTTTTCTACGTTATATGTAAAGATACAATCCTTTACATTGTACATACTTTTGCTCGATTTTACTCAACTATTTGTTAACCCATCCTCTTGCTGTGATGTAATGGCGAAGAACATTCTAACATTTTAGAACGTCTATTGGAAATTTTGTTGTAGGATACTTAGTTTTGATATTTTTACACGTGATATAGTTTATATTGTATTTTTAAGTTCGTTTCTAGTCACGCTGTTGATTGGCAAACACATTTTTTTCTGAAATAATAATATTTTTAACTCTATGCTCTGTCACATTTTTATCGGTACTGTGATGTTTTACCACGCATTTTATGAGAGATAAAAACCTGATACAATATAATGAAGTACCAAATAAGGATATGAAATGTAGTTCTTGGACATTGAGCTTTTTCAGTGGCCCAACAGGCACCTCAAAGCATTCCCATGCATTATTCAATAACAAATATAGCGTATGAAACCATATGTTGAAGAAAACTCATTTCAGTGGCCCAAACCTAATTTCAAACATGAAAATTGCTGAAGAAAACCTATGCATCTATTTCGCACAGCCATAGTAATTGAAAATAGCTTCCAGGCCAAAAGTAACTTTATGAGTCGAAACTCTCTGAACCCCATAGCCAATGATATCGTCAGGGGAATATTCCATCAGCCGTCAATCACCCGGCCGTGTTACTTGGACCTATATCAGACTATATATAGTCTTAGCAAGCGGCATTGAATTTCGTTTGTTCGAGGGCAAATTAGAACCTCCGATTGACACCAATTTTGGGGACCAGCGTTAGAATTTAGGTGGTCTGGAATAGAGAGGTGGGCTCTATAAAGATGTTCGTTTTGGTATCATTATGAAGGTTTGGACAGTGATAAGTGTTCTTATTTTAAAGGTGGTCTCAATGGGATTCTACTTTGCCCTACCACTGTATTGCTGCAAGCATCACGGGTGCGCTGGGAGCGCTATCGCCACGCCCACGGACCTGGTCAAGGTGCGCCTGCGGCGCGCGTTTTTACGCACCGCCACCCCTACAGCAGTACGCTCGCCGCATTCAGAGCCACCTACAAGCAAGGTGCACGTGTACGTGGGTGTACTTGTGAGTGTGTGTGTGTGTGTGGCTGTTTGTATGTGTGTTTGTGTGAGGGGGTGTGGATGTTTGTGTGTGGTATTGTGTTTTGTGCGTGCTGGTGTGTATATGTGTGGGTGTTTGTGTGTGTATCTGTGTGTATGCTTCTGTGGGTGTTAGTGTGTGTGCTTGTGTGTGCGTGTTGGGGGTGCGTATCTGTGTGTGTTTGTGTGTGCTGTGTGCGTATGTTGATGAGTGCCTGACATGCATCACATCATGGTAAAGGCGCATTGACTGAAACCATGAGCTGCGTCATCAGCATGTTGTTAAATACACGTTGAAGAAGGTTTCAATGATTCGTTCATCTTATAGTGTACATTGCTGGATGTTGAAGACTATATAGATATTACATAATGAACCTTAAAATAGTTAAACTTAAATTATCGAAAACCTTCCTTCTGTCTATACGTCAACCCAAAGATCTTGTAATTTTAAAACCAAATTAAAGCTCCCATTTGTTTGAGGAGGCCCACAAGTGCACAAGAAGGCTGAAATTATGCCATAAACATGGTTCTGGTATTGTACTGCATTGTACTGTAATGTACTGCATTGTCATGTAGTTTACTGTATTGTACTGTATTGATCGATATTTGTACTGTATTGTACTGCATTGTACTGTATCGCTCCTGTCTCTGGGGTAGGAGGGATGCGGCCAGCCGTCGGCATGGTGCCCACCGTGCAGCGCGCCACCATCCTCACGGCCACGCAGATCCCTCGCCTACGACCACGCTTCCGCACACGCTGCTCAACCACGGCATCATGCAGGAAGGTACGTGGGGCACTGGCAGAACCCAGGTTCGTGAGTGCTGGGGTTGCACTTTAAGGGATCCTACGGCTTGTGCGCGCGTGCACCACAGCAACCACTATGAAAATAACGTATTTTGCGGGAAAGGAGAAGGGGGCTGCAGCCTCCCTCCTGATTCCGCCTATGATGGTGACAAGTATTCAATACCATGAGTTATTGCAATGTTGGTAGTGTGTACAATTAAATACAGTAGACTGCAACCCGCAACCCGGAGCTTCTGCCGCACAGTACACACCAAACCAGTGTTGTTACACATGGACTTGAAAAGGCGGCAGTCTGATGAGTGATCAAGCCGTAAAAAATGACGATGGTATGATGCCAAGATTCAATATAAAGCGATATTGTAAATGTGAGCAGAACTGGACCTCAATGATTTAACAGTCCACACCAGCAGAATACATTGTTGTTGCATGTGCGTCTGCACGTGACGGCGTCCATGCTGGCGGGGCTCGTCACGGCGCTCACCACCTCGCCCGTCGATGTCATCAAGACCCGCATCATGAACCGTGCGCAGGGAGGCACACATACACGTTCACCGCCGACTGCGCGCTCAGGACGCTCAGGTCAGCAGGGAAGTAGGACATAACCAAGCAACATAATTATGATTTCTGGACAGGAAGCAGCAAGTACATACGCCCGGGGACACGTGATGGCGATAAAGGGTGTTTAATGGGCAGTAGTCACCTTTCTAAGGGTTCGCACGAGGGCAGTTTTACATGAAATACATGCATGTTGCGCTGTGGGCGTGAAGGTAGGGGGGGCATTGGTGCTGTAACACGTATGTATGTCTTTATGAATGGCCAGATGTAATTGTAATTCCACGTTTTGAGACATAGATGTCTGTGGGTAGATAATAGATATGCTCTTGCATGTGCATGCACGAATGTATGAGATTGTGCTGTTGTTGTAGAGAAGCACACTGTGGTGTGGTCCTGTTACGGTTGGTGATTACAATATTTCGCCCAAGTTCAACAGATCGGCGGAATTTACCGTGCTTGTCTCAGAGCTATTTTGTTTGTTTACCAACAGAAGAGAGGCCAAGTGGAGGCTCAATTGTAGCCGGATGAGATCTACCTGAGAAGTAGCTTCGTTATTGCCACATCTGGACAGTATGTTGTTTGTTACTGAAGCATGCCTTCGCATTGTTTCGACAGGAAATACCGTAGCCGTTGTAGTCTGGCCTGTTAAATCTCACAGGAATTACATTGCATGTTTTTTTCATCAAACGATGGCAGCCGGCAGTAGCGAGCTGAACACCCGCGGTTGCAATGAAATACTGCGTTACCGCCAGATCATGCGTAAACAATAAAACAACATTTCGGTAGTCACAGCTGGTCGCTTATCAGATGCATATCGCGGGTCTGCGTAGTTTACGGGATTATTTGAATGGCGGTTATAAAACATCACCAGCAACACACGATGTTGTCCGGCTTGTTCATTCAGCATGTTCATATTATTTGTTTGCCAGCTAACCTCTAAAACATACTGGCGCAGGACATCAAAATCACAGCTTTTCTGTGTTTTGCGGTCATCTTGCGGTCGAACATATTAGCTTTATTATTTTTCTGTGTTTTGCCAGCTTTTTCGACCCTGAAACATGATCATCAAAATTGCCTGGCGCGCAATACATGCTTTTTGTGAAAATACAGTTGGCGGTATCTTGAAGTCGGCATTGACCGCTGCGAAGTGGTTACCCTGATTTGTAATGCTGGCATCACAAGCACAGAAATGTCAAGAGCAGGACCTACCAGCCGTTGACTACCGACTGACACCACCATACTAAATCATACATGGATGAGGCGCACTTTCGATCATACGTTAGCAACGCTAAATCAGCAATGCCTTCTGTCGGTCAGTATTGCCACAGTTCCCTTGTTAGATTTAGTAAATATACCGTCCGTTCAAGAAAAATCGCTGTCTGGCGTAGCTTAAACCGCGTCAATACAGTTGTACCTCGCAAGCTTACCCAGATGGCGATCGCCGATTACCGCAGACCACTGGGTCCGATAGCGTGCCGACGACTACCAAATATTTCAATACCTCCGGCGACATGTACTGAACCGATATTCAGATCCGTTAGTCTGTTGCAGCGATTATCACGTTATCATTTCATCACAAGCATCGCTTGTCATCTTCACAGTATCAACATCGTTATCGTCATCCATGTTCAATTTTTATCGGGGGGAAGTATCGCCACATTTTGTCAGTGAGGAAGAAGGTCATCATTAGACCCTTTACATGCAGGACTTCGACGAATTTGTAATATGAAAGAAAAATTGCGAGGCACAGTCACAATCACAGCTGAAAAATCATTGCCGTTTTAGTCATATAGTCAATTTCATCGGTCACCTTCTACTTCAGTAGTATTCTCTGCGGCTTGACATGCTTGTCCAACAGCAGCCAATGCAATACAGCTTTTTCTTTTTGTCCATTTTTAATAGATATGTTTCAGATTTTTCATCGGGCCTGCTTGGACAATGATACACACCAGTCCGAGTATCATCGGTCAACATCATTAACGTATTATTAGTCATTTGAAACAGCACCGCTTAAATATTAGCTTGGTTCAAGGTCATTATTCTGTCTACCATGACAGACTACCGGGTAATTGTGGCAGCTATGGATTCTGTTAGCACTAACACAACCAACATAAACATTTTAAATGACAGCTGAAGAGAGCCCATGCATTTACTTAAAAGTATACTTTCAACATGGCGGCTCCGATTTGAAATACGTATCATTTTTCATTGTTTATTCATTTTGGAAATGATTCATCAGTCACTTGATTAACATCATTTGAAAGAAAAATCAGTTGAAGATTTAGCAGACGCCGGGCAAGTAGGCTTTTTGTTTTTGTCCTTTATATTCTGTTAGATAAGAGCGATTACCGTCTGTTGCTGCTTAGTAGCAACAGGTTTACCGAATAAAGAAATATTATTTTAGCAGAATTGACATTGCAATATAACATGTTTGTACCATTTTTTCCACACTCATTGAGGTCGGCATATGCTGCTTATAGCAGACAACATTGCTTGCTTGGTTTGACAGTCTTCTGAGCAGCTGAGCACGAAAAATATTGCATTTGTTTAATTTGTAACAACAGCATCTTCATCCCAAATCATGTTATTTATTGCTTTACCGAGCTTTTAACACGACAGCTTGGTGGTTTATTATTCGAAAGCTGGTTATTGATGATGCTGTTGACGTATTGATGCTTTATAAACATTTTTGCTATCTTTCTGATCATTTTGCCACGCAGCCTCGCATTGCCGACAGGTTTGCTCGATGACACATTTCCAGAAGTCGTTAACACCATCGACATCACGATAGTTGTGGTGTTGAACATATCCATGGGACAGCAGCCTTGCCACAGAAATCAATACATGGTACCAGCCCACTGTCCAGCGGCTACAGCTTAAAATTTTTGGCGACGTTGCCCATCATCGCCTTAGTCGATCACAGGGAACATGAAGCTGTTGCATATGTAGCCAGACTGATATTGCAAGAACGTTGTGAGGCTTAAATAAGATCTTATAAAGAACGTTAACTGCCATATTGCTTCCATAAACATTTTAATAGGGTGAGGCTTTATATGAACCTTTTTCCATAAACATTTTAATAGTGGACATTTTAAAATGTTTACAAGGATAAAAACATTAATTGTGTTAGCGTGTATTGTAAGCGTAATCTGTAATGTTGGATGTTGGTAGTCACACCTATTTACACATATACTTGTGTTTTAGTCAACAAGCCATGTTATATAGATAATGGTCATTTACCAAGGCAAGATGAATGGGCAGCATTAAAGCAAAAAAAATTTTTTTTAAAACTGTAGCCGTATATAAACGGACAGTAGACATAATTATACATGTAATTTTTATGATTTCTGTAGCTTAGAACATAATTTTATTATGGATAATGTTCATGTACACATTGTATCATGATTTTACGATAGTGCATGCTTTGTTTTACATAACTTTCTAGGTATTTTTTCATGTATTGTATCATCGAAATTGGTCTGATAAAAACTTCTGTGAAATACTTGAGGCTTTTAAAGGTATACGTTCGTAAATGGTTCCCACGTCAAGAAATTCTTAAAAATGATTACATATAAGCATCAATATGTCAACTTTAACATTATCAAATGTAATGCTAAGGGAACCAGCTTTCCGAATGAAAAAATGAAAATTACGAAACATGCCTTTTTCATTATAAACGAGCGATAGTGGTAAATACTTCAAACTGACCATTTTCCTTAGCAAAAACTTATTAAATAGCATGATTTAGGCTGCAAAGTGTGTCATTTACTCACCAAAATACTTCATAAGATTCATTTACAATAAACAGATCGCTTGATATTTTTTGGTTTGAAATATTGCATCTGGTATGATACAAATTTAAAAAAAATGCAATATTTTTTCGTAAAAAGAATTTTTTGTCAACTTCTCACGTCAAGGAATTTGTCAAAATTACAAGCAAGCTAAAGCAATGTATCTGCTACATAAAGCAAGCAAAAAAATATGAGGTATACACACAGATAAGAGACTTATGTCCAATTGAACATTGGAAAAATGAATTTTTTTTAAACGTATTTATGTACGAAATAATGCAGATTCTTATAAAATAATATTTCTTTATTCATTAAACCCAGACAAACTGACTTGGCATATAAAGTATGTAAGCAAGTTGGTAAATCATGCTATCAATACAGTTAGCAAATTATAAAGGATAAAAAATAGTAATCAGACCAAAAGCCCTGGTCATAAACTATCTTACTGCGTCTGTAAATTTTCAATTTGGTGACACACTAGCTATGAAAAAGATTTTTTTTCTTCAAATGATGTTAATCAAGTGTATTTGATTGAAAAATGCATTTCAAACTTGTAATCTTTTAAATAAAAATGAATAAACAAGTAAAAAAAATGGTATGACACTGTTATTTCAAATCAGGTTATAAAGCATTTAAGTATACTTTAAGTAAAATGCATGATCTCTTCCCTTCATTGTCACAATCATTTTTAAAGCACAAATGTTTTGTACAAATGTATTTAGTTCTGTGTTAAATTTGCTTAAATTATTTTACCTAACAATTTTTAATTAGTGTATACAGTATGTCATGGTGGAGTTAAGAATATATTTATTATTGCTTTTTTTTCAAATATTTCTTATATTTAAATGTAGTGCTTGTTTTTCAAATATTTCTTATATTTATATGTAGTGACGAATGTATTTACGTTGTAGTGATAGTAATATCCATTTATTGATTGATATAGTTCAATTGTATTTATTATTATTGTCAAAACAGTGTTGATGAAAAAATCTGAAACTATGTTATTGTGTTATGGTCTGGAAGTTTTGTTTTATATATCTAAATAAAAATGGACAAGAAAACATTAAAAAACATGAGTATAGTAGTTATTATAGTCATTGTAAATATACTTTTTTTTTCATATTTACAAATTCTTTTTCTTCCTCCTGCATGTAAAGGGTCTAATGAATATGATGTGATTTTTTCCTCACTGATAAGTGTAACATTCTTTCCCCCTTGATGAAATGAAAATTATTGTTTATGGATGATGGTGATCTTGATGCTGATACTGTTGATGAAGGCGGTGGTGGGGATGAAGGCGGTGGTGTGGATGATGGCAGCGATGAAAATCTTTCTTTCCTCTTCTGCCTTCTACGCCAATTTCTTCTACACCAAGTAGTTCTTTGGATCTGAATAATATCAGTTCAATTATATGAAACTCATGGTCACTGGGATCTAGAATTGTGAAATAATTATTTATGTAAAAAGTAGTCATCATGGCTGCATATCACTTTGTAATCACATCTCTAGTTGTGGATAAGACTACCTAGATATTTATTATCAACTGATCACCATCTAAAATAAACACGGGAACATTTGCTATTACGTAGTGACTTGGTTTAAAACACATAGTTACAGTTTTCTTATGATTTTCTAGAACATGATACCAGCATTACAAAAATCAATTGGGTGGCCACTTCCAGCAGCTGGTCAAATACCCATTTTTTTATTTTCAAGATGGCCAGCATTACAAAATGGTCGATTTTTTTTTCCAAAAGCTTCATATCTCGCTTATTATAACACTTATGTAAGTGATTTTGGTGTCTAAATGTATGTTTCAAGGGTCAAGGAAAATAACAAAACACAGAAAAATAATAAAAAACTGAAACTTAATCCACTATGTTCATTTTTTCAAGATGGCCGCCAAAATGACCGATATTTTAGAAAAAGCTTCATATCTCACTTGTTATTCCACTTATGTGAGTGATTTTGGTGTCTAAATGTATGTTTAAGAGGTCAAGGAATACAATAAAACAAAGGAAAATAATATATATGAACATGCTGTATTGGTATACAGAAGTGGGCAAATACAGTTTATAACACATCATTGAATTCACTTTGACACCTATAGTGATGAACATAACTATTATTCAAAATAATCCACGTAAACACACTAGTTATGATATGCATCTGATATGGCTGATATGCACCTGTTAACCTATATGACTACCAGAGTAATTTGTTTTATTTGATTTTTTACATGATGCACAACATTGACACCTAGTATTTCATTCTGTACCCAGATTGTTTCAGCACCGCTTCCTTCAATATACTTTCCTATACATGCCATCAAGATTTTGGTTGGATGAAAAAAGCCCATGCATAGTATGATGTTCTTGAATTCCTGTGGGTTTTGTGATTGGATTTCTCTGGCAATCCGGTAAACACCTTCATCACACATTACAGCCATATTTTCTTGGTCAAGTTGTGCAAGAATATTTTGAAAATTCTTCAGTGAGGTGTACACCGTGCTGTACTCTGTTACAGGATGTGGTAATATTGGCAGGAAACCCACAATTCTCTCAGGTAGATCTCCATCCGGTACAAGGGAGTTGAATCCACTCCATGAAGGCACCTCTTGCTCTTGACACTCAACACCTATCTTGCCATCATCTAATTCTGAAAGATTCATTCGTCCTAAAGTCCATACCATGTCTTTCGATTCAATGTTCTTCTTCTCTTCTTGATTCATCACATAATGTGGTTTCACTTGAAAGTTCTCTGGAATATCAGGTTTTCTGGCTGGTTTTACAAACTCTCTTATCTTCTGGCACTCAAGAACATCATTAAACTGTTTCTCTCTGTGGTTGACATTTGTGTCAGATATATTTGGTTTCTTTTTTCCTGGGTATTGCTCTTTTATGAATCAAAATTGCAACAGTGTCATGCGTTCCACCAATCCCTGATTCAGTGTGTTCTTCATGATCAAAATTATCAAAAGCTCCAATAGTATGTACACCAGGAAGAAAATGGCTAGGAAGGGGAACATTATCATTACTGGTATCATCTATGAAAGAAGCAATATCATCATGATATCTCTTAGATCATCATAACTCATGCATACTCCCTGGTGGTTAAAACTTATTATCAGTGTACTACTTTTTGCAAGTGTGATGGATAGCCTCCGCATTAAGAATATGTAGTGCAGTACGTTTCCTTCCATTGTTGATAATGTAAAATAACATCTGATAGATTGAGAGGATCTGTCTATTCTTATTCTGGGATATACCTGTCATTCAAAGCAAAGTCTTGCTGTAGGAGAGTCTCTCTCATGTCTTATGTCTTATATGGGGATCCATAGAACGGATGATATTAGCCATATCCTCTTTTTTGCCACTTTTCATATACACCAATGCAGACTTGTTGGCCTCCGTTGGATAGGCAAAATTGATTTCAGTACCAAAATAGTTGATCAAAAGCAATTTAATTTCTCTGTTTTCAAACAGTTTACATCCATGATCCAATAATTGATTGCACAAGTCTCTAATTGTGCTAAGAGTGTGGCCATATCCTGACTTTAATCTGGGTTTGATTTCCTGTAAAATATGATGAAATGTTTTGTGTCGTTCAGATTGACATTTTTGTTGGTCTTTCATCTGAATAGATCGGTCATAGGTGCGGAGATATGCCCTCATGCAATCATTGTGATACAGAATATCTGCTCCAAATATCCATGCTGAGTCCTCCAGATCACAAACACGAGTGTAGACATCATCTTGAAAATGCACTGTAGCATTGATAAACTTTTTGTGCTCTGTCACATTCACTAATCCTATGCTTTTTATGATTCTTGTTTTTTTTGTTATCTTACCACATATTACACAGTTTGATTTATATGAAGGGTCATTGCTGCTTGGTGGTGGTCTAGGCACTGATTCTCTTCTGGCTTTTCTGATAAAGCTTTCATCTGTTGAAACACTTTTCGCTATAATGTTGGGCCTATCTTCATCTTCTGCATTTGCCTTTGCAGCTTGTTCAATACGGTTTAAAGTGTTTTGTGTGTATATTTCTTTTGTAACAATCGTTAGACACATGATACACAATCGAATCTAGAGGAAGGTTCTGAAGTCTTTCATATACCTCATCCGTTCGTATTACAGCTGTCTTGTAGATCTGTTTTCTTCCAGTATCACTACTTGTAAGATTAGTATCCAAGTTTGATGTGCAACATACCCATATAAAAATCCAATATTCTGGTCTAAAGTCATCAACTTTCCTCTTTTTAGGGGGAATATGTCCTGTTATAGTTTTAATGGAAACATAATGACTATATAAACTGTATTTCATTTTGGTAAAAAAACCTATGGTAAAAATTAGCTAGTAAAAATACAATAGATCTCCAACAGTTTATTATCAAGATTAATTATTACTTACTTTATTCCATTCTAATTTGATTGAAGTGCTTGTAGATGTGGGATGGCTATGCCTATTAAATAAAGGATAATCATAAGATTTACACAATTTCTTTAATCTTTTAAGTGGCATGTAGTACTTGTATCAGCAAATATTACAATTATAGGTTACTTATAGACCCAAAATAGAGTCTACTATAGTTCTAGTACAGTGTCAACAACACCTCTAATAGATATAGGCCTTTCTAGCATCAGTAACATTGAAGGAGTTGACATAACATGCATGCATAGATCTACATATAGCCCTGGCATGGTACATAGCCATGAATCTAGGACTAGAAATTAGTCCAATATGCATGGACCATGGTAGGTGATAGGTATTGACTGACACTGCTTCTATCATACTCTTTGGATAGCTATCTTTTGGTTTATAAATACTAAAATAGCTTAAATAAATGCTTTCCTACCCAATAACATCGACACAATGACAATTTTATTTAGATATTTATAATTTTATTTATATTCACTATCATTACCTACCTGTAAATCTGCATCTGCTTCCATTGTAATATACTTTGTACACTTTAACTTTGTCGTTTTGTTTTCTTTTCACTGTTTATATTTACATAGAAACAGCACCATAGTTACCAATTTGCCTACAGTACACATACTTTTTAAATATCGCGATGTATTTGAGAACGTGACAACGCAGTTTTACGTGGTACATTATGCATGCTATGCACAGGTCTAGGAGCATCATTAACCCAGGTGAGTTAAAAAGAAAAAAAAATCCGACAGACGCTCCTTCATTAGTAACAATGCACTCAAAGATACACATTTTACCCACTCTATTTACACTTGGAGTAGGTCATCTTTGACCTTCAAGATGTCACTTTTTTGTCAGTGATGGGGTCGTTCCAATAAGGCCTAAACTGTACTTTAGAGCAAGCCCTTTGATTTAAAAAGAAAAAAATCCGGACAGACACTCCTTCATTAGTCACAATGCGCTCAAAGATTCGCATTTTACCCACACTATTACATGTGGCATAGGTTATCTTTGACCTTCAAGATGCTGCTTTTTGCCGGTAATGGGGTCATTCCGATAAGGCCTAATCGACCATTAGGGCAACCACTTCAATTTAAAAAGAAAAAATCCGAAAGACGCCTCCTTCATTAGTCACAATGCGTTCAAAGATTCGCATTTTACCCACTCTATTACACTTGAGTTGGTCATATTTGACCTTCAAGATGCCGCTTTTCCCGTAATGAGATCATTCTGATAAGGCCTAATCTGTTCTTTAGAGCAAGCCCTTTGATTTAAAAAAAGAAAAAAATACGGACAGACGCTCCTTCATTAATCACAATGCGCTCAAAGATATGCATTTTACCCATTCTATTACACGTGGAGTAGGTCATTTTTGACCTTTAAGATGCCGCTTTTTACCGGTAATGGGGTCGTTCCGATATGTCTTAATCTGTTCTTTAGAGCAAGCCCTTTGATTTAAAATGAAAAAAAAATCCGACAGACACTGCTTCATTAGTTACGATGCGCTCAAAGATAGGCATTTTACCCACTCTATTACATGTGGCGTTGGTCATCTTTGACCTTCAAGATGCCGCTTTTTGCCGGTAATGGGCTCGTTCTGATGAGGTCTAATCTGACCATTACAGCAAGCCCTTCAATTTAAAAAGATAAAAAAATCGGACAGACGCTCCTTCATTGGTCACGATGCGCTCAAAAGATGAGCATTTTACCAACTCTATTGCATGTGGGTTTGTTTCATTCATCTTTGACCTTCAAGATGCCGCTTTTTGCCAGTAATGGGGTCATTGCGATAAGGCCTAATCTGTTCTTTAGAGCAAGCCCTTTGATTTAAAAAAAAAAAAAAAATCCGACAGACGCTCCTTCATTAGTCATAATGCGCTCAAAGATATGCATTTTACCCACTCTATTACAAGTGGAGTAGGTCATC
>CM032669.1:18834053-18847684 GCA_019095985.1 Streblospio benedicti | reverse complement strand
GATCGAGACATGTGTGGGCAGAGGTCACTCCTTCACTGGATTTTGACGAGTACAGTTGTATTCTTGATGTCACTTGTGTTTTCTGTCGTTGTTGTGAGAAAGTTTGAAGTTTGAATCATGGATAAGTTTACCATTATCACGAGATTCGCTGACATCAGCCTTGATGATTTGACCGAGTTGCAAGGTGACTTTGTTCTATATATGAAGCAAATACTTATTGCCCTCATCAAATGCCATCCTGAATTCCTGAACACTATTTTAAAAACATATATTTTAATCACTCCGGTCGAGAGCCACCAAACTAGGTACCCTAACAGGTACCCTCAGGAGAAACTGTTAGGATATTAAAAGTTAACAAGCTAAAGTTAAGGCAGAGCTTATGGTGACAATATAGCAGTACATTTGTACATACACCCATGACAATTATAAGGTTAAAAAGAACAACTACAGTCATATGACATAAGATTAAATTAAACAAACAACCATGCCAAGTAGGTGTAGCATTTTTTATCAATAGAATAGCGGTCACTTAAAATACACTCTGGAAGTAGTCAATTATCCCTTTCAGTCATAGGAGCTGGGTTAAGCCATACTTTCTTGATTTGCCCTGACAAAACATTATTGGATGTCAGATACATAATTTGGCTATGATATGCTATAAACTGTCAGAACACATGTGGTATAAAGTGGTAAAATGGTAAAATACTTGGAAATGTTAGAAACCTTCTTTTTATTATGCCGTCTTGAAATCTTGGAGCCATTGGATTGAGGGTGTGCAGACGAGAGCTTATGCCACAGCACTTAACTGGTCATTGCATTTTGACATATATTTTGTAATAGCATATTGTGCATAAACCTACAGAAGAGGAGTCCATTTATACGTAAGATTATGTATTATAGACTGTATCGTTTTTCATGATAAGTCTACCTTTGTAGGTCAAAACAGCAGTGAGTGTTTATAATGCGCTTTCGGGTAATTCATTAGTGGCTCTCTTATATCTCACATTTCTATCATACACCAGCAAAAAGCTGAGATTCCAAAGCCTGATACAGTATGTAACATCTTTGCTTTCTTGATTTGGTATTATCACCTTATGTGGTTCATAAATATAAATAATCGATCTCTATCCAGATGAAATCGTGTTCATTTCTTTGGACCCTGGTCCTATCTTTAACTAGGATATTTTCCTGATTGTGGTCGTCACACAGCTTTATGACGGACGTTTTCAAATTGCTGAAAGGTGGGACTTTAGTGTGATATACAATAAATCACCAAACAGTTTGTGTCTTCATCATTATATGAACTAATTTAGAAATATATGATGCTAACCTTGCTGCGTTTTTCATAGCTGTAGTCATATAATAGTGTTCATTTTATTGGTTATTAAGACCATCGTGAATTCCATAGTACAGACAATTGAAATCATTCACCATAAAGAATACTATTGTTTCTTTAAAATGGTATATAATAGAATTCATTGAGTTGTATAATAAGCAAACAAACTAGAGTTAAAACTTTCACAGTAACAACTGTATTACCAGTCAACACTTAAATCAACACCAAGCAGCAATTCATAGTGGTTATCTTTGAGTGGAATTTAGTCATGTTAAGCTGTAGAGTCCCTATCATGGACCATCGGAAAGCTGAGATTCCGAGCTTTCTGATGGTATATAAAAATCTTTGGTGCCCTCTGATGGTACCAAATCTCAAAAAAATCCGGCCGTTGGCCCATGCGCTACTGTGACTTATTGGATCACGCCCATGGTATTTTTTCATGCTTATAGTTCTTATATCATAACGTTCCCCACGCAATAACTTCATTCCATGTACCAAAACAATTATCTCAGCATAATTTGCCACCAGTCGTATGTGACACCTGTTTTTGAGTCTTCTTTTATTTATTCATAAATATTGAGTGAAAATCAAAGTTTTATGTATGATCTGCCCAGTCAAATACTTTATCTAGATGTGGTTAGTGCATGCATTAGTGCTATTGTGGTATCAGGTATAGTGCTGTTTTGAACTCATTTGTTAACTCCTTGGCTGCTTTCTGCTGTTATGTGTTGGGTGATTGCCTGTTCCCCAGCAATAGGCCATGAACCATTCCATTCTAACACTTGAGAAACAAGTACCGTATTCATTGCATTACGCACACAGTGCGCTTTAATACAAACAAAACAAAACATACAAAACAAAACAAATGTCAACCATAAACAAAAACACAAGATATATCTCATAAGCGGATCCGAAATATTTTTCGCCGTCCTTGCATTTTTCCTTTCATCGCCCACTTCGAATGAATGTCAACATGTATGAGCCGTGAACATTTTTTCACAACGCGCCTGGCATGTTGGACTTATAATATGGCCCCAGGCAGGTGACATTTTGGCAAAAGATCTGCTTAATTTAACTTGTGTGGGTGGGAGTGTGGAACTAAAAAGGACAGTTGCGCTTATTGGAACGAATAAAGTGTCCATGTCGTCACGTGGCCGGTGCCTGCTGCACTTTACAAGTCCTCCTCATGCCACACCGGGGTCTCGGCTCCTTCACGTCTGCTACTTCTCCTTATCATTCTTTTCATGTAATTTCATTAGTTATCATGATCCAGAAGTACCTGATAACCTGGATAGGGTTATCACGCCTCTTTGAAGTGGGGTGATACTATGGTTATCATGCTTGTTCTCAGCCGGACTACTTTTTCACATTTTTTTAAAACAGTGTTGTAATTTATATACATAATTCTTTACATCGCAAACACATTTTTTTCACTTACATTGACAGTTTCACCAACTAGCATCGTTGGAATGACCCTTCTGCGCATGACAGGAGGTCAATCCCGCCGATCCCTGCCGAGAACCAGATCGTAAACTCGTGAGAGTTGGTGGCCCCCTCGTTACGGTTCATGACCTGCCTGTACGTTCGGATATGCACTGCCTCTTTGATTGTCCTTGTCTTCCAGTCACTCTCCCTGTCTATTACACTTGCACCTTCCCAGTCTATATCGTGATTGTGTTGGTTCACGTGGTCCGTGATCGCACTTTTGTTAAGTTCCGTCAGAGATTCCTTCTTTGTGGCTCTAGTAAATGCTCCTTTCTTATTCACTTCTACATCTTTCAAATGTCGATACTCTGATTGTGAGAAAACAAGACAGAACTGTGAAAGTGTTAGTATACAGAAAGAAGACTCATACTGACCAATATTTGCATTTCTCCTCACACCATCCACTCCAACACAAGTTGGGAATCATTCGCACTCTCATGGATAGATGTGAAGAGATAGTGACCGAAGAGGAGGACAGGAAGAAAGAGGAACAACATGTGGTTGAAGCTCTGAGCAAGTGTGGCTATCCAGAGTGGACGTTTAAGAGAGTGAAACACCAGAAAGCGACCAAACCGAAAAGGGATATGGACAAGATCAAGAAGAGAAAGGAATGTGAAAGATCAAAGGGTCTAGTAATCTTACCATATATGAAAGGTGTGACTGAGGGCATATCCAGGATACTGAATAAACATCGTGTGTCTACGGCTGTCAAACCCAAACAGACAATCCGGAACTTGCTAGTACACCCGAAAGACAAAGTGGATGTTGGACAAGAGTGAAATAGTGTATAAAATTCCATGTAAATCATGTGATCAAGTGTACATTGGAGAAACAGGAAGAAAGTTTGGGACAAGGATGAAAGAACATTTGAAAAATGTAGAAGTGAATAAGAAAGGAGCAGTCAAGTCAGCCCAGAACCAACCAAAAGTGGCCCATTCCCTGCCGAGCCAACCAAATCACTCCACATTTGGGGCAATGTCATGCACGATCCACCCAGAAATGAGAAATCGGGTGTATTTTGGAGGATCGGGAGCTAGGATCGGCCGCGTGAAATGGGGGTCTAAGAGTAATGAGTAATGTCTGTTTTAGTGTGGAGATCACTAGCTATGTATGGTGGTGTCTAAGCCTGCTCGAGTGAGCGATAGAAATATTGATATTAAAGTTTTTTTTAACTACATTGCAATGGTCTTACCTTTATGTATGTATTCTGTAACTAAGTAAAGCAGAAGAAACAAGTACAATGTAATGAAACCAAGGCAAGTCCCTATAACCAATAATAATGTATCAGCCATGAGCTAGGAACATGGATACACGTGTCATGAACCTGCATTTATTCAAATTGACCACAGACACACCTCTTCATAAACTTCGAATGGCAGATCCATCTAGTCATACAATGAGGGTGGTGTTAACCAGTCAATTCCATTTCAAATTTCCCCTTACATTTCTCCGGCAAGCATATCTCTATAATATCATTGCTGAAAGACGGGTTTTACAACTCTATGCTTTACAATCCCTGCTTGCTAGAGAAATGTAAGAAAAAGAGGATGTTTGAAATGAATTCTTCAAGCACGGGGTTTCTTTGAAATTTCAACGCATGCATAGTTAATTTCATGATTTTGTACAGTCAAAAACTGGCAAGGGTGTTAATAATCCCATCAAAACTATTGTTCAATGGAAAAGAGTTGAAATGTTTGGAGTTGCCTGTCAATTACCCTTATATTAAACACTTAATCAATGAGCACTGTAATATGATTACCACAGATATGCCTATATTGTGTGTCATTTAGCAATAACTGTACCCTTATTTCAGAGCATAACATTCCCACGTGTATTACGGTAACGTGACCGTGGTTGGGTCATGGGGTTATATATATTTTCATACATGAAAAAAGTGGTGTATAACACAATCCACATAACTACTAATTATAGGAGTTAAATGGGTATAAAAAAGAGTGATGAATTACGTCGGGTTCAGCTTATGAAGTAAATTTTTAAAAAATACCACGTTAATTAAAACAAATCGCTTGTATGATGTTTATTCTGCCATATAGCCACACATGGCTGTACCCTAATAGCACAGTGACCAGTCCACGTGGCAGTTAGAGGAGGTTGCAGCAGAGGATGGCGTGGGAGCGGCCGTCACACCACGGGAGGAGCCCGAAGCGCACGACCCGATGATCGCCTGCAATGAGCGTGGGCGGTCGTCATGGGCCGCAGCATCGTGAGAGGGGTGGAGATTATTGTATGGTGTAGTGTTTGTAAAGCAGAATAGGATGTATAACCCCTCCCTTCCCCCATGACGCTTTGGCCCATGGTTAGAGTCTCTACAAGACCATACAGGTCTACATCTTCTTGTTATCCATAACATAACCACATGAGAATGAGCATATTTCAAATTGTGCCTGTAAGAAATCAATATATAGCACCTGGAGAGCTGCTGAATGAATAGACATTATGAAATTGACACATATATCAGTGTTTTACATGCTGTAACTACTTAAATGAAAAAGCGCCCCCAGTGTGGTCAAACCAGTGTTTTAATCCTGGAGAAACACTGGAATGCCACTGTCTATTGCAGCAGCTAACAGAACCAGGGGTGGGTTTTATAAAGGTTTTCCGTGCACGGGAATACTACCTTTCGGTCGGTACCAATAACATCGATAAATTTGCGTTTTTATAAAAGTTTAACTTTCCGATCCGTCGGTGAAACGATCGGTAACACGCACGGATTTTCCCGTCACTTATTTTTTGTGCCGGTAGCAATACTTATCATCGAAAACACAGTACGTTTATGTAAACAAAAATCTAACGTTTACAAAATGGCATTAATTTACAATGTTATTCATGGAAATAGACTTAGAAGTCGGCCACGGATTTTCAAAAGAAGATTAAACCCACTAGAAGAATATACAGAGGAAGAAATCCGTCGTCGGTACAGACTTTCTCGCGCGTCAATAGAAATATTATATGATAAAATAGGATTTGACTTGGAACCACAGACCAATCTAAATCATAGTATCCCTGCAATTAACAAGATTTGCTGTGCCTTGCGGTATTATACGCCAGGAAGCTTTCAAGCTGCATTAGGTGAAAATCAATAAATATAGATACTACTTTCATACATATAAAACCAATATAATCAATGCCCCACCGTGCACCTTTTATAAAACCAACGGTAACAGTAATTACCGATCGTCCGTAACTGCTCCGTGATCGGTAAATACCGACCGACCGTCGGAGAAGTCTTTATAAAACCCACCCCAGGTTTCATAAAGGTTTTCCGAGCACGGGAATACTACCTTTCGGTCGGTAACCAATATGATCGATGGGCATACACAAATCAACCAACGTAACTGATAAAATATGCAATTTGCGTAATGACTACATCAAATTCCCAACGACTATGGAAGATCAACGACGTGTAAAAGAAGGATTTTATGCTATTGCAGGCGTTCCAAATGTACTTGGATGCGTAGACGGAAGTCTTATAAATACATATTGCACCACATGTGTACGTCAACCGCAAAGGCAGTACCGATCATCGGTAATTGCTCCCTTGATCGGTAAATACCGACCGTCGGAGAAGTTTATACAAAACCCACCCCAGGCTGCCTTATGATATTGATATTTCCATGCTGGCTAAAGCTGTAAAATGGTCAATATTTGGGCCCATTCGGACCATGTGAAATAGGGTTCTTGTGTCACTATTTCCAACCGACATGCCAAATTTGAGCATCCTGTAGAGGGGTAACAAACCGGACGGAAGGAAGGACGGAAGGACGGACGCAATTAATTGGGTACTAGCCTGTGTATAAAACACTGGAATATTTTCGACTATAGTCTATTCAGAAGACCTTCTTCAGACGTCACTGACGTCACACACAAAGGCATGCTGGGACACACGCTCTACAGGTCTGTCATGGCACCTTTGTACAAGCTCGAGATGATGACAGATTGGAATTGGATGTTTTACTGTATTTAGTCCACACTTACTTCCTGCACTTGGACTCCACAGCTGATGATCTGGCCGTAGTCTCCATAGACCCAGCGACACTGGCTGCCGATGCGGACGCTACTCTCTGAAGGGGGAAAACTTAGTTGATAGAGGGGGAAAAAACCCTACCCCATTCTCAAGTCTCAGAAAAAATCGAGGGCCATTCTCATTAAATTTCTAACCATTTCAGAATGTCAGTTTCACAATTTCTCACAATTCTCAAAGAAAATGGACCCCCATTCTAATTTCTTATAAAAGATCAAGGGCCAGAATTCGGTCACCAACATTTTTTTTCCTAAATCACCAGTCACCAATACATATCATTGTCTTTCACCGATCCCCAGGAATTGTAATTGAATAGGTTGCATCACATTTTCATCACATCCGACACACTTAAATACAAGCAGTTCACAATTTACGCTCAAGATTTAGGGCGAATCACCAATCACATGTTTCACTATATGACCACGCCGCCCCCACTCACCCTCGCAGCACCTCATCACGTTGGGCGAGCCCGAGCACAGGCTGGGCCCGTCCCCAGACACGCACATGCCGGCCACGTAGTCGCCCGAGAAGCAGTCGTGCTTCGTGCCGAGCGTCGCGTGCGCCTCGTAGCACAGAGGCGCGGCGGCGGCGGCGGTGGCGGCGGCGGGGGTGTCGTCTGCAAGTCAGTGATCAAGGGTCGTCTAGAAGGTTGTAGGTTGACAGCAGAACCTGTCCACATTGAGGCCAACAGCAAATATGGAAAAATGAAATTTTCGGTGTGAAAAGGTGATGCGTAACCTCAAGAGTTTATACAGAAACACTCGCTGCCCCGCAGGAAATGGCAAAATTTAATTCACGAAAGAGGATATAAATTTTAAGATAGAATCAGTTTTAAAACTGATTCTATCTTAAAATTTCTTCAGGGTTGAATGGGTAGCGGGGTGCCACTTAAGGTCCAAAATCATACCCCATAGTGAAACCAGTGAAACTATGAAAATGATACACCTAGTGAAACCACATAATGAAAACTATGGGGTATTATTCTATGTGAAACTGTAATGAAAAAAAAATTTTTACAACTTCTATTTACTTTTTATACTTTTTATGGCTCAACAATGCAAAATCACGTGAAAAGTGAGTTAGATATTGAACCTTGAGATTGAACCTCCCTCAGTGAAACTGGCTGGAATGTTGAAATCATGACCCCTAGTGAAACTGCGGGGTTGAAAAAGGTGAACCCCCTATCAGTGACACATGCCGTATATGGCGACTATGGAAGTACCCCCCCTGCCCAGAGTGTCTGACCCCCGGGGTTACTATTTGGCCACTATATCACCCCCAGTACAGAGTCTACCTGTGTAGCCGTCATGCCGGCAGCAGCGGATGTAGGAGTGGAAGCGGTCGCACGCGGCGGTGGCGCCGGACGAGCAGAACTCTGTGAGCAGGTAGCCGTCCGGACACTCGAGCGCGTCGCCTGGGTTGCCGTACTGGTAGGTGCTGCAACACGGCGTGGGTGATGAGAGAGGCAGGTATATTATATTGAGCGAGGATGCAGGCAAATGCCATAGACGCACAGGTTTTTAGATGGGTTTGGGGGGGGTAGGTATGCTCCACATTTTTTATTAATCTAGACCCCTTTTTCATATCGCCTGAGGCTATTTCAGACAGAACAACAACCCCTCCGCCCCCCCGCCCCCCAAACATAGGAATCAGTTACACCTCTTTCGCCTCATATCTAGCCAACGCCTTTTAATCCATGGGTTGCGTGATACCAGGGTTCATGTACTTGGTATATACGGGCCCAACGTTTAGATCTCACATTCATTTTACAGGTTTTCGTTACCGTTACACAGCTTATTTCATGGGTATCAACGTGAATATTTGATATCAAACGCCATGCATATGTCTTAATTCTGAAGAATCCAATGTATTTGCCACGTTACAGACCTCTTTTTTACATACGAACTTCGCAAACACTCCTTTATGAATTAAATGATACTTACTATGTATTGCAGTCGAGATAGTTGATTCCAGCATGGGACAAGCCCAAACAGGCGGCAAAAACAGCAAGGAGTTTCAACATGTTGTATGTGAGCACTGACTGAAGAGAGTGACAAGTAAGGCAGTGTTATCTGGCTCCATTACCACAATGCTGATAGTGCTCGCTCTTCTGTGTGTGAGATAAGGAATTCTTGACACGCGATATGATGATAAGTTTCTAATTAATATATATCATTGTGTCCCAAATACCACGAATGAACATCAAAACATTGTTCATAGTTTTTGCATTTTAGCATATTTTGCCACTTTTCAATATTGAGATGCATATGATATGTCTCTGTCCGCAACATATTTTCTATCTATGTGGACATTTTTTGGTTGCCAAAAATTAGTATGGAAAGACCAATTGTATGGAGTAATAATTGGTTTATATAACAACAGAGTGATAGGATAACTCAATCTTGTTTTAGACCCCCCCCAGTTCAGATAAATACACTAATATACAAATCAATAACCCCCAAGCATGTAATGAATCTTACCAAACCAAAGAAATATCAATATAATGTCGTCTGTAGTCTCACTATATAAGTGGTCCCTTTATGGAGTTTTTGCTTATCTTTTTTTTATTAAAAGTTTGATAGAAATGGTTTTGTTACCGTTTCGGTCTCAATATAGGGGTGGTGCTATATTATTTGTACTAAAACAACCACGAAATAAGAGTGTTTTTATGGACTTTTCTATAGCTTAATATTTGACTGCAAACTTTTAAGTGAGTCATGGGGCATCTGTGTACTATATAGGCAAACTTTCTCATGTTTTTTTTTTAAATAAAAAAAGCTCGTTAAATAAGTATTAACATTCTTTTTAAAGAAAACTATTCATATTTAGAGCTCCACCGTCGAAATAGCATTGGCAGCTATGAGACACTCGGCAATGATAAGCTCTCTGAATGGTAAACAGCTGTTCACTTTAGCTCTTATTATTAAACTTATTATGTTAGTGTGGTAATGCGAGTGGTTTATATTAGTTTTTATGTGGTTGTATTCTCATTATATTGCTGTATAATGGCACTTAATATTTATATTCCTTTCTCAATTAACACATTATCTTGGTAAAAGTCTTTATTTTTGAATTAATATCGAAGTCACAGCTTCCTTGTCAACAGACATACATGTAATATATTATATATTATGCATGATCTACTTAAAAATTTACAGGTAAAATGGAATGGTATACTCCATGAGTATTTGCACAAATACAGATACAGATACCGGTATGGTGGCCATGGACGGATTCAGAAATTTGAGAGTGGGGGCTAATTTTCAAATTTTGAGGCGGGGCGGGGGGCTAATTTTCAAATTTTGAGAGCAGGGGGGGCGGGCGGATTTGTCCGTGCGTGGGGGGCAGATCAGGTTTTTGGAAAAGGGACGTAAGGAAAACATAAGGAAGGGGGCTCACTTACGGGATTTCATGAAAACCCTATGAAAATGAAGTATTTTGGTGGGAAAAAAGGTGGGGCGGGGGGGGCTAAATTGTAGGGGTGGGGGGGGGGCTTTAAAGGCTAATATGGGAGGCGGGGGGCTAGAGCCCCCGAGCCCCCCTGGATCCGTCCCTGGTGGCTCATAGACAAGTAAATTTAGAATGATTTGAAATACATGGTAAGATATGTTATCACAGAAGAGTAGCACTAAGTGTATATTGCAAGTTCCTATCACATCATTTGCGACTAAACTTTGCTCTTGGCACTGCAGCTTTGCTCCATTCACTCTTCCTGTTCATGGTCTGGTTTGAGTGGTATATTCTCACTGCTTCTTTGATTTGTTGAGTTAGCAGCTAAATACCTGCATACTTCATTATTACATGTATGTCTGTTGACAAGGAAGCTGTGACTTCGAAATTGATTAAAATAAATAAAGACTTTTACCAGGATAATGCACTAATTGAGACAGGAATATAAAATCCATATACATAAAGTGCCAATACACATCAGTATAGTGAGAATACAACATCTTAATGAGGCAAACTGTTATATCTTGTATATTCCACCTTAGACAACTAGCTCAACATTTTGGTTTTATTTACCACTGCAAGCAATGGTCTCCAAAGTTCTACGATTTTGTATCGTATGTCCGTCCGTCCTACATAAATACAAACAACGGAAATATTTGATCATAGATACTTTCATAATTTGCTATTATTTTTTGCAAAAGTACTTTTATATTTAAAGAATATACGCATATTTTCAAAATTATACTTGTTTTAAAGTTTAATTTATACGTTTACCAAAATTATAATGAGTTTGAATAAACAATTGAATCACGCCTATGGTATTTTTCATGCTTATAGTTCTTATCATAACGTTCTCCATGCAATAACTTCATTTCATGTACCAAATCAATTATTTCAGCATAATTTGCCAACAGTCGTATGTGATACCTGTTTTTGAGTCTTCTTTTATTTATTCATAAATATTAGTGAAAATCAAAGTTTTATGTATGATCTGCCCAGTCAAATACTTTATCTAGATGTGGTTAGTGCATGCATCTATTGTAGTATCAGGTATAGTGTAGGAATTGACACGAGATTGAGTGTCAATGGGAAATTGAGCATGCTCAATTTTCCCCATTGACCTGATTAAATCGAAAGTGGTCAATCACCATTCTATCATGACTAAAAATCCATTTTATTTTAAAATAAATCATATCATAACATTCTCATTGTAAGTCAATTTGTGCGCTCAGCGCGCGGAGACCACTATACTACGGCACTTAGGCACTAGTCTAAACTTTCTCTCCTCTACACGGGACACGCCTTGCGACGTCAGCGGCTGTATTGATAATGTGACGAGTTTAGACTAGTGCCGTAGTAGTGGTCTCCCGCGCTCTTGAGCTGTTCAGTCGCATAATTGAGCACGCTGATTGACCAATCAGCGTGGGTTATTGGCGGTGATTTTTGCACGGAATGATAGAATGCTGTTTTTGAACTCAATTGTTAACTCCTTGGCTGCTTTCTGCTGTTATGTGTTGGGTGATTGCCTGTTCCCCAGCAATAGGCCATGAACCATTCCATTCTAATTCTTGAGAAACAAGTACCGTATTCATTGTAATACGCACTCAAAGTGCGCTTTAATACAAACAAAACAAAACAAACAAAACAAAACAAATGTCAACCATAAACAAAAACACAAGATATGTCTCATAAGCGGATCCGAAATATTTTTGGCTGTCCTTGCATTTCTCCTTTCATCGCCCACTTCGAATGACTGTCAACATGTATGAGCCGTGAACAATTTTTCACAACGCGCCCGGCATGTTTTTGACTTATAATATGGCCCCAGGCAGGTGAAATTTTGGCAAAAGATCTGCTTAATTTAACTTTGTGTGGGTGGGAGTATGGAGCTGAAAAGGGCAGTTGCCCTTATTGGAACGAATAAAGTGTCCATGTCGTCACGTGGCCGGTGACTTCTGCAAACGTCAAATCATGATAAACTTTCTACAAACCAGCATAAACAAGGGGGTGAACGAATAGGAGGAAGTGCCATTAGTAGGGACCAAATTTAGTCGTTAGTAGGGAATTTTCCTCGATTCGAAATGGTAAATGGTAAACCGCTCTCTGATTTCAAGAGAAAGGTGGTCTGTATATACAGGTTAAAGGCAGCCTCTTTGCTGAGGTTTGTAGGGGCTGGATTAAAAGTGTCTTATTAATATTAATCATAAAGATGCTGTTTCTTCATAAGGTGTGGTAAGTGTGATGTATGTGTAGAAAATACCAGTACATACACGTATTCGTTGATCTAAAAAGAATAATATATTTTCGTAAACCTCTCAACATAAATGGAAAGTGACAATCCATTTTATTTAATTGATATAGGCCAGTGGAAATAACTTTGTAACTTTCAGTTACATCACCAGCTTTTTGTATTGAAAACTATGATAAATTGATTGCATATTAATATGTTAGTACACATATATAACAATGACAATGACACTTTTATTTTTCAAACTAAAAGTTCATATAAAATACATATAAATATACACTATATAAAATCAAAATGCAAGGTATAAGATCATTTAATAAATAAAACATTCAACCAATTCAAGTTCATTGGACTTTTATACATGAAGAAACTACTAAAACACTACACTTGACTAAAATGTTTTCACTGTTATGTATCTGTTCTTGAAAGCTATAAACATATTTTCTATAAAGTTCATTAAAACTAACTTCTCCATATTTTACATGATATTGTGATTAGTCTGGGTAATTAGCTCCCGATTCCACCAAAATAGTGCAAATAGTGACAAAAGTATGATTTTTGGCATACGACTTCATTTTGACCCATAGAATCGACTTTGGCTAAGCTCCAAAAATTTGACCTCATTTGACCCCCAAATTCCAAGATGGCCGCCAACAAATTTGTAATGAGCTCCAAGATAGTGCAAATAGTGACAAAAGTATGATTTTGCATACGGCTTCATTTTACCCATAGAATCGACTTTGGCTATGCTCCAAAAGATTTGACCTCATTTGACCCCTTAAATCCAAGATGGCCGCCAAAAAAAATTGGTAATGAGCTCCAAGATTGTGCAAATTGTGACAAAAGTATGATTTTTTGGCATACAGCTTCATTTTTGACCCATAGAATTGACTTTGGCTATGCTCCAAAACATTTGACCTCATTTGACCTTCAAAATCCAAGATGGCCTAAAAAATTGGTTATTAGCACCAAGATAGTATATATAGTGACAAAAGTATGATTTTTGGCATGCAGCTTCATTTTTATCCATAGAATCAACTTTGGCTAAGCTCAAAATATTTGACCAATCC
>CM032669.1:18817085-18833953 GCA_019095985.1 Streblospio benedicti | reverse complement strand
TTTTCCATGCTGTTTCCATGGTGAAATGAAAACAGGGTGAGAACAAAAACAAATGCAATGATCCATGTGCATTTCTAAACACCAAATTCTACTTTCATGAATGATGGAGAAGTAAAATACACCACAGAGTCAAACCATTGGTTGGTATTAAACTATAGTCTGTCTCTTTTTATTTACACCATTAAAATAGTAGTTTTCAAGAAGATGTGAACTTGTACCCTGTGGGTTACACATTTTAGAACATGTACTCATGAATAATACCGGTAAGTCTTAAGTAAATTGGTAATGAGTCACAGAAATAAAGGAAAGCTTTAATTGTATCTATTTACTCTATCTATATCACAACATTAGACTTGTGTTTTTGTGTTCCAATGTTGGTGCCTTGCTTCTATTCTAAACACTATCATGAATGTAGGTCCAAATAACAAAATTGTTCATATAAATGTAAAAAGCATATAGAATTCGGGCATCCATGTAGAAAAGTAAAGAGTTCTGGCCACAGAAAGCAGTTGCCCAAATCAAGTCTGAACAAAGCTTCTGATCAGATGGATCGGGACCACCGGCCATCCTTAATGTTTAGCCCTGTCTGATATCCAGACTACATGTAATTGCAGATCGCAGCAACAAGACATAGTGAAGATGGTCAAGGCGATTTGGCTGACGGCCCATGACACGTACAAGAAATACAGGAATGAGGTGAACATTCTCATTTTTGTACTGTCTTAACTATATGGTAGCTCTGGATGTGTACGCAAGTCATGTGTTTCAAATCCTGCATAAATCTATCTGTCTATGAGATATAGTTCTAGCTTGATGTAGTGTAATTTGTTAAAATTATGGATTAGCCCACATTCAAGTAAAGGCCCACCCCTTATATTGTCAAATCTTATATATAAAAAGCCTAATGGTTGCATGAAGTAACTGTTCCTAAGTTTGTGTTGTTGGCCTGGTAGGTGACAGTCCATGTTGCTGTACAGAATCCGGCGGCTTGGCCTCCCATCTCCACACTGCTACTGTTGCTACAGAAGTGCCACATGAAGCTACACACTCTGTATCCTTGTTATGCTACATTAGATAGTAAAACAAATCAAATATTTTCACCCTGTTTTAGGAAATTTGAGGGTGCCGTAGTGACTTTAATTCAAGTGCAGAGGTCACTGTATGAGGACAATTGTGAAAAGTAATCCTTCGATTTTTTCCTTGTTTTGTCAAATTGTAATTTAGTGTGGTACACTTAGTGTTAAAGATAAGTATAATCTAATTACAATAACATGGCCCCTAGCATTGGTAAGATTACTTTTCTCCTAGAATCTGCTGCAGTAGCGGCGGCTGATTGTCCTGCGTCTTTTCAGCACGTCTTTTGCAATGCCGTACCGAGTTGTCAAATGTTTAGGTTTGATGCCTGCATGTTGCACAGCTGAGGTGAATTGACGTCTTCCAACTTTACATGTAAAAGTAATTAATTGGGTCTTGTGTGAATGACACCACTGCCAGTCAATAAAATACAAAATTACAATTAAAAAAAGTCCCTTCTTAACCCCCTGTAAGCACATCCAAGGCAAGCTTCCTACTAGATGAGCTCACAGACTACAAGTCGTTAGAGTCAAGTCAGCATGCTCAAGCCATAGCCCAAATCGGACCCCAGAGTCAGGTGGATATTGCAGACATAAACGGTGTGTAGAATAACATTAACTTTTTTAGACTGCTGTCATGACTGATGTCTCAAATAGAGAGGTGGTCTGTTTATTAAGGATCATGCTGTATGTTAGGGACAGGTGGTCTAAATAGAAGAGAGGTGGTCTTAATTGGTAGTTCTGCTGTATGTTCTAAAAAAAAGGTAGTCACGCTTCTCTACAGCTATGCTGACCTATTTATATGTGCTGTGATATCAATGAAGTGGCCTCCCACTACGGATCACTTAAGCATTAGGAATCCAACAATTCGTAAAAAAGATGTTGAGATGTAGAGCTACTAATCTTCCTCCCCCAATCCACACGATGATGTTAATGTCAGCACGCACAGTCCATGTGGCAAATAACATCCGAGAGTCAGGGCGGTTTTGCAGAAATCAATAGCAGAATGACCAAAATTTGTTTCGGATTTAATTTATAAATTGGCCACTTTGGGTAATCATTATGTCCTCAGCCTCAGAGCTCCACATGAATGTACCTCTTGTACACCTGCTCATGAACAAGTCGGCAGGATAAAGTGGAAATCAAGGGTATGAATGAGTGCAGTTTTGGATTTGAGACAAGGGGTGGGTTTTATAAAGACTTCTCCGACGGTCGGTATTTACCGATCACGGGAGCAGTTACCGACGATCAGTAATTACTGTTACCGTTGGTTTTATAAAGGTGGTTTTATAAAGGTGCACGGTAATGTTAAAGACGGGGCATTGATTATATTGGTTTTATATGTATGAAAGTAGCATCTATATTTATTGATTTTCACCTAATACAGCTTGAAAGCTTCCTGACTCATAATATCGCAAGGCACAGCATATCTTGTTAATGATTGCAGGTTTACTATGATTTCGATTGGTCTGTGGTTCCAAGTCAAATCCTATTTTATCATATAATATTTCTATTAACGCGCGAGAAAGTACCGACGAAGGATTTCTTCCTCTGTATATTCTTCTAGTGGTTTTAATCTTCTTTTGAAAATCGGTGGCCTACTTCCAAGTCTATTTCCATTAATAATATTGTAAATTAATGCCATTTTGTAAACGTTAGATATTTATTTACATAAATGTACTGTGTTTACGATGATAAATACTGCTACCGGCATAAAAATAAGTGACGGGAAAATCTGTGCGTGTTTACGATCATTTGACTGACGGATCGGAAAGTTAAACTTTTATAAAACGTAAATTTATCGATCTTATTAGTTACCGACCGAAAGGTAGTATTCCCGTGCACGGAAAACCTTTATAAAACCCACCCCAGACTCAGTGATTGGAAAGAAATCATTTGATCAAGACACCGAATTTTCTTCCCATCATGCCCCAACTCATCGCGCAAAGTCTAAATTGGGCATAAGCACTGTTTATGTTCGATTTTAAATACTTAGGGTCCGGTCATCATACTTTCAAAGTTGAAGTCATAGGGGAGGGGGGGGGGTCATACTTTCAAATTGAAGACCATTGGGGGGTCATACTTTTGGTTTTGAGGGGAAAAGAAAGAAGCGCAAGCATAGTCACATGAAACTTGCAAAACAAAGAAAGGTTTTATTGACAAATGTTAATTGACAAATTTAAGTGCTATTCAATCCAAGTATCTCATATGTATTTCTACTTTGTTTATTATACCAGCATTACTAATGATCATAATCAGACATAAAGGCACACATGATTATGCTACAACAGGGCCATATAGCTACATATGAGCCATGGGAGGCAACTGCCTCCAATGTATTGGAGGGGTTGTTCGTCTGTCAAACCCTGAAATCAGTGAATGAAACTCAGCTATGACATATGGGTTTTAAGGTTCTTTTACTGTTTGAAATAGCCTCAGATGCTATGAAAAAGGGTCTAAATTCCAAAATTTTCTTGAGGGAGGATGCCCCCAACCCCCCTAGAAAAGCTATGCACCTCCTCGTTCAACATATTATTCCTCTGAATTTTTGCAATCCTAGCTACGCCACTGTACAAGTAATGCTTTAACATACATAATTAAAGTAATAGCCTAAATTGATATTCCAGCACTATTTTGTGCCTTTGAGACAACTATAATCAAACACAAATCTAATAAAAAAAAAAAAAAATGTTTGATAATGGACTATATGGCAGACTACCTGCAGGGGGAATATTTGAAGTATTATAAAAAAGAGTATGATAATGATGAAAAATGGGAAGTGGTAGACATGGTAGAATCTCAGACTCTGAATCTGAATTAGAATCTGAAAAAGAGTTACAGTCATTCCAAAATTGATATTTATGAATCCCAGGAAAATTCAATGACTTTTCAAGATTTTATTTCAAATTTTTTATTTTTCCAAGAAATTTTTCTACAGGTACAATGTAGATAGATACCTAGTTACATCTCAATAAAGGCCTATGTAAATATCAAAGATGACAATAGTATATAAATAATTGAGTTCTATTCTTCTTTTGCACACATCTACAGAAACAGAAATTTTAACATATTATGTTGTGTGTGGGTCTCTGGCAAAGCGGGCAAAAATTAGACTTTGGAAGATATCAAGGTGCCAAATATAACAGAATTTTATTTCTAGTCAAACAGTATTTAAATTACCAGTTTAACCAAAATTCAATAACGTTTTACTAATTTCATTTTTTCAATGACTCTTCACAAAATTTAATGACTTCCAGCATCTTGAAAAATATGAACTTCAATGATTTTCACTTGAACGGATTGGGGGGGGGTCATACTTTTCATTTCGCAATAACTGGGGGGGGGGTCGGACTTTCATTTTGTAATATATTGGGGGGGTCGTGCTTTCTTTCTCGGATCTTTCAAAAATTTGTCTGACCCCCCCAGCAAAATTGTAAATGACTGGGCCCTTATGTATCTATCTATTAACTATACCTAAGGATATTAAAATGATTCACTATGTCTAAATGGAACATACTTTTTTCATGGTTTCAGAAATCTGGTTGACAGTCCGCTTGTTTCTGGAAGAGGAATTCTGAAACAAACTGTAGTTCATAGAATTGAAAAACAAACAAATCCAGAGATGTCACTGTGGTTCAAACTTTCTGTGAGCAATTGTTATACTGTGTGTTCATAAACTGCATTGCATTGTGATAATGTGTTTCTTTTTAAACAACTCAGATGGAAAGACCCACACTATAATGAGTTACAGTATGATGATTTATAACTTACATTAAGGAAAGTGTGTAGTTGTTGTCTTTGATAGCCGCATCTTTATCAAATTGTATACGATACGTAATTTATGATGAATCCAGTATTTGACTTGCAATTCAAAGTTTTCGGTCTTTTCACCTGAAGACCATTTTCAAGAATGATGTCAGATGTAGGTGCTGCATGATGTGATGTCTCTGGAAGTTCTTACAACTTCAGATGGGGGCAGCCATTGTAAGCTGTCCCTGGCTTCATGAGGACGTTGATGTTGAAAATGGTCTTCAGGTGTAAAAACCAAAAACTTAGAATTTTAAGTTAAATACGGGATTTATCTTAAATTACTTATCGTATGCTATCAGAAGAAAATTCAATGAAACTGTATGATACATGATCAAGTTGTTTATTCGTATGTGTGTCATTTTAAATTTTCTTTAGCATTTATATTTTCATTTACAAATGATATACATCAACCTAAAAGATAGATGATGAACAGACCTGAGCGATTGTGTTCAAGTTAGTCTCTTCAGGACAGTGATATTAGGACGGTCTTTTTGTAGTTGAGTGCATTGTAGTTCCACCAATACTAATTGACCAAGATCAGAGATCTCAATGTATCATTGAGGAAAGGAGTTTATAAAACATTATATGAATGATAAAAGGTATGTGTATGAGGTTATTTTTATGTTTGTTAATTTGTATGATTTTTGTGTAAAGGCTGATTTCTTACCAAATGTGGATTTTGAAAAAAGTTTTCAAAGATTATTGTTGTCAAAGAATATTGCTGATGAATTGAATGAATAGAACTCATGTTGAAAAATGTTCTGTGTAGAGTATTCACATAATGATTGACATTCATTTAAAGGAACATATATATAGACTTTTTTTTATCCTTCAGCTGTTGTTGTGTAAAATATTGAATAATGGATTGATGTAATGTGCAAATGAAAACAAATAAAATTAATGATAATCATACATTTCATTTAGATGTCCAAACAAAAGAAAAACTACAACTGATAGGGATATATGAATGACTTTGAAATGGCTACTTAACCCAATTATAAACAACACCAAGTAACAGTATGTTGTCTATGAGATACAAGAAGCTTCAATGTCGTATTCCACCCCATGAAGTTCATTGACCCTTGAATTATAAACACACCCACGTGGATACCTTATAGTGTTCTATAGCTTGTTATGTATAAGGGAATATAAGGGAACATAGAACTTACTTAGTCTACAGTCATGTTTTTATTCAATCTTTGATTACATGTTATGAATGGGTGGACTACTTGAAACGAATAAAGATATTTAACATGATATCCATGACGTAAAAAGTTCAAACTTAAATACTTGTGCATAGTATATGTGAGCTTGATTTTCAGATTTAGAGTGGATTCATAGGATGAGTTGTATTTTTGTTGTATACATGTAGTAATTTGAACCATTTGGAGTATTGGAGTATTTTGTGTGTTGTAAACTGTTGTGTGCTAAGGATATATTGATAATTATATTGGATACTTGTAAAGTAAGTGAAAAAAAGTGATTTGTTGTTTTAATATTTTAACCCCCCCCCAACCCCCCCAAAAAAGAAAAAAAAAGTCAATTGTTTGTTTCCTCTAGAAAATAACTATGTATTGAATTAAAAAAAAGGAGAATAGTTTACATTATCACCAATGTACTACACATGACGTGTATTCAAGTATAAAAACGGGCTTCAGATAAAATCTAACCAATCGTAGCTGAGACATTTAGTACCTAAATGCTGTTTCTTTGAAGCTCTAGTGGTTTTTGAGCATTCTATGTGTTGATTACAAAGTGCTAAGATTAAATTCTATGCACCTTATGGTTAAACAATCTAGTGAGAATTAAATGTGTGGGAACTCTACCCTGATTGAGTTTTGCCCTTTTTGGGAACACTGGTGGTATCAGTGCGTTTTGGCAGTGAACAGGTTCTCATTTAAATACACACATTACTCTTTGAAGAGGATTATTAACCATCTACACCCATTACATGATGCTCCTAGTAGTCATATTGACATATTGTTTATAAAGTAGACATGAACAGAAACAAATTTTCCTCCACCATCATTATGACACTTGGTTTAAATTTCCATTTGAAATTTCTGGTATCTATCAAGTGAAAACTTATCTGACACCAATTTCTTCTAATCCACAAAATAAATGTTTTGCATATGATGCTTTTATATTACATAGACTGGGCATATTAAGTTACAGACATTTTATATGTATAATCCTTAAGTATGAAGTAGGAGGGTATGATGCATCTATGCATCTTGGTAAACATTCAAAACTATCACAAGAAGCTTTTATCCACCTATAAAAAGGTGCATTCCATTTCGGTTCCATGAATCAACAGTAGTCATTTTAATCTGCTAATATTGTAACCCCACCCTTCATTGTTATACGAGAGAAGTAGGAAATACTTTTTTTTTAAAAAAAAAAAGCCTATCAAATGTTAGTAAACATCAAGCCAAAGATGTCATTTCCCAACACATTCAACACTTGACAGTGACAGGGCGCATAATATTAATTACTAAGTTGTATATTAGAATCAACGTATAATTTAGTTCTTGTCAAAACTCTTTTGACCAAGTGTCAGGGTGTTCCTTTTAGCTGGAAAAAGAATAGATTTCAACATTCTAGAAGTGGACAAACACTTATCTAGTAGACAAATGGTGTTATTTCTAGTGCACACAGGTGAAGCGAAATGGGTTAACCCCCCCATTACATACGTGCCGCGCCCACATTCGTGCCACGCGGCATCGTGGATTTGTTACTAGAAATAGCATTTTTGTTCAAAATTTGGTTCCCAGGGGGGCGCGACGCCGCGTTGAAGCCAAAGGCATGGACCGGCACAAAAAGTCATTATACCGGTGCCGCACGGTACGAAATGGGCATTTTTTGGCACCGCAGCCGTGCCGTGGTAACAAAAAGCCACGGCACCCTGCGACCTCTCCAAAAAGGTCGCAGGGTGCCGTCGAAGCCCATGCCGTCCGGCACGGGGATTATCGATCAGTATTGATCGCAATTCTCTTTGATCTCGCGGAGGTGTGTTCACTGTTGTGTGGTATGTGTTGTTGTTGACTGAATGACTTCAAGACAAGCTGTTGCACACAATGGTATGGTATACGGAAAATATTTGACACCAAAACTACGCAGTCAAAGTCAAAAACGTTGAACGTTTTGAGAACAACGGCAGACGTTATTCACCAAACAGGTATAGATCGGCCGTGGATGGGGCAGTGCTATGTCATACATACTCGTGGGAGGTCCCCCAGTCGTCTAAGAAGGCAGCGGGGTCTTCCTGAAGGAAGGGGGGCAAGGGGCATCGGCTGTATAATCCCCCCGTCTCATTGGTACGTGCTGAGGATGAGTGTGATGCGTAAGGATTTAACCCCACCTTCTGCCCTTCAAAATGTTTGAAATTCTGAATGCTCACATGTTGTGGGAGGTGTGGGGGCACCCTACCCCCACCTTCTTCCCCCTTGATCTGCCTATGCCCATATGATTGAGATTGCTGGTGGTTGTTGAGCAAACTCATATTTAACAGGCTGCATACTGCACCTTTGTACGTACACATTACAGGATAGGTACAGGTGAGGCGAGCAAGAATGCCAATGACCTGGTGTAAATGTGAATCCCAACCCCTTGCCCACTTTTATGTTAACGTGGTGTATAAGATTTTTAGTTTTAGGCTAGATCCTATATGTATCTTTATTATATGTGTGCACGAATAACTTATGAATCATGTTTATTCTCATCATGTTGTATTGAAGTTATTATTTGGTGCAGATCATATTAAATAAATCATATCACTGTTCATATATTCTACACGTGAGCAGAAACCACACCCACAATGGTATACTCGAGCGCATGATGTCTACAAATGGTTTAATATATGTAAGTTTACTGCTACACTTGTTTGGGATTGTGTATGAGTAAAATATTGGCAAGGTGCATTCCATTTCGGTTCCATGAATCAACAGTAGTCATTTTAATCTGCTAATATTGCAACCCCACCCTTCATTGTTATACAGAGAAGTAGGAAATACTTAAAAAAAAGCCTATTGAATGTTATCAAATGTTAGTAAAAATCAAGCCAAATATGTCATTTCCCAACACATTCAACACTTGACAGTGACAGGGCACATATTTACTCAGTTGTATATTAGAATCAGCGTATAATTTAGTTCTTGACAAAACTCTTTTGACCAAGTGTCAGGGTGTTCCTTTTAGCTGGAAAAAGAATAGATTTCAACATTCTAGAAGTGGACAAACACTTATCTAGTAGGTGAATGGTCTTATTTCTAGTGCACACAGGTGAAGCGAAATGGGTTAAGGGATGGGTATCACGTGCAGTAAGTTAGCACTGTAAAAGCTCCTATTAATACCACCTCTTTACAGAGACAACCTTCAGTATAGGACTAGTTTTGTGGTCTCCGGACTCCACTTATAGATCTCGTCAAACTTCCACAAACTGACCAACACTCTATTTAGACCATGTACTGGAAATGTAGGGTGGTCTTCTTAAAGATTTTCTACTGCATGTAAATGGCTAGTGCAGTAAGAGTGAAACATAGTTGCTATGGAGACAGTTTGTGTAGCCGTTAGTTTTGGGTTAGATCTTTGGTTTTAGGTGTGTGTGTGTGGATGTTGAGCAAACACATACTAATTGCACATCATTTACTGTAAACTCCATAAAAACAATGCCATCATGGCTGCTTTACAATAGTTCATTTCTGCTTGTAGGACACACGGTTCATTACAAAACACATACTCTAATGTGGCTAACCATCGGTATTTTGTAGTGTTTTTTTGTGTGTGCATAAAACCACATACACGTAATTTTATTAGCACTTTACGACCCTACATGGCCAACGGAGGAAATTTAACCCCCGCATGTAATTGCACTAACTCCCAACATTCTCTCTAAATGTACAGCCTCAAAGATGTCCTGCCGTGTTTATGACAGGGAATGGTGTTTTACTCCCGTACCATCCGTTTCAAGGCCACACAGGTTATATACATGTCACTTACATAATCGATGGACCTATAGAATATCACATGTTGCGGAAAAAAGATGATCTAAATTTTTTGAGAAAATGTTGATAAATGTAATGATTCCATAGATTCTATCACTGCAAAAATAGTAGCACGGCCCTTTTTTTAAAATTAACAAATAGTTAAGTCTGCAAAGTTTTAACAGCAAATCACGGATGTTTACATTTTTTTACTTATATACTTATAATATTTACCTTTGGCAAAAGATGGTAATTCTGTATTGGTGGGTATAGAGTTATTCGTTAGAGTGTAAGCAATGCCCATGTGGTATTTATGTTAATTAAATCCTGTAAATAGTCATAATCATTCGGAATCTCTTTAACCACCACTCCCTCCCAATTTCACATTGCCGGTGCTAGCTCCAGATGCTCAAGAAGACGCCAGAAGCTTATTATCACTTCGAGGCGGACGTGGGTGTTCTGACTTCACCTTTGGTGTGATCTGGCTGGTTCGGTTGAGAATGGCACACTTCTGGCTGGTTCTGGGTCTTTTACTTAACTGTGGTCTTGTCTGATGCTTTGGGAGGATTATAGACAGATGAAATCGTAAGTGTCACCACTGCCATTACAATCGGAAGCAATGGAAGCATGAAACAGATGTATCTGTTCCAACTGTTGGGATGTTCACGATGTTTAGTCATTAATGCTGTCTTCCTAGAGGAAATGAAACACTTCTGTCTGGTTCTGGCCCAAAATTAGTTATCACTTCTCTAGAGAAGAAATTTTGAAATTTCTTGGCCAGTGGCCTCACGTTTTGGATTAATTATAGTTGTTGATTTGGATCACCTCCCTGCTTTTCTGGGTCGTCTGGAGCACTAACTTGATCATCGTAATGTGTTTCTGCTTAAATGTGACATTGCTGACATGTTTATTGTGGTGTGGTATTTTCAAATGGTCCCATAAGTCTCCTTGTCCACCCAGTCCATTAGAAAGATCGCAGACCGTTATTCCAGACGATCCCGTCCGTACGTTTTGGCCACAAAATATGCACACGAAGCACTGTATAAAGATTGACAATATTGTTTTCTCATTTCTAGCGGTTTTTTGAGCATCCGGAGCTAGCGGCTATGTGAAATTGTGGGTTTACAGACACATTACTTCAACTTCAAATGATACTGAAGTATAAGATTACTGCCTCTTTAATTCAATAATACGGTGATTCTGCTATCAACATGCTTACCTAATAGTTTAGCAATACCTGGCCCTCACCCCCACCCGGGACCGTATTGCGCATTTAGGATATCCAGGTATAAGCAATACCATTCCATATGCAGGCCGATATCCTAAAAAAAAGTCAAGTATTTGATTTGTATGTGTATAAAAGGGAGAATCTTAGAGGAGGGGGGGGGGCTTTTGTCACAATGTTTGGGGGTGGGGGTGGGGTGGGGCTATCATTTTTTTCACACGCTATTGAGTGTGTGTGTGTGTGTGTGTGGGGGGGGGGCTATCAACTTTTTCACAGAAAATTCACCCCTATTTTTTTTTACAGATTCTGTAAAATAAATTACGGATTGTATATAATGGATATCCATCAAATAGGATTTGCGTTAACTGACAATTATTGCGTTAAGTGTAAGGGGGGGGGGGTTCATCAATTTTTATCATGTGAATTTTAGGGAAGTTACCATTTTTCATTGAGGGGGGCTATTAATTCTTTCTCACTGCGGCACTTTTTGAAAATCTTCCTACCCCACCTTGACAAGCAGAAATAGCCACCATAGTCAAAAATGGCCATCTTCAAATCTAAACATCTAAACTCATTTAACAATTAGCATAGAATATCAAAATGTGACAAATTACTTCCATGGGACGATAATAGCCATTCAAAACACTGTGCATAATGTACATTACCCTTCATTGGAAGACCTAACCGTTTCACCAACCTTTTCACTGCTGTATAATAAATGTCTATAAAATATAAACGGTTTTTGAGTTTATATCCACTTTAATGGGAATTAACTTTAAAGGAAAGTCATGGTTGGTGTCACGCTCTTTTAACACTATAAACCACTTTTACAGTTTATACAAACGATGTTTTCTTCGAGGGGTTTGTAATTCAATTTAACGGTCAATCCTATCACCAAGTCAAATTGATTATTTTATACTTGATAACACATTATGAATACAAAAATCGTAGGTAGGGGACCAACTAAACACACAGATCACATTCATCAGTGAGGATGCATAACAGTCAAGATTATTGGCTGGAAAAAAGAGGAAGACCGTTGAGGTGTTATGTAACCTCAATTACGTAGGTTGAAAAAAAAGCTCATACTCATTGTTCAATCGTGGCAAGTTTGACAAATCAAACACATTTTTTTAACAAATAGATCTGTCAACGTTAACAGTGACTGAGCTATGGCATTCTTGATCTTCGAATGGAATTTTATCATCAAACCAATTCATTTGATTCTGAATCGTCAGAATGGCACGTTGACAAGATAAACACTGTGACAAACAAACGGTTGTGGGCAAAAAGGCACTTCGCAATAAAAAGTACCAAATTAAAATAGGAGACCATTCTTAGATATCAGGAGCTCTTGACACCTTACATATTCAACTGAAATCCAGTCTGATAGTTGAGAATGCTAGTCCCCTGCATTTTACAGCACGGTTAAAGGAATAGGCAATTTTACAAATGATCGGTGAATGAAAATGACAAATTTGACATCCATATCAGGAATGTCTGATGCCAGTATAAAATCTGAGTGGGACAAAAGGAGAAACCTTTGACGACTTGAAACTACATGACCTAATTGTGTTCCAAATGATGTATTACGAATATGTAGGTGATAATGTCAAAGGCCAGATTACATTGTCAAGTAAGAAGAAACAAGTGATAATTTTGTTTTTGACGTCTAACCCCCTTGTATTTTCCACATACAAGACACTATGAACTGGGCCCACTTGTTGATATGAACGTGGACTAGTAAAGGCAGCATGAGCGATCAAGCCATAAATAAATTCAGACGATGAAAGGTCTTGATTAAAATCGTCTTTTATTTAGTCCGGCATGCGGTAATAGCCATATATAATTGAATAGAACACAATACAGCTGGAAATTCTCAGGCACATCACAGACCTTAAAGGTCGTGTGCTCTTGTTTCGTGTATTACTGCAGTGGAAATTGTCGGAGGTGGTGAACTACACTTTCAAGAAATACGGGAACTGCCAACAGAATGTTTGTAATCAATTTATCATATTATGATGGAATTGAAACGTAAAACACAACATAATGATAATAATGACGTGGACGGAACCGCTAGTTAATTTTCTATTCAGACGTCATTTAATGGTTTCTATTTCAGTATATGTAACTTGATATTTACTTGGTAATAAATTAGTTTCAACTACGTGTTTTCATGTTCATTAATATCAATTTTCCTGTCCACCCACGGTTCATCATTAGTGGTAAAACACTGATTGATTGATTTTTATTTATCATTATAAAGTTTTCGCATACATTATACCCAGCACTTAGAGCTACTTAGGAGCTTATTAGTAACGAAGAATACAGAAGTATATAATATCTAAATTGAAATGAACATTTTATCATCAATAATTTCCCTATTATGACAATGGAATTCCCGCGATGAATGTTGGTGCAGTGGATAAAGATAATGTTAAGTTAGTATAAGTAGTTAAGTTAGTATCAGAATCTTTCATGAGAAGAATGACCATGAAAGATAAAAAATATCATCAAAAGAGGGCTATTGTTACTTTTTTTTCGTGTGACAGGTGGTTTACTTGTATCCATTATCAAGTTACTCTTTTTTGTTTATTGAATGCTTTATATCACTGTAATGGGAATTTCATTAGCTTTCCAATGGTATGCATCATGCATGCATTAAAAATAACTGATAAACACACAAAAAAGCAGAAACAGGTACACCCCTTAAAAGTACAATTATTAACATTTTTGTAGAGGGTGGGTACATATAAGGCATGAAGAATCACAAAAAGCTATCATGGAATTTTGTAATCTGTAGATATTAACCTAAACAAAAAACCATATGAGCATTTGCCCCCCCCCCCAAATAGTGGTACCGGTGACCATATCTGGCTCATGCACTAACAGAGTGACATTCAATGTTTAACAAAAGGGGTGCATTATGTTACTCTAACGTCCTTCACGTGTAACGGCCATAATAACGGCTATAATCAGCTGTGATCAGCAGTTGTCAACAGTGTTTGTTACCCGTTTTAGTAGATAATATCAACTTCCTTGTTTATTTTGTTTTGTGAAAACATATAATATTATAGTTAAAATCATGTTTTGTATTTTACTCTGGTTTGATAGATTTTTAGGACCTAAAATATCAATATCTTTATCAAATGGATTATCACATTTTGTCTCATAAATCTCAAACGAGCGAGGCGACATGAGTAAATCTTTTTCATAGACATCTACGCACTTTAAACTTTACAATGGCAATCATTAAATATCAAACGAAAAATTGTCCAGTCCCACCTTAACAAGCCATATCTCAAAACTAAGTTTGCATAGTTAATGAATATTTCTTACCTAATTTCTCTTTAACCATGAAATCAGGTCTCTACGAATGCCGATTTATTGGAAGATATACGCCTTCTGAGAAAAAAAAGCTTACTACGGATTTTATTTTTTCATTTTGTTGGTGAATTATCAATGTTTTTTATAGATTGCCAAGAAATGTCTATTCAATGTTTTTCAAACTCAAAATGCATGAAAAATGATCAATTGAATAGATTTAAAAATTGAGATACGTTATTTTAGATACTGATATAAATTTTGTTATTGCACAGTGTTTTTTTATGATTGGGTCTGTTTCCTTTCATTTATACGGTAACCAAGACAAAGAAGTAACATTTGGACTAATTGTTTCATAACAAATCTTTACAGAAACCTGTGAATTTCAAATAATGTTATAACATTAGATACGATTATTACTTACACAACAAGTTGTAATTCGTTAAACATTGAATCCATAATAAGAGTGAAAATAAAATTTTACAAAAGCTTAAAACAACTTTTCCTGTACCCTTAAACCATGCAAATTTTGCAATGCCATTATTTGTCTAATTAGACCATAATAGATTGATGTGTCAACGGTTGCCTAAGGGAGTGTTCATAAAGTACTTGGTGGGTGAGGGTCGGTAAAATGGGGGTGGGGGGGCATACAAGTTTTATGGCAGTTAGGGAGCCATTTTTAACTATGCCAGTGGAAAGCACAAGAAAAGTTTCAACCTTTGAGTTTGGAATTTTACTGACCCTCCTAACCCTAACTTTATGAAACTCCCTAAATAGAGACCACCTGTCTGAGAGGAGCCCGTGCGCATAGATGTTCTGTCCATTCTCCCATGAAACGGTATTATATTCTAATAAGATTATAGAATAGTTAAATTGTCAATGTGTCAAATGGGTCCTCATTTTCTCCCCATGAATCACAGCTATGAACTGTGTAATGCCATTATGCGACGACATTCATTCTTAACCACATGTAACACATACAATAGACTTACTACATTGAAGTTCCACAACAAAAAAGAGTTAAGGGAGAATCTTACTTTCTTGAGCAAACCTGTCACATAAATTGGTTGACAAGAGACGGAATCAATGTTACAGAGATATCATTAAATTTTTCGAATGTTAAGCCAATATATCATAAACATTCATACTAAATATCCAGGCCACAGTTTACATGTAGTTGTTTTGTTAGGTGTTAACTTGGAGAATTCCCACACCACATTTTACGGCCAATTACAGTATTATCCTCCATCACACTAACTGAAAACCACAAACCCCTCTTGATTTTGTCGGTAGCTTCACATTCCTCTCTTTTCTTCCAGAATTCTTATCTGTGCCCCCACCTTTTTTTCACCCTCCCAGACACATCAACACCCGTCTTTTCGGGCCTGTTGTAATTAGAACTAATCTGCGTGAGAAAAGAAATATAGGCCTATCTGTAGAAAACTACACTTTCCTCCATAGCCATATAATCACTATTTCTAAGCAGTTTAAAATCACCTACATCAAATGTATTCAGAGAGCACAGCATCGCTGAAACAACATTGACCTTTCTGCAACAAATAGCTTCCCTGAACACACAATAGGATTGGCATAGTGCCAATACTGGACACGAGTGGTGGGCACTAATCATATAAGCATTCTTGTAATTTTGAAGGTCGAGCTTCTCTCTGAAAATTGACTTAAAATACAGCCTTCTGGAATGCACACAAGTGTCAAATTAGAACATTTGTGATGAACACTAGGTATGTACTCAGTGTCGCACGCTTGATAAATCCACACTTTGATTTATTCGTTACGTTAATGAGTTGAGCGGCAGTAGTTCTTCTCACGATTACTCTTCATACAGCAGTGACCAGAAGACAATACTAATCACACTTTGATTAGTAACGTACCGTAAAAAGAATCAGTTTGGTATCGCCTTATTCGTAACATTATAGATAATGTTCGACCCAACGTGGTCCAGTAATAAATGGTGCTGGTCATAAACATCGATAGAAACAACACAAACACAAAGGTTTGCACTTCAGCTGAAGCAACGCTAATGGTGATAGGCAAACTTAAAAAGAATCACACTTATGGGACCATATTTGCTGATGGGGAAAATGTAATCCTTTTCTATAAAGCATTAAAATTTAATATAGAAATCATGATGAGAACAAGTGTAAATGTATATTTCAGTGCATGGGAACCATTCTGACTAATTCGTCTATCCTATCGAACTATAATGTATGTAGTTAGATGTTGAAACGTTAAAAATATTTTGATAGATTAGATAAAGTTATTCTTAAAAAATCATTTTAACTCTTACACCCCCCCGGTTCCATTCCACGGTTGTTACCTGGACAAAAAGTAGATAACGATTCGTCAATTTTGGGTGGTTGGCACCATGTGGTTATTTAGTCTCCATAGTCGGCAGCAGGTCGTTATTTAGTCTTCCAAAAAAGTCGGCGGAGA
>CM032669.1:18802029-18816985 GCA_019095985.1 Streblospio benedicti | reverse complement strand
GGGGCATTACACTGATAGCTGTATCAAAAGTCAGCAATAGCTCGGTAAAGACTTACATGATTTATGACACTATGCACTTTGACCACTTCAGAAAATATTACGTGAGATACATCAGTAACACACATATGACGTAAAACTATGACACGTAAAGTACTGCACTCTGTTAAGTTAACCAAAAATACACAAACACTTCAGTATTTTGTAATGTATAGAACGTTTGAGCTATTTTGCCATGAATTCTATCTACCCTCGCCAATTCTGCACCAAAGGATTTAAAGAGACATGAACAGGTGAATTTCATGTCATATAAACTTTTTATGCCACATAAATAGTGCTTGCTGAGCCATTTGAATATATACATTTTTATCTATATGCAGCTTTTCATTTCTTCATAATTAATCAGTTACCTATCCCGGTTTATTGAAATGTACCCGGAAATGTACCCTCCCCAATGTTTTGTAAACAAAGAGGGAATTCCATAACATCCAGCCTTGATAACTATTTCCGACAGTCGAATTTCGGCTTACGGCGCACGAGTGATAAAGGCTACTGTCCTGTTATTAGTACGGAACCTCCCAATGTAAATCCACTCGTTATTCTCTCTGTTTTAATTTATTTATAATTTTCTATCAAACGCGTGTTTATGATTGTAAGATTGGAAGTTATTAGGTGCAACATGTCAAGAAAATAGAAAAATAAAATTATTAAGTGAAATTGTCAGAGGAGGTGTTTGCTGTTCATGTCCCTTTAACTTTCATAGAAATCCCTTTTGGTTATTTAAAGGAAGTTATGCGACAAAGGGTCGGTGTGGATAATTAAAGTATAAAGGATCGCTTGGTTTAGAAAAGTCCAAAAAGAACATGAATGGTTGAAAAGAGTCCACTTACACTCCCTGCCTAATGACTTGGATCTCGCGATCGAGCTCATCCCCCAGTTTGTCTTTCAGCCGCGTCTGCTTGTCGTGGATGTCTGCTGATACGGAGATACTCCCACCCAGATTCACCTGTAATCACAACATCTTAAAAGAACCTAATCCTACAGTAAAAGCGTTCTCACTTCGGGGCCTTCTCGCCATCTCGGAGTCTCTTGGTCTCTCAGTCTCACTTTCTTTTGCTCTCAATTCATCTTCTTGCCATCTCGCTTAGTACTCTTCCTATCTCTTGGCCGAGCAAGACCTTGTCTGGGTCTCTTGGTTTCAGATAATACTCTCACCCTCTCGCATAATTGTTTGATACAGTTTCAATGTGCAGTTTTTCTGCATATAAATATCTGTTACAGCAATTGATAAAATGCCGAAGTTTGTTGTATGTTGCTCTCATTACGTTCGCTATTCCGCTTGCCTATCACCTAAATGCTAGATCTTATAAAATATTCTTACTTAAAAGAGATCCCTTGGTCTCGACATCTAGAGACTGTGATATGGCGAGATGGTCCCGCTCAGCCACCATAACTTTCACACTGATTTACCTAGGCTACAATCACACTGTCCTAATGCAGAGATTATAGCGACTGCTCAAGGGAGCTGTTATGACCTAGGGAACTTGCGTCAAAAATATGACTCAAAGATGGCTGCCAAAGCAGTCTGTGAATTTTGATTATCAACTATCTGTGTAAATGATGAGCAAATGATGCCATCAAAATGACTACCAATACGAACTTTCATCGTATCCTACATAACATTACCCAATACATTTTGTATCACCATGAAATTGTTTAATTTCTTTTACTTTTTTAAATATGTTAGGAAGACAGGGGGCCGCCATTTAGAATGGAAGTCGACTTTTCCGTCAAAAGAACATTTCGTCATGACGAAACGGCCCGCATTTTGCAAGCTGTTCCGTCATGGTTTGCCGGGCTGCTCCGGCATGGTATGCCGGGCTGATCCATCATGGTAATGTCATGACGGAAAAACCTATCTTATTATATGTCATCATATGCTATATTAACATGAGCGGTCGCTTATTTTAAGGCTTTGCCTTATTCTTATATATTAACCTTTGATATTATTGTACAATTACAATACAATATCCTAATGTAGTTATTTATGATGATGAGCACTAGAAATCACAATCACACAGATTCATTTAAACCACAATGTCCCCGTTTTCCTCGATAGTATCAGATTCACAAAAAATCACAACGTCCTCAAGCCCTGTGACTGGACCGTCTGTCCACTAGTCATCAAACATCGAGACCCTTAGGCCTTACCAATAAACAAAGTTATCATATCTAGTTCGCTTTAATGTAGTAATTAAAAGCCAATACCATACAAATACTCTTGTACTGCTCCAAGAGATGAGGAACTTCTTTGCGGTTTGATTCCAAAGATTCACCCAGTTCTATCCAGCGATCACATTGCTGCTTGCAATCTTTGAAACAGGTTTGCAGATGCCTGTATAATTCTAATTCTCCACTATTCATGGACATTGCAATTTGTAACAAGTTTCAACTATAATAGATATTTTTTCATCATGATTGATTACATATTTAAAACTTATAATACATGCATTTTGTTCTTTAACACTAACTGTTCTTGTTAATTTTCCGTTAATTCGTTTAATGTGATAAAGATTATATATATCCATTTTTTATCACATAATTACGTGCTATGTTTGTTATTTAACATCGTATTTATATCCTTATTTTCAATTAACAATTAAAAAACGTTTTTTGTTTAAATTTTAAATATTTATTTACATTCATGTAACAATTGTTTTTTTATAAAGCAATCTTACAATATTTAAAAACAAAAAATATTATGCACACAATGCACTCAAAAATCGGCACTTTTGGGAACTAGACTATAACTTCACTGTGTAATTGATATAAATGTGTTGATGATGTGGTTGTTGTAAACAAATAGCATGCGCTTATTATAATTTAACAGCTGCTTTGAACTGGTATGGTGATTGTTGTTGTTGGTTTTCTTATTCGTTTGTTACATGGTTCATGCTCGGGTAGATCCACTCTAAAGTCTAGATCCACGCTTTTCAAGCGGTACGTGCGGTTCTGAGCGGACTCGCTGCATGTAGGCCTACTCAAGAAAATTATTTTTGAAAATGTAGATGGTGGTGCGTGTGTAAATGTAACCGATAGGTGTTTTGACAATTTTTTAAAAATCTGGTCAATGACACACAAAGAAATCTCAAATAGCATTGGAGGTGCCTGTATCTCCATGTTCCACAATCAAACCATGAATTTCATTCAACATATTACGTGCACATATCATGAACTAAGCTGATGATATTCTGATGAAAAATTAAAGATATAGTCATTTGCATATGACATGGACAATATTTTCTATTGGGTCCATTCGTGAACACATTGCGTCCATATACATTGAGTGAAACCAAAACGAGCATAAAGTGTGGATAATCTAACCGATATTCTATTTTATTTTTATTTTTATTTTTTATTTTATTTTTACTATTTGGAATTTGGTGTTCGCTCACTTCAAAGTGATATATCTGTGAAGATAATGGATAAGATAGACTTTTGTATGTTACAAATTATGCGTGAAGCCATATGCTCGGCCGTCTCGGTTTTCTTATCTAATCTACATATGATAACTATTTGTTTTGAATTGTTGTTCAACCATGGAGGAATGGGGTACGTAATAAAATTGTGTGTTTGTTTTTCATATTCTGCTTTCTCGTAGTCCTACATAAAGACTACATAAGCTTGTATAGGATGCAATTGGCGGTTAATAGAAGATGTTCATTTTGAGAAATACATTTATGCTTTCTTACTCATCATGAACAATGCATGACTGCATATCTTATGATTTGATCTAGATCTAATGAATTTCACATTGGAAACGTGTGCTCTATTTGATGAAAACGTATCACTTAAAACATATATAGTCTATGTAAACGTAACAACTTTTGAGCTTTATTTGTTTTCCATTAAGTATTATAGTAAACTGTCAAGAAAAGCGACATAATTATTTACATTCTTAGACATCCCTTACGATGCCTCATTTGAACAGAGACAAGACATAGTGAGCTGTTTCCAGAAAAACGGCTTCATAGTGGTAAGGTAAGTTTGTTGTGTAAATAGGTCTCAACATGACATATAGACCTGGGATTTTACCAGATCTAGATTTGTACAATACGAATGGAATCAGATGCCAATGGAACTTGAATTTCGGGACAATTTAAACTAAACTAACTACTTGTTTATTAGAGAAAACCATGCAGAAAGGAATTTATTGTCGTTCAATGATCTCTATGGGAAAAAATCGGTTGAAGACAGTTGTAGTCTCGTCCATCATATGAAATTTACAATGCATTTTCAAGTATCCGTGTTATTAAAAATCCATGCTTTTTCATGCAAACAATAAACAATAAACAAGCACTAGATATATAAGAAGTGCCAGTAGCTTTGAGCACAGCTTTTAGCTTTACGTGATATCATATAAATTGTGTTATAAGGGTTTAATAGCACTATTAGAACCTGATACATGCACTACAACCCCTCCTCCAGAAGTCTGTTGACCTCTTCCGAGCACGCGCGCCTGCGCACGTGCCTCGAGCACCCGGCAGGCGTGAGAAGCCACTACTACGAGCGTGATGACGGCGCCGGCAGCAAGTCGCGAACTGTGGCCTGGAATAGACCACGGTAAACCGGGTGTTTTTTCCGGGGCAGGGACATGGGCAGGGAGGGCTGGGGAAGGGCACACGGTGGAGAGAGGGGTAATTCAAGGAGATGCTATGTATGGTTGGTTGGGATTTTCCCAACACTACGAATACAATGTACCAAAAAACATTCAAGAACATGAATAAGTATCAAACAAAATGAAATTTACACAAACAATATCTTTACAAACCCATAGGTATACCGAAAATCCCAAATTTTAGACCCATAACCATAACAAAAATCACGAAATTTAGACACATAACCATGCTAAAATCACAAAATTTAGATCCATCACTATTCCTGAGATGTCTAAAAAGGTGACCCATAGAAATGGCACACCAGTACCACCCGACATATAATAGTAAGACACCCCCCCCCCCCCCCGCACCACATCCCCCGAGGCCATGCTATATTCTTCTTATTAAGGGTATATTTGTGTTGCAACCTTCTTCTGATACGAAAATATTAATCATACACATGTACATGCAAAGGGGTGACACAGGGGTCCTAAGATCTATATACGTTGTACTATATTTTGACACCTGATATCCATAATCCACTATGATTTCTCGTTTTCCATGTTCCACTTTGGAAATGACCACAAGCAAACAATTTTGAACACAATTTATCAGCAATGAATGCTCTATCACGTTTAAAAACGTATGAAATTGTGTCAAAACACTGTAAAATCGCGATAAAACTGGAAAAAAAATGAAGGAATTGCCATGTTTCATGTTCCACTATGAATTGCTATGCTCCATGTTCCACTACTTTTTTACACCTATGTTCCACTATTTTTTTACCCCATGTTCCATAGCTTTCCATGTTCCACTACCGTGTGTCACCCCGCTCACACGTGTGTATCTCAGGGATTGATGCCTTACATGTACACAAATTAAACATGTGTACTGCAATAATCATGTTAAGATGGAAGTGTGTCAATTAGTCTTGGGTATTTTTCAGTGATGACATAACAGGCATGGTGGCCCGCTGTGAGAAAGTGGCCGGCACATTTGAAAAGGTAATAAAGTTTCACTTTGAATTATTTTTCCATGTGCTGTGTTGGCAATACATCCATTTTGATTATAACTAAGTGTTATTTTGTGCGGGGGGAGCAAATTCAACGTACAACAGATTGCTTCCTCCCCATTACCACACCGTATATTCAGTTCATGTTTATGATTTTTTAAATTACATCTGGTTTGAAATAAGCCACGTTATCCACGACATCATCTTTATTTCTTAGTTCTATGGTGTGCCTACTACACTACAATGTATATGTAAGTGCTACTTGATCCTCAAACTTCACGTTAAAACACAACGTACTCAATCGACTGTCCTGAGAAAGCGCCAATTGATGTCATCGCTGACCAGCAATATCAACAACGCTCTTTCCCCGACACATGTATTAAAGATATATTAAGCAGCGCCCCTGCCCACACCTTACCTTATCACTCCCCATGATCCTTAATATGTCTAACATGACCGCCTCTCTCAAACACGCGTGCACTCTGCGTCAGCTTCTGGGAGGGGAGCTGTACCACTTCCACTCCAAGGTCATCATGAAGGAGGCACGGTGCGGAGGTCAGCACGCTTGGCACCAGGACTACGGGTGAGGGCGCCAACGAACACAGTCATGTTATGTCGGTTATAGCTCCATGGCTAGTCGAGAATTTTAAAGGGAATGGTGTGCACAATTTTGTCATATTAATTAGAGCTAATTAGACTTACAGTTAATCCGAACACTTTCATAATCTTGACTGGTTTGGCGGGCATCTTCTATAAAATCTATTGGACATATTTTCTATTCACTTGTGATCTCTATTCACGACCGAAACAGCTATTGGTACTTGAATGGATGTCTGTTCCCCAACATGGGCACAGTGTGGATCCCCATCGACAAGACAGACCAGGAGAACGGGTGTGTTCAGGTTAGTAATGCCAATGCTCGACCATTTAGAGTGCAGTGTGAGATGCGTATTGCTTGGGAAAACATAATTCTTTCTAAAGCTAACGTCTATATGAGGCAACCCATGTTGCAATTATTGCTTATGATAGGATTGTGTAATCTTCCATTATCGTGAATGCCAGACTCCTAAAAGGGGGGCGGGGGCTGAGTGGAGACAGGCGTAGGTGCGTGTGTTCATGGAGGAGTTCAAGCTTCCGAGTGATTGGGTGGACGACGTTTGGTGGGTGTGGGGTACCGAGATATTGAGCGAGTGCATGAATGAGAGGGAAGTGAGTGGCAATGGGTGATGAGTAAGTTGTTTTTCTCTCATGCTAAATCACCATGCCTTCCTCAGGTTCTGGTAGGTTCCCACCATCTGGGGCGTGTGGACCACTTGCGTGTTGGCCAACAGGTGGGTGCGGACCTTGAGCGGGTAAAGCACGCACAAAGTGTGTGCCGTCTGCTGCACGTAGAGATGGAGCCTGGAGACGCACTTTTCTTCCACTGCAATGTGCTGCACAGGTGAGGGCGACTGATACGGGGCCATACCAATTAAAGACACGGCTCGATCGTTGTATTTTGAGGAGATGACTCTAAATCCTACAATTAACATTATATAAAAAACACAAACCTTTTCGCCAACAATGTCATCCTGTACACCTCCAGGAGTGACCAGAACCACAGTGACCGGCGGCGCTGGGGTCTGGCCATCGCCTACAATCGCCGCGGCAATGACCCACAGCTTGCCTGCCAGCACCTGGGCTACAACCCACTCAACAAGGTATGAGTAGACGACTATAGCTAACTGATAAGGCATACTTTGATCATTGTGTGGGGTGTCAGCAATTATAAGGTGAGAGTGCCTACATTTTTTGCGTATTAGTGCTTTTCTCAGGCAACATTTTTCCAAATACACAGCATTATTTCTATTGTCAACAATCTGATGATGAAGAGGTTTGTGGACATGTTGCCCAAACTTACTATGGCTACGTTGTGATGATATTAAAGTATATCCTATTATTGATTAAAAACAAATGTGGCCGCGAAATTATGTAATTTTACACCCATGATGATATATTTTACTGGACAGCTTTGTATACATGCAGGTGTCCAACAGCAATCTGGCCGAGAGCTCTGATGTTCCAGCAGCGGACGACCCTGACTACGTACTTGGCCCCAAGAACCAGGCCCGGGACTTTACACTCATTAGCATTGACAAGAAGCAGAGTGCCCAATGAACAAGCTGGACTGACCATAAACTTCATGAGTCACTCACTGCACACAGTTGTTTCGCAAGATGGCAATAAATATTGTACAAATGAAAGTCCTATGTATTAATTAGACACACTAGAAAATATGGTCATTTCCATATGTATTTCAATATCAATACTTTGCATTCATTGATACCATTGGTGTACATGTAAGGGGGGTGGGGGGGGGGTAGACGAGTTGTCTTTCTCCCATTCCCAAATTGTTTTTCCTCATTCTCCCATCTCCCAACATTTTTCTTGCTTCTATCCCATCACCCACTTATTTCAGCCATCTCCCCTTTCCTCGGAGACATGGCACCCTTTCAAAAGAACATGACATGCAGTTACGATCTTCACTTTGTTTAAATCAACTCTATCCATTGCTTTAGTAAGGCATTGTCTTGAGCATTAACGTGCACAGCACAACTATAAGTTTGAATAATCTTGTAATAATTCTGAAGGGTGTTGTCTCTTTAAAAGTCATCGCTGGATCCGGAAGCCTGAGACCTGGTGGTGAGACGTCATAGTAGATGATGTGGTCAATGAGAAGATAGCTTGATTTAAAACTTTCAAGGCCCTGATCAAAGCTGCAAGCATATACTTCATGGAAGCCCAGAGTCGGTAGAGTCTTTCATGTGTAATCCTTGGAGCATCATGTGACAATTATGATCTGTGATTATATGTGACATTACATTGTACTACATTTTATTGCTATTTTGATTGTACATTTTCACTAACTGAATAAATCTAATCTAATCTAAGTATTCCTTCTAAAGATGACGGCAGTGTAGCGCGAATCAGTTGTCTGCTATTTTGCCACTGCCTGAGTTATCCCAGCGTGGGTGTCTGTCACAATATCCACATTGTATGTGATCAATCTCAATAACGCCTTAAAGGCTAATAGAAGAGAACATATTTCCGTTTTATGGTGCATCTGATCATGCATGCTTGTATTAGCAAGGAACAAGGAAAATAAAATAGGTAGAATGATTGTGTGCATCCGTATATATGCTATTTATTATCCGAACGTTAATAAAATCGGAGATCCCACAACGAGGCTGTCAAAAGAAACAACACAGTTGCTCAGTTGAGTTTTGGAATAAACTTTGAATTTATTCAATTTTCATCGAGATCTTGTACTCATTTTTACAGATTTATTTTCTAGATCATTGGAAATGTTGGTTTCCTAGCACAAATTTTAAGAATTATGAGGTACGTATTGCATGTTTTTATACAACTCAAGTTTATGTGAGGACTTATGGGCTTTGACTGAAGTCAGAGATGACAGAGCCCAGAGACATGTCAAATATATTTCTTCTTCCATGCAGGTCAAATTTGGAGAAGATAGGGTTGCTCTAATGCTATAGATAAAGAAACATAATTTGAGTTCAAACATCCGAACCTATTAATAAATAGGGGACTAATGTTATTGGTTATGAACTATAGTCTACATGTATTAATTAATAATTATCCCGTATTAAACTAATTAAAATATTGTTACTTAAACAAGGCAGTCTTGAATTTGAGGTATCTCTAATATTCAGATGTAAGCTACTGGCTTATATGTTAGTACTGTCCTTCACATTCAATGCTATCTGTATAGTGGTACTAATCTCTTTTTCTCTTATCTCTCCTTAAGTTAAGTTTCTGTTGTTGCATTACATGTATATCCGGATAATTTCTTTGTGGCAAACTGTTCATGGTCGATTTCCATATTATGTCTGAGTTTTCCATTTAAAGAATGTTTAGAAAATTACCTTTAACAATAAATGGTTATCAGATTTGATATGGGAGGCGCTGGCCCATGTTTCCTGAATTTCATAATTGACTACTTTGATTGTTAATTTCCTAGTTTTTATTTCATTGCTATGTTAACTGTCCAGTCACCCGTCTCACTTAATCTTTTGTGACTCTGTATAGAAATAAATGGACTTGATGTTGAGACCACGTATCAACTCCACAGTTGCAAATGTAGCTCAACGTGGCATATAGAGCATGCAAATACTTTTATTTTTGTATTGCAGAGATTATCTAGATTATCAGGGCCACAGATAAGTCCTATTGTCCAAGACGGGTATCTGCGTTGTCTGGACGGATAAAGATATTGAGATACTTGTCCCATAGATAAGTATTCTCAGTCACCTCGTATAACCATTTCAATTACATTTACATGGAGTTTGTTGATTTGGACATCTAAATCGTAGTTAGGATGGGTATATTTTTCAGGATACCCGTCCGCTGGACAAGTATGGTTTTTCTCCTATTCGTGGCCCTGATTATATAGACTAGTATCTGTGAGATTGTGTACTATGAAGTAATCTTTATTGCAGTTGTACATACATTGTTTGCACAGCGTAAGTAGAGTATGTATGTCACCAGGGTATGAAACTCATCAAAATTTGCTACCGGACCACAGGGCCTGCAGCTATAAAAGGTAGCCGGCCCTGGCAAAAAGTGTACGGCCCTTGGTTATGTTCATATTTAGAAGTCCCCAAAAATAGCTTAATAGGGCCATGAACTTTTAAAACCAGCCGGCCCGGGGCAAAATCAGCCGGCACCGGGCCGCCTGGAAGGCTCTATTTCATACCACGAATTGTCACACACATGCTCGTGATGTAAATATTAATGTCCTGTTCTATTTTTTATCAAAAAGCCAAAAACTTCTCTAGTTTCTAATCAATTAGCAATTTGGGTAGGTTTTATACTATATTCAAAAGGAGACTGAAGATCTCGAAACTAGTAGAATATTTTATTTGATTTGTTTGATGAATAAAGCAGCGAAAAAGAGGATATAGTATAAAATGAGACCTTATGCTGCATGCCAGGTACCTTCAATTTTACAATTTGGGTAGGATTTTAAGCTTCTGAAAATTCTATATCAAAAATAGTAATTGGTCACATGATTGGAGTCATATGCGTTTTCTGATTACTTGCACACAGTGAGATTCGTATTGTTGTGCATGTTGATGTAATACCGGCACGGTGCCGCATCAGCGGCCCATTTGGAATATTATAATAATCGGTTGGGCTTTATGGGCAGATGGTTTGGAGTGTGCAGCCCTACTCAGTTGCTCTTGTGCAAGGTATGAAGTCTTACACGGAACGTGTCCACAGAAGCACAGTTGACCGTTTGCATTTAGATTGTTTCACTGTTAACTGGATGTCAAATGCAGGGATGGCCAATTCCTAGCGCAATGGTTGGTGAATAAGTACCAGTCGATGTATCTTCTAGTACTTGGATAGTGTGTCCCATTGTAAAGCTCTTAGCATGGCAAAGACACTGCTGTACATAGAGTAGTCCCTCATGACGAAGGGTGTTGCTCTCTGTTGGTCCAGTTGAGATGTCCTTTGTGTCCGGGTCCCATACCGAAATAAGCATACTCCAGCACAGAGCGAGCCAAACTGAAAAGATAGTTACCCACAACTGAAAACCTACTGTTTCTTTTGGTTTTAAATCTCATCATATTCACATGTTTTTGTTTACTTTTGATTTCTCATCCCAACTAAGTCGTAAAATTTGTAAATATTAGAAAAATGTTGATTAGAGAACACAGATATGTCAGTCTAATCGTAAAATTAAAAAAAAAACTGGTTATAGCCAGTCACTCATATTAGAAACAGCTACTATCAAAAATATGATAAGGCATGCTTAGCATCTGTGTTTATTGTCCATCATCTTGAGACAGACACTTCTTGTATGAACATCTATCAAATCTCAACAGCCCATGTTGATTATGAATATATTAAAGCCTATATATTCCAAGATAAGAGTGTGTTTGTGTGAAGCACTTGTCCAGAATATAATGTTATATCAGTGGCTATTTTGCCACTAGGTCAACAGCATTCATAGTGCACAGTTGTGGATCATGCATTGTTTGTAATAATCATATATATCGTGTTAAAGAAAATGGAATCATGTACGCGACTTTTAATTGTATTGGAATAGAATTTAAATGTGCATCACATCTGTTGATTGTTGATGTATATGTATGATGCATTTAACTTTGAATTTAAAGAGGCAGAATAGTCAGTTATTAGCATTTGTAATTTTTACGGTTTTCCATAAGCAGTAATTTGATGGTCAATTGAATCTCAACATTTACCCTGCTACATGTATACTTATATATTGGATGATATGCTTACATGCACTAAAATTATGGATATATTAGAAGAGTAAGTGTAAGTCTATTTTAATTATTCTTGTCATGATACCTACAAATATGACAGATATTATATATAAATACAACGATATTGTTTGTGACTCAGAAACTTACTTTTAATGCAGTATTTGCAGCTCGAAGGAAAAACGTTCCCTGAAACGTAGCAAATACTGCGTTACAAGTTTCTGAGTCACAAACAATGTGTTTGTATTTTTATATTATGAATCCAGAAACTATTAAACTACTTCTAAAAAAATTGGAAGATATTCAGTAGCAGTGTGACAATTGAAGCAGTGTGACAATTATAAAAGATAAAATTTAGAAAAAAGCTGCTTGATATAGAAATGAAAGAAGTTTGAAATTTTCCCAGACAATTATTCATAGTGTGTACAATTTGGTTTTATGTATTCAAATAATTCTTTTATGTCAATGTGTTTTAATAATCAGTTTGCATTTTCATTCTAAACTGCTAAGTATAGGAGTCTATTTATTTCCCCACAATTGAAGTTCAAATTACAACTTGCATAAAATTCCATTGTACAGCACCTATTGAAAGTGTGATGCCCATAATGCTCTGCTTGAACTTTAATCATGTTTCGCCAATCAAATGGGCACACTAAGTGCATCCTTTTACATTCAGTAGATCTACTACCAAGGACTTCTGAAAAAACTATGAGGATTTATGTATGGTTCTTTTCAATGAAACATTTCATAAGTTACAGTTCATTTCAATATTTATTACCAATTAGATTATTAATTACTCTTAAAAATTATTTATTTTTAATAATTCTTAATTTTTAAAATTAAGATCAGTGCAATTTTGAATAATAATCCTTTAATCCATGTTCATATATATTGAATTATGTATTGTTTTGAATAATGTTGGAAGAAAAAAACTACCAGCATCCAGGCAAGGACAAGTTGAGACGACTATGAAAACTCGTTCCATCCAGATGGATTGGCTTCCAAATTAGAGAATTTCTTCAAAATTACGGCTTCCTTGACAAATGACTCTTCCAGCTGCTCCCAATCCAGAAATTCAATATAAAGCAACAAGGTTGTGGATGCTTAGACTGCTCAAATGAATTTTTATATGGGATTTGAAATGGGGTATTGAATCAAGACAAAACAGTAGCAGTTAAAGAGGGAAATACCATTTATGTGCTGGCCAATGTTTGTACAACATACTCAATAAGTCAAACTTATTTTAATATATCTTAACAAGTTTTACTTGTTTTATACTGAAAGTAATCTAGATTGTCTAAATGCATATATTTATATGTATTTTTTTAGAAAGTGAAAACAATAGTACATTTGTAGGTAGCTTGTAGTCTGAAATAATTAGTATTGTAATCTTGATAAAGCAAAAGCATAATACCAGTTCTACACTATTTCTATGCCAATATTTTAAGCACACTTGATACAAACAATATTAATTTTTAAATTCTTAAAATGAGAAATAAAGCAAAAAAACATACCAAAGTAAACATCGCTTTTGTACAAAGACTAAATTGACACTAGATGTATGAAGTAGCAGGTGGTAATTTTATGACAAAGTTTTTATCCTTCAGATCTGTATTTGATGAAACGCTCTTCACTGGATACTTGCCGTGATGTATATTTAGTTTTATGCTTTGATTTTTTTTATTTGTTAATCTTCTGTTATCTAGAAACTTAAGGACGTTATATTTTTTGTTTTTTATTGATATTCCACTTGTAAGACAATGATTTATCAAAATAAATAGATATATTATAGATAGTGTACTTTACTTTTCTGTAATTTGTAAAATGATATGGATGTAATGATATCAAATTATGATATATATCAGCGAGAAGGGGTTATATATGTCCACGATATTATTATTTTACTGTCTTTCGTATACATGTATGCTTTCATCTAATTAGTGTGTGCAATTACGCGATTTAGATTAAGAGGAGTGTAACTATTAAGAACACAATGTGTTCTACATGTATATGGCAATTACCGGTTCTCTCCTTTAGTTTCTTTTTGTATTTTCTAGAAATATGTTATTATGTGCATACATTTTTTATTTGGAATCAAAGCTCCTATATGACTCCAAAGTGACCTTAAAGTTAACTGCTATAGATATTATATGCAATGTCCCCTATGCATAATTTGATTGAAAATTTTCCAAGACATGGCTCGGATCTTGTACAAAAAGATCATATATCTTTGATTTTGATAAAGTAAGATGATAAGCGGCTCACGTTTTTGCCATGTGGTTTGACCAAACGTTATCCTGTTATGAATTGCATTGCCATGATCTAACTTTTTGAACTTATTCATTGTACACATATTGAAGAAAATCATTTGATTTCAAGATAACATGTCGGTAAATAGAATGCAAAAAAAAAAAAAGAAGCATGTGAACCAACCTAATAATGAAGAAATAGTTTTACTTTGGTACCATAGACAGCTTTCTAAGGACCGACCCTTATGTAAAGGCCAACAACCAAACTATCAAAACCAAGACTATTAGAATCCCAATGTAAATACACATATAAGAGCCCACCTAAATCCCATGGGCGTTTGGATGGCCAAATATGAAATATAGCCAGATTAAAGGTTTAAGATTTGTTTTCAGGCCCTTCTGTGAATATATAGGTAAATTTTAGTAGAAGATAATACAAAGAAAATTTAAGCTGCATATCCAGGATTTTCTGGAAGCAACCTGTGAGTTCAAATATATGCAAAACGCTTCTTTCATGTAAAGATGGACTTCACTTTTCTAGGACATAGAGTGTTCCGATTATTAGCTCTGTCTAGCCATATATTACCCTGGATGTGTCAGTTAATCGTATGCTTCATGATCTATCCATTTTTAGAAGTATTATTTGACCACAAAACGTTTCCTTTTCAATTTTAATTGCTGAATAATATTGACAGTTGTCGGTAAGAATGAATTTGTACACCATATACATGTACTTGTCCAATGAAT
>CM032669.1:18765349-18801929 GCA_019095985.1 Streblospio benedicti | reverse complement strand
AATAAACTAATATTTGGCCATATGTTTCAGGGTATCCCCACGGCTGCACTGCTGCTCCCGGTTTCGCGCATCTCCGTCGTCGGTGTGGTGGTGTATGGCAGGAAGCGTAGATCGTCATAGTAACATCGTTTTCGTTATTCTTGGCAACCACGGTGGTTGCACCAGCATCCTGCACCTGTCGAGGCCCCGCGCCAAGCTGTATCTCGCACCTGAGAACGGCATCTATCTCGCAGAGTTCTTCTCGAGCAACTATTTAAAACTGATCACTTCAAACTGCAGTGGTACTGGATATTTATCATCGACACTATTAGAGATTAATCGTAGAAGACAGATCTCAAATCTTTCGGATATTAGTCGTAGTAAAAGGGTGACTAAAGCTAAGTGTGCTAGTATTGTAAAGTTGCAAAAATGCTCCCCGTCAGTGAAAAAGAGGATTTTGAAGTTGAAAAACCAAATGGGAGCTTTGAAAATGGATTTATAAAAGAGGAGGTGAATGAAAAGAGCCCGATGATGGAGCAAGAGGGGCTTTATGGCAAGGCCAATGGCTGTGAGGTAGGTAACGGCGATGTCCCCAAAATGGAGGTGCGCAATGCCAAAAGTTGTACCACTGACAGAACAAGCAGCCCTCGAAAGGATATTAAACTGGTTGAGAAACATCTTGGCGCGAACCAGGACAGTGCAGACAGTGGGGTCGGCTTCCTTCACAGCGATATGACAGCGGGCAGTCAGTCTATGAACAGCAGGTCGACTGCCGTACCATCCTCCCCAAAAAAGCTGAAGCTACAGCTGCCAACAGGGTTGACAAAGGATAGGCACGCCAGTGGTTCATCATCGTCTTCATCGTCCTCGGGCGACTCTTCCAGTGACTCCTCGGCAGTGACCCCACCAGACGGCGGGTGGGGCTGGGTCGTGGTATTTGGCTCGTTCCTGTGTCACATGATCGCTGATGGCTGCGCCTTCTCGTTCGGGGTGCTATTTGTGGAGCTGCTAGAAGTGTTCGGTGAGAGCAAGGTGAGGATTGGTTTTAAGTTATTATAATAGGGGGGTGACTCATTAGATGATTGCCAACATGGTGAGATGTTTTCTATAAATAATGAAGATCTAGCGATTCTTAAAAGGAAAGACGCTAGATTTTTATTTTTCACTGAAACAGCAAACAAGCACATTGTTAATTTTCGGTAATCAAACACTTCAAATTATATTTTTTTTTATGTATGTTTTATACACATGACAATTTCACAATGACAACTTGACAAGCCACAAGATTCTGATTTTTCTTGCTATCAGGGGAACACTATTAATTTAGCATTTGTTCCTCTGGTTAATGCAAGACAGCACGGGTAGGCTTTCTATTCATTCAGAGGGTTAGGACTTGCGTACACCATAGGGTAAGAGTGTATGTGTGGGGTCTATCGCAATAAGACACTTAGTATTGCTTGTGTATCACAGGGCAAGACGGCGTGGGTGGGGTCTCTGTTCGTGGCCATGCCTCTCATCACCGGCCCCATCGCCAGTGCCGTTGTCAACAGATATGGTTGCCGGGTGACCACCATTGTTGGTGGAGTCATTGCGTCTTTTGGATTCGTTCTCAGCTCACAGGTAAGTTTGGATTGGAAGTTTACACCCTAAAATTACAGTTTGGCCAGCTATTTGTTAATTTGTCAGCTGGTACCACAGGTAGCCATAATTTGTAACATTGTATGCCAAATTCAAAAAGTGATTAGATGTGTCATGTACTTTTTAAAAAACCAAGTGGTCAAATTATAGCCAGTGACATGAAAAAAGTGGTTCTGGCCCAAAGTTTGCCTTTAGTTGCCCAGGGAATTCATTTAGTAAGTAAAGTGAACACAAGAATGTGCTCTTGCTATACGTATTCACTACTGATTGGCAGGTGAACAGTATTGGTGAGCTTTGCGTGACATTTGGCATCATCTCGGGCTTCGGCCTCTCCATGGTGTACGTGCCCGGCGTTGTCATCGTCGCCTACTACTTTGAGAAGAGACGCGCATTCGCAACAGGTCAGTTCAAAATAGCATTGTAACTTTATTTTCAGTGTATAGAAACGTAATAAGACTTCGAATGTTATGGAATGGAATATGATTGACGTCGTCGCATTAGTAATGTATAGTAATATTTGAGCCTCAAACAGTATTTAGCGATTTCTATGTAGCTCTATATGGGGGACATTGTTCAACAAGCTACTCACTACTCATCTATTATTGGCAGGTCTGGCTGTGGCTGGTTCTGGGATTGGTACGTTCCTGATGGCTCCGCTCACCGAGTTACTCATCAATGTGTACGGCTGGAGGGGTGCATTACTCATTATTGGAGGTGAGCAATGTTTGTGCAGAATAGGAACAGGACTTTTTAGATTATAAACATGTTCTTGAAGCAACTACATGTTTGAGGAAATTATTTCGAAATCTCATGAACAGGTCGGTTTGATTCAAATATCTGATTTGGTCAACAATTTACTTCTGATTCTAGAACTGGTAGCAAACTAGCTCAAATTTCAAGTAAATGTGTACAAAAGAAGTGTATTTCAAGGATCATGCCAATCATGGTGTTATGTGACAGAGTTCATCTCCTCATCTCCAATGGATCTACATCATTTGCTACTTACTCTTGCATGTATGCGTCATTTCGGAGAAAATGTCTAAACAACCAAGCATATTGCCATGTGGAATTTTCTGACTTTGCAGCCTATATTTTTTGCAGGTATCATGCTGAACATCGTTGTGTGTGGCATGGTGTTCCGTCCTCTCATCTCCCCCAAGGTGGAGCGCCGGCGGCGGCGCATCAAGGCCTCCATGGAGCGCTTCTCCCGCATGTGCTCCAAGCAGAACCTGGATTACATCCCTGGTGAGTCGCAGAACAATATCTTTACTAAGTTAATCAACAGCATTTAGGAATTATTCGAGTATCCAACGATCGAAAAAGGGGCCAATATGATGATAACAGTGATATCCAGGAATGTACCAAACCCATCCTGTTGGAGGATCCCCGAATTACTCGTGAGAACTGTACTAAAACTCAACTTAAAATGATTCATGGGCATGTGGTCCAAGCAGAACCTGGTGAGTAGCAGAACAGTAATGTAAGACCCTTACATGTGACAGATGATGTGTTTTCAGGTTATGAAACTTACAAAAATATTTCGTGACAAGGGCCTCAATTGAATATAAGCTGGTCCTGCTTACCAAAAATAGTGGGGCCTTGTAGTGTATAAATTATGTTGATATGGCAATCCTAAAAAGAGCAGCCTGTTCATAAAGCTGTGAAATTTTAAAACCAGAGCAGTTGCTAAAATCAAGTGGCAGGGGCTACCAAGTAGGAATAATTTGTGCGCTTGTATTATATTATGCATGCAAGTTCTGTGCCTTGGGTGTAAAAAATGTTCCCCCTGGTGAGCTGTTAACTGTTGTCTGTTGTCCCCTCTAGGCGGCGCCACGTCTCAGGCGGAACAGCTAGAGAAGCTGCTAGAAGTGCCGGTCACTCACTCTCTCATGCTGTTCCCCACATACATGCAGAAGGAGATCTGTGCCCTCTACCCGGACATACTGCACAAGGTAAACTAAACCAGCATGTCATCAAAACATACAGATAACCTCTTTCACAAAGGCAAGACAGATATTTAGCCTCTTGTTCATCTATGTTTTCGGCATTACCTGCCAAGTTCACTCCTGATCTTGACTTGAATTTCTCACTAAAGTAGCCCAAGTTGAAACCCACTCTTTTCTTCCTGTTTAATCTTCTGATTGCTCGACATCATTTGATGTCCCTCGTTAATACCATATCCATGAATGACGCTGATTATGTTGTTTCCATTGTAGCCAGTAGTGGCCCACTCTTTTTTTTTTCCTTTTTTTGTATGTTGAAAATTTAGAACCTCTTTTGATTAAAGTGCATATTTTGTCTTGGCAGGACAACAAGAACAAGACTCTTCACGAGATTCTGACAGAACACGACCTGCTGGAGAAGTTCTACACCACGTCCCAGAGCATGACGGACATGTCTGTTGACCAGCTTAGTGACGTGGACGCCAGCAAGGTGAGCAGTGTACTATGTTCAGTCGACATGGCCTTTCTTGTTTTGCACCCCAGGGCCATGATTAGGAGAAGAATCGTACTTGTCCATAGGACAGGTATCCTGAAAAATATACCCGTCCCTATCTCAGATTTACATGTCCAAATCAATAAACATTGTGTAAATGCAATTGAAAGTCAGAAACTGATGTCTGGGTTGACTGAGAATACTCGTCCATAGGACAAGTAACTCAAAATATTTACTGGTCCTGGCAACAGAGATACCCGTCTCGGACGATAGGACGGATACTTATCCGTGGCTCTGGTCACCCCTTGCTCATCAGCTCAGCAGCATTGTGAAGGGATCATAAGTATTCATATTGACATTTATACATAAAACAAATTGACCAAAAAATGTGAAAGCTCACGTGCAAGTGTGCCAGTTCCTTTCGTCGATTTCGATCACTGATTTATATTACATATGCAAAGACCCGTCTTTGCTCATGCAGATTATGGATAAATTTTTGTAGTCCATGTATGTTGGAATGTGAGTTTCATTTTGCCCTACCCCAAAATTCTTGAGGTTCCAGTCACAAAGAATTAAGTTTATGTAAAAAAAATTGTCGAAGTAGGATTGATGGGGATCTTTTTTTTTCTAAGTGCTACAATGTCCATTGATATTAAAAAAAACAAAAACAGAATACCCATCATCTTTTTTCACTAATTTGATTTTTGACTGGACTTTGATGTACATTGCTTCACACACATGCTCTTGTATATTCCAGCTGGGCAGCACAGTGACCGGAGTGGACGAGGTGACGCTGGCGTCCAGTCTGAGGGTCACTGACCTTGAGAACTCATCCGTGTGGAAGGAGCACGCGACAGCAGCAGGCAGTGGCACTGGGAACATCAAGAAGGTGCCGCGCAAACGCTCACGGGTATGTTGGTGCTGTCGTCATTGTTTAACAATCATATATAATCAATCGGTTTTGTTGGTTTCTGAAAAGACATAGAATTGTGCTCGCTCATTTATGCATTGTCTTGTTGATTATCTGGTAACTGTGATTATATCAGAACCGTAAGAATATTTAGCAAACGGTCTAAATGCAGCAATAAAACCTTCGGTCAATTGTTAGTAGTGAAACGCCATAGATATCCTAGCAACAAACACCTCTCACTGTATACTCCTCTGAGAGTTGAAAAACATTGTGAGTTTGCCAATAAGAAGAATCTGATGCATCTGATGGAAAGTCTGCTGAACAGCATGTAGCACTGAAAGCGCACTGTAAAACTTACACATTTTCTTGTGGTTGCAGATTATCATGCCCATGAAGCGCAAGGACATCTTCTACCGCGGCAGCCTGCTGAAGGGAGGCTCCGTGTACCAGCAGCGAGCAGCCGCCGGCCCCAGAGGCGGGGCCTTGGTCCGCTCAGCCATGTCCGCATCATGCCCAAACATACACGTAAGGCTGCAATCTTTTTTACTATGGTAGATAGTGGTTGGGGATTTGTGGGGCTGTTGGGATGGGGTTTTGGATGAGATTAGGCTCATATCACCTGTTCAACGGAGAACGTCCCAAAGGAGGGGCCTTGGACATCTCAGCCATGTCCGCATCATGCCCGAACATACATGCAAGGTTGCAATCTCTTTTAGTATGGTAAGAAGTGCTTAAGGGTAGGTGGGGGCTGTTGGGATGATGGCTGACACATTTGGGAGACATTAGGCTTGATTGTGGAATCTACTTGTATCACCAGTTCGGTGGAGAAGGTCCCAAAGGTGGGCTAATGGTCTGCTCAGCATCATGAGGGAACATACATGGATGGCTAGATAGTATGGTTATAGTAGAAAGTGGTTGAGGATGGGCGGAAGTGTTGGGATGGTAGTTGACTCATTTGGGAGCTCTAGTGTGGTGAGCAATGTCAGCTAGTTATCCACAATATGTGCAAAGAAGATTCATGCAGAACCTTTTTCTCTGGGCTCTATCCCTTGTTTTACTCATTTTGACTGCTTGAAAGCACTAGTTTGTCTTAAAAGTTGATTGCTAAAGCTAGATTAAAGAGCTATATTATTTCTACGTATTTGAACTGTGGAAAATCAAATTTGTGTTTTAATGATTATTTCACAACATGCTTACAATCGTGTAGATGAGTTAATTTATAAAAAGTGATTTAAGTCTAACTCTGTACAGTGTACGCATATCATATTTATTGATAAATTGAATGGAATTTGGCTTCATTCTTTGAGTGGTAATCTATGCCATGTAAATCTATGAAATATCGATTCATATTGATCACTCCAATTAAATTTCATTACAATTTTGAAAATGTTTTTCCTGAAAGAAAGTGATGATACGGCTCTAAGAATGTATGAAAGAAATCTCAAACATGTACTTGTGTTTTGCTGCAGTACTGACTTCATCAGAAGGTCTCTCAAGGGAAATATAAATAATTACGTTACAATTGTTTACGTTATTTGCGATATCTTCTCTTTGTGACCAAACGAAAAAAGCTTCTGTTGCTTTCACAGATTGCAGTTTTCTTCTTGCTTCGCCTGAAGTTACGTGGTTTCTCTTTTTTATGCGTAAATTACGCATTTTAAGGAGGGTCTCCGTAATAGAAAATAATTTTTGTAACTTCATGACCACGCCAGCCATTTTGACAGATTATCGTAGTAATGGGTGTGTAAATATCGTCAGCACCTTTTTTACCAATCAGTTTTGTCAGAGTGCCGGTAATGTCACAAGAACACCTTGGCAAAACTCTGATTTTTAAGTTTGTTTTTTTTATCATTTTGTAAGTCATGAGTTTCGTAATTTAGGCAATCATGCAGCTTCAAGAAACCATCATGATCAAAAATTTTATTATGAAATGTTTCAATTTTAATTATTTTTTTACAGTGCATTACGCTGATTCCCCCCATTTCGTTATGTTTCTGTGTTTTTCTGATGCAGCCAGTACTGTATGTTTCTAGAATGCTTCTATTGCATGTTCTATATCATTTATGTGAAATTTCCGTTAACTAGTGGTATCCAGATAGATATGGTTAATGATTGATTAGTACTGTGGGCTTGCCATCACTGGTTACTAGTGGTAGGTGACTGTTTTAAATACTGATAAATTCGGTTTTGACCACTTTGCCTCCTATAGGACTGGCACCGCCAGACGTGGACCAATGGTATTGCCAGCTGTCCCAATATTCACGTATGCTATTTGCTTCCGTGTGTCTCTGCTGAAATCATCCTCAGTGGAAATTCTACTCAGCTTTATTTATGTTCTTATTTCCGTGTAGTATAGTCTTGCATTGACATACTTAATTAGTCTTATTCAATCACATAGATTTTCTAATGACCATTCAGTGTGCATTTATGCAAGTACCTGTGCCTGCATAATGTCTTATCATCTCATACTATGAACTAATAAAACCCTTGAACTGGTAATGTAGATCTATCCTAACATTAAAAAAATCACAATTGATTTTCAATGATATTCAACCTACTAATCTGTGGTGTTCTATATACTTGTACTATATAAAACCTGGTAAAGTGTAAATTGGTCTATCCTCTCACCTACCTCTAGTTGGTATTTTGACATCTTTATGATTTAAAACAAAACTTGTTTATAACTACAATCTCTTTCTTGACCTGCTTATCCACAGCTTTATTATTTCGTTGCTACATGTATAACTTTGACATTTTCTATGTTTCAGTCTTATGTTTATAAATTAAATAAGTCAAATGTATTTAAATTTATATCATGACAACTACATGAAATATTTAACCTGCTATGGCCCTTTCACAGGTGCTCATTTCCTCACATGTATACAAAAATACTTATAACCCAAGAAAGCTCAACATCATCATGAAGCCTGAAACCAAACAACAGCTAAGAGTTTTGTATGAGCTTGCAATAAAATTTCCTTGAGGGCCACAAAATTCTTATGGCCACCAAGAAACTACGAACATTAAAATTCAATTCCTTTATTCTAGTTTTCAGTAAAATATTATGTCATGGCTGGTTGTTCATAAATTATATGTGGCTCTAGGCGACTAGAAGCTCAATTTTACATGGTTTTTATTGTAGATAATGCAACATTTTTTATCTGTGCGCTACATTGTTTCTGGCAAATCTTAACGTACCGCTCTGTTAATCGTAAGTTAGGAAGTTGTTTCCAGGCTATCCTAATCTCTGACTGAGCGTCCCATTCTGCCTCAGGTTCACTACAGCGAGGATGACAGCTCGGACGATGAGTCGCCACTAGCCTGCTGCTGCCATAGCAACCGTTTCTCGCGACGTGCCAAACACGTGTTCCGCGAGATGATGGATGTGTCGATTCTCCGCTCGCCCGTCTTCGTCTTCTTCTGCTTCTCAACGTTCCTGCTGTATCTCAGCTACGACGTGCCGTAAGTGGTTCTTCTTTGTACTTCATACCTCCGCTATGGTGTGCATTTCAAAGCACTGTAGTCTAGCGTTTACAAATGTGATAGTAAATCATGTAGGAAAACTTATTTTGGTTATAATTCAAACTGCTGTAGGTCAGTTCTTAAGCAGTTTGTATACACAGTGTTAATGCCAAGCAAGGCAATCAAGATGGAGGCGAAGCGTCCGTCCTCGTCTATCATTGAACCACCTCCAATGTCGTGAAGGGCTTTATCAAATGTCTACGCGACAGAAATAGAAGCAAAAACCTGGATCTGTCAGTGGTTACTCTAACCACTTGTATCTCTCCGCTTGCAGCTACGTGTTTACTCCTGACAAGGCGATTGAGATGGGGATCTCGGAGGGCGAGGCGTCTTTCCTCGTTTCCATCATTGGTATCACTAGCACCGTCGGTCAGATCTTCATTGGCTACCTGGGTGACCGTCCTGCTGTCAACACTGTGCTGCTGTACAACCTGCTCACGTCAGTGGCCGGTATCGTCACCATCTTCGTGCCATGGTGGGTATTGTACTCGTCTTTTCATATTACATTAGTAACAGTTTATTGTTGGGCATAGTACTACAATACAATACAAACTAGAGTGTAGGACTTTGATGCTCTAGTTTGGGATGTAGCACCTGTAAAACCTGCATAGTTGGCCGTCGCGTCGGAATTACATGTACGTGTATCATGGTCTTTTTAGCCATGGTGAGTATTGCACTGATCTTCAAAGCACTAATATCTCAACTTAAGCGCTTGTATATCGTATAAATACATGCTTGATTGGGATTTTGCTATAGGACTACATCTATGGGAAACTATAGGAAATATTTTTCCCATTTTAATGAAATTTTCACAGTTGTTGCTCTGTGATTCAAAACCCAAGCCGGCTAGACTATAGAAAATGTGTGCAATACTTTTGGAGATAGAATTTGGATTTTGAAAGGATCACGAAAACTCCAGTAGCTCTGACATTTCCTCTCTCTTTCCCACAGGTATGGTAGCTATGCAGCGCTATGTGCCTACTGCACGGCTTACGGATTCTTCATCTCTGCCAACTACACGCTGACCACCATCATCCTGGTCAACCTGCTTGGCATGGACAAACTGACCAACGCCTACGGCATTGAGATGCTCGCGGAGGGTATTGCTAACCTACTTGGACCACCACTCTCTGGTGAGTATTTGGTGCTCTTACCCCAACTATCTGGGGAGTGTTCAGTGTCACAACCCTACTCAGGCTGCGACTATCTAGTGAGAATTCGATTCTCGGACTGACCAATTCTTTGAGGAGTATTCAGTATCATCATGCCACTCTGGTGAGTATTTTAATGCTAGGATCGCCACTCTCTGGAAAGTATTCAGTGCAGCACCACAGAGTATTCAGTATGATCCTGGTGAGCATTACTGTACAATTCCACAAGTAATCAGGTAATATGCATCTTTTGCGTAAGCCATATAAAAGTTCAACATTAATAGAAAACCCTTACTCCATTTAAATTGTAATAGCCTTTTACATTTCTAAAAAAAGCACTGGAAGCCTCTTTTAGAAGAGCAAAATTCCTTCATAAAGAAAACTAATGAGTCAGGAAGTAATTTATTTTAAGAGTACAACCTTTGTTTTCTTTTGGATGTATTAAAAATAGCCTCCTGCTTCAAAGTCTATACATGTACCATGAAGATACATGTTTACAGTCCTTATATTGTCATAGGTTTTGTAAAATTGATATGCGTCAGGAGTACAGGAATATTATTATGTAAATAATATGTAGGAAGCTCATCAGACATCATGTGCTGGGTTTTCAGGCTAAGTAACAACAACAATTTATATGTTTGTGAAAACACTTTATATGATGTAGGAAGTGAAAATTGAATGCAAGAAATGCGAAATCATGATGAATGAACATAACAAATCAATATGTTTTCCAAACTGGCATGTACAGAACTTTCTTATACATGTACTTGGCAATGAATATTCCTAAAAGTAAATGAGATTAAGTGGACAATGGACACTGACTTCCACCACTGCATTTGGTATGTGACTCCTACTTACATCTTGAAATTTTAATGCTGTATTAAGACCTACATATAATTTTGCAAGTCAACTAAGCCAAAGCTAATTGTGTAAGTGCAACACAAGTGTCCTCTACCAGCTGACAATGATCTAATTAGTATATCATTAATTGCCTGATCCATTTATCCTGTCTCAAACATGTGTTGTGTGCTGAAGTATTCGGCAAAATACAACGGAGTATAACCATTGTATCAAGGACACTCTTGGTCTGGCCTCAAGTGGTCTCATAACAGAGGTGGTCTGTTTATAAAGAATCACAGTGGATTTTTTTTATTGAGGGCTGGGACCTTTAGAAATAAGACATGTGGTTTCTTTATAGAGGTGATCTTAGTTGGAGGTTATAACAAGTTTCATGTGAACATTTATGCATTTTCGTGGTATGCTAAGAATACTGATGATGAAGAATCATCTTTCATGATTCTATCATAATTGAATTCTTCATTTTGAAATGTATTTTCTGTTTTGATGGATTGAAAAGTATTACTTGTGAGGACATTGAAAAAAATTTGATCTTTGATCTATTGCAAGTCCTATTTTAAAATTCCCCACAATTTTCTTTTCTCAAGTAGGTTTGGATGATCATTGATCTGATTCCTGGAATCAGAAATTGCAAATGAGATTTAGCTTAACACCTTTGTTATTAAAATACTGTTTAAAATCCAGTCATTTTGGTCCTTATCAAATAAAATGAATGTACATTATATTTTAATCATCAATTCCACTCTAACCTCTTTGTCGTTCCGAATGAGACCAGGACCTGGACCTATATAATAGTAAAGTCTATTTGGAAACAATTCTTTTTAGGTGATAGCCACAACATACATGTATGCGGGTTCAAGAGAAATCAATGCATCTCCATTAATCTGTCAACAGGATCTACTAAGTTTCCCCGACCCTTTTTGGAGAGCTTCATCCATTGACAATGTAAATGTACATCTTGTTGGAATCTGATGCTGTGATCAATATGAAAAAGCAGGGAAATGCTGGCAGCTGGTTTAGCTACAGCAAAAATCTATCTTGCTCGTTCCAATGTCTGTTTCTTCTTTAGTTTCCTATGGACCCATTTCACACACATGCTTCACACACGATGATGTTGTCCCCATTACAGTATAATGTCTTAACAATTGAAAAGTATCATTAATTATATAGAAATTCACATTTGGTTTACTTTTTTCATTTATTTTGTGGTCTCATACTTAAGAGACTCGTTTTGGTTTCAAGATGGCTGATAGTAAAGCTGATAAGTGACATTAGTCACTACAATAACATTCCACAAACATGTACCATACTTATAAAGGGATTTTAAATGGGTTTTTTTGCATATTTTCAAGACATCTTTTTCCATTTACATGGTATCAGCAAAGTATTTTTATCTGAATACAATATAACTAATTCATATAGCTACTTATTTACAAGTGAATGTGTGAAATTTCCGGGGTAGCCTGTAAAGCTTTGAATGACTGGATACAAACTCTCAATCTCCTTTTCTACATACAGACCTGTCTATTACATGGTAACTATTACACCAATCATCCTGGACGCTTAAGCCCAGTCTACACCGCTAAGACTTCCTTCAAACAGCATCCGACCAGAAGTCTTTTACAGTTTGATGAGAAAATGTAACGACGTTTTGTCTTTCACGTCGCCTGTCTACACAGCTAAATTTAGGCGTGCCATTTCTGGATCCTAGCAACAAGAGCAGGTGATAGCAGGTGGAAGTTTCATAAACAAAACAGCAAAGAAAATGTCAATATTTCATTAAAAAAGAGATATCTGGCCGTTTTTGCTGCTTTTCTGATGATGCACAAGCGTAGAGTCGCAGGTTCATCCCCAAATTCGGTGTTTTCTTTCGTTTTGTCAGTTTCTTAGGTCTGAGACATGATGCTTGCAATAAGTACTATTTAGATCTAAATACGAGTACTCAGAATTCGTATATGTAGATCTACGTAATAAGCGCAGTGTACGTAACATGTAGATTTGTGAACTGAATGCTGCTCTGTGATTGGTTAAATTATGCCGCGACGATCCGTTTTGTCGCTAAACCTGTCTACACAATCACGACTGCATCAAACTCCTTCAAACTACATCAAACTTCATAAGACCAAGACTTGACATGTCAAATACTTACGACGGCTTGCAACGAGACGAAAAATCGTGGAATATTGGTTTTAAGCGTGTCTACACAGCAAAGACGTTGTCCGACAAGACGTCTTGTCGGATGCTGTTTGAAGGAAGTCTTAGCAGTGTAGACTGGGCATTAGAGACGCCTTCATTCTTGGCTGGGCTTCTAATCCCCTTCAGGACCAGGCTCTGTCCACTTGTCAACGCTATTAGACGTCGGTACCTTAATAGTGAACCTTTCTTAGCCGTCAAGCATGCGCATACCACTCAAAAGTAAGGTCACCATGCACTGGGCCACTTTGTTTACCCCTAACTCCCATTTTGACAACCAGTGACAAAGCTGTACCAGCTAATGTATGTCTGGGTGAAAGTTCAGCACCATCAAAGGAGAGGGAGTTTCCATGTCCCAGTGACCCAGTTGCACGGTTGGAATCAAGGTCAGGCATGCGACATCCCATAGCTGCTAACAGCCAGGGGATCTGTAGAACTCTGACCTGAATATGACTATCCGATATGGCGACACACTGAACTCTTTGAGTTTGTTACCAGGGTGATAGCCTCCCTTCCCATTGATATTGACTTTACTTGAAACCTACTAGGAGCTTTCATTTCATTGTTTGGAGTATTTGTCTTCACAGTCACTCCATTTTCGTTATTACCTAAGAAGTAATACACTCTGTTATATGTTTTGCCAAGATGTAAATCATACATACAAAGTTAGTTTATATCTTTTTTGTACATATGTATCTATTAGTCATGGAACTTTTGTAACGTTAGCAAAAATCCTCAAGTCTTCCTTTATAAAATGGAGTATTTTGTTGGAGATTTTACAAATCAATCAAATTTGTGCAGTTAAGATAGCTTTACTACAGTCATTTGGGTTCTGAAGCATATATCTTCTGTGGCACGTGTAAAGTTCGTTTTATAATAACTCCAGTTTATAACCATCCTTCATAAGAATTATTATATATGACGCCCAGAGTTTGGTTTTACCTCTTGGCATTTCTCAGCCTAATCTCTGGTGTTATAATGTTGTTTCCTGTAATATTCTACTTAGTACAAAAAACGGTGAATTTCCTCCTTCATCAAAGTGAAAAGGTTAGAAATGTTGTGGTCTTGTACTCTGATATGTTGTGAAAAAGGTTTTATAGATATCTATAGATATCTATTGTATAACATGAAAACTACCAAGGATATAGTAATTTGACCCAGATATAGTATTGTTTGTGTGCCCATATCAGTGATAAAAAGATACGATTCTTGTTCGCTCTGCTAAATGTCCCAAGGTTTTTGGTTTTAAAAGTTGTAAAAAGTTTTGTATTTAGAATATTTGTGATAATGAATCTATCTTGTTTAATGTTTTGAAATTTGGTTTGAGCTTTTGCCAAATTTGCTTTTGTAGTATTTTTGAATAAATATTTCATATGTTCCTATCAAAATGATCACTTATGGGGTAGGCCTGTACACAGCTGTACATGTACCAAGCTCAGTATTAGTGCTAAAAAATTAAGTGTATTTAAACCATTAACAAGTAAACAGCCAACCCAATAACAGTTCATATGTCAATAGTCTTACATAGATCTATCAAGCAAAAATAGGTGCACATCTTCTGCCAAAAGCACGTATTGAGAATATATATATCATAGTCCCTGAGCTATATTGTGAGTTTCATGATGATGATGATGTAAGAAGACTATTGCGTCAATTGGTATATTAATGTTTTGTATTGATCAGATGCTCAGTAAAATTGGGCGTATCAATGTTAGCATCTGCAATCTTGTAACATAAGGTTTGCTCTGTCTATTTAGCTGTTTTCAAAATTACAAAATCATTATTTGAGTTATTCATATGTGAAATTTAGATTTATCAGAGGAGTTGATAAGGGAAGTGGCTATTTGCTGGAATCATGAGTTTGAAGAATAAGAGTTCAAGATGAAAAGGTCAAATTGTAAGCTACAACTGGCTAAGCAACATCTATGATAGAATCATAATGGTTGCAATGTTTTTATTCAACACATTGAGAGCACAAAACCAATCTTTTGATGTTTATATATTAGAACAATGCTCCTGAAGCATTTGATGTAAAATGAGCAAGTTGTGACAAACACCAATGATGTTTGTAAACACAGCAGGTGCTTCGTTTATTAGAATGAATGCACAGCCTTGCCAGTGTGAAATAAACAGGCCAGTGGTAATGTATTGGGCATTCTAACGATACATATAACATATAAAATAGTGACCTTCTGACACGGAGTTGGCAGGTTTTGTTGGTGTGATGTAAACACCTTGACATTCTTTGCATTATGAGCTCTCAGCAGAGGTTGCAAAAAGTGCTAAAGAAGTATTTGTACACATGACCTACTTGTATTTACTGTATTTTACATCAGTGAATATTAGGGGGTTATTGGGTGCATCTGCTTCGGTCAGTTCTTGTATCAAAGGTCACATTTTTTTAATTTCAAAACCCAAAAGCAGCTGATCAGAAAGATAGTCAGGATGGAAATTTATCGACACGTGCAAAAAAACATTAAAGTGTGCACTTTTTGTTTGGATGTATAATTAGCTAAACATTGTATACAACAACGCCGACCTATGGACCTGGAAGTTGTGATGATTGACATTGCATTCTTGGTGGCTCCCTGGTGGAGTATGTTGTCAGGGTAAAATCGCATTTACGACCGACGTAAACAAGTTACTCAAACCCCGTGGGTGACAGGATGCGTCCGCACCACACCAAGTAATGGTCTACTCAGCTCTGATATATGCTTGCGTTTCTAGCCAATCGATTGTGAACATTGTGCGGGTCAAATAGCTTTTAGCAGAAAACTTGAAAGCAAATTGCGTCATATGATTGAAGCACATAAACATTAGATAGTTCACGTAAAGGCCCATACACATTCAGGTTGAAGCTTTATGAATTAATGAGGTGGGCTTTTACCATTGTTTACTTGGGAGTGTTGGATATCTCATTAGTTCTGATCGTTGATATTATCTATTTTTGACTATGAGGCTTTAAGTGATTATGAACCCTTGCATGTGCATGTTTAGAGTACAACCTCACTGGAAAAAGTCATCAGACACATTTACGAACCATTTGTCATCCTGTGTGACATTACATAAATGTTCATGATGCGCTGGTTTGACGAGACAGAAGCACTCATTTCGATCACAATAAATGCTATATTTACCTGATATTTCTGTGTCAATAGGCAACAGTATATATTGGCTATTTCTGATCTACGTAACACTAATATGACGTAAACTGCAGAAAGAAAGAAAAAAAGAAAAATATCTAGTTGATCAGGTGAACTGCAGGATATTACGCTTGTTTAGAGTCTTAATTCATCCTGCTTTCATTTCCTCTATTGCCAACATTGTCAACAGGTCATTGTCATCAATGTCATGAATTGTTTCCTTTTTTAACTTCCTAAGAAGTGTACAACAGCACAGTTGGTGCCATAGCACATGTGAGCCATGGATAATAGTGAGCTTATCGGGTACATGAGAAATTGCTGTGCCAAGATAATTTACGTAAATTGCTGTTAAGACTTTGTTAATTTAAGACTAAAATTAGCTGAACCAAAATCAGTTTTCACGGTTGTTTTGTATTCCATGGGAACTGAATGGCATTGATTTTGAGAATCGCTATCACATTACTTCCAGAGAGTGGAAATATATGGTCCAAATTGGATTCAAAAAGTTCACACAAGCTGATAAATTGTATCTGTCTTCTTTTGGGAATAGGGGAATCAGTTAATTTATTTTGAACTAAAGTTTGATGGGTACATACGGGGAAATGCTAAAAAAAATGTTTTTTTGCAACATACACAGTATATACACAAATGTATTAACTGGTTAAATGACCAATTTAACTTTATTTACACAACTGGGATGTTGGCAGTTCTTTCTTCACTTTTTTTTATTGATAATAGAGTAAAACTCTACTGATCAGTTCAGTGAACATTCAGAAAAGGGATTCTTAGTCTGCAACAGGCTTGGCATGTTAATCTTTTAAAGTTAACGTTTTGTAATAAATCCAGGGTCTGTGAATTGGAATTCTATATGGAGCAGATAGAAATATGTATGTCCATTTAGTTGGAATTATCTGCAAAGCATAGCGTAAAGCTTTGTTAGGTGACCAAAATCCTACTGGTATATATATATCCTATGCATAATGGGTTTTCGTGTTTTGAACAGGAGTGCTACCGGGTATTCAAAACAAACAGAATAGGCTGTATTCAATACTTTATGCCTTCAAATCAGTCTTCTGACCCAAGCTGAAAACTGATTGTAGACATTGAACAGTAGAGACAAAGCAGCTTGACATAATATTCATGAAGATCAATTTTTAACTGACATCACCATTCAAATCCATCATGATTATTTAAATAGCAGAGGACGTTGAATCCTGAACTTTGCTCAGAAAAAGTGCCTGTTCTGTCTGCTGTCTGAAAGCAGTGATCAATAAGACCACCGTCTTTGTCCGACATATGTTGATTGCCTATGTGTCCTTGCATAATATTAGCTGTACTTCAGCCAACTTATTTTGCTCTCAATTTTATTTCGGTTAAAATTGGGTATCAGCTGCTTGTGATCTTCATAGTGTGTAGAGAAAACAATGGCATTTGTTATTTTCTACAACTGTCATAGAAAAACTTCTTCTTACCTAAGCATTCATGAAAATAGCTATGCAAGCTAAAAATCCACCATTCAAAAATAGATGGTGTTACGTGTCGCCCATAAAAGCCCATGGGCCTATAGATAAGCTTGTATCCTATCCCCCATGTTTGTAAATGCAATAGTTAGAAATACAGTTTATACATTTACAGAGTTTTGTTTATATGAGGGCTATGAGGAGGATATATGATTAAGATTATGATCAATAAGAATATGTATTTGTAGACTTGAAAGTATGTCTATATACAGCTATATGTGGTCATATTATGCCACGTCTATAGATAACTCCACAATAAATGGACATTTGCATATATTGTATTAGCGCAATTCTTTAGAGGTTTGCCTTTCTATGCAAATGTGTGATAATTGTGTCAGTAGGACAGGATAGTTTTAGGACAAATAGTTTTATTATTTATCTAACCAGATGGTAGTCATAAAAACAAGGTCTATGTGATAAGTTATGGTCTAGTTTTGATGTAGTACTTCATGTTTAGTCATAGTTCATGTGTCTGGAGCATGTTTGAACTACTAAATCTTCCAGGTCTTTAGACTGGGTATAATTCCTCTAGCTCTACTCTCTTTGGCATTATAGGGCCACGAATCTAAGGAAAATCATACTTCTCCACATGACTGTTATCCTGAAAAACATTCGTACCCTATTAGTTTTACATGTCCAAATCAATTAACTCCATGTACATTTGTAAATTGACTTGACTGAAAATACTCATCCATATTAGGACTAGTAACTTAAAATTTTTACCAATCCAGGCGGCAGACGATAGAGCAGTTTCGTATTTGTCATTTGTGGCCCTGTGTTTGGTTGTTTCAGATATAAAAAACATCCAAAATCACCAATCGAGGCAGTGAAGGCACATACATATATGTAGTTGCTTTTGAAATTGAGGGTAAGTTTGATGATTGTGTCTGACTTTTATCGCAAGTTTTATATTCAAAAGTCCAAAGAGCGCCTTTGTAACAAACAAGGTAAGTCATTCATTTAATTTTAAATCTATTTGTGAAATTGTTATACATTCTATATCTTCAATCTGTCTTCCATAAGTCAGATTCCATTATTGAAAACAGGTGATGGGTGGATGTCAAAAGTTAGTTCATATTTCATTTTATATTCATACACTTCTGTCTTATACCCAAACCTCGATTAGGATTGGTAAGAATATACACATGTATAAGTTCGTAGACTATGAAGTCAAATCAGAATTCAGACAAAATTTAGACAGTATTTTTTGTCACATCACATATACTTTTTTTTCGGCACTGGTTTACGTCATTCGTTTAGCACTGTACATGATAAAAAGAGTGCATTGACATAGCAGCTCAAATGCTATTTTCTGCAGGTTCTACAGTTTTAAAGACTGCATCATAAGGCATTTAAACGACTGTAATGCATGACAGGTTTTTTCATGCAATCTGACATACTGGTATCCTTGAGAAAAGCCACATATGGCAGCTGACATACGGTAATACATCTCTAGTGATGATTATGATAGAGGATTGAAGCATATGAAATTGCATTATCGAGAACAAATCACGGACACATTCAGCAATATTTTAGAGTATATATAATCACACTGGCTTAAAATCATGTAAACGCATGCTTATGGGATGAAGCAGTGGACCATCATTGATGTACACATTTTGTCAGTGTTTCTCTTGGAGCTTGCGTAGCTGTGCGTCGGAGCGATGTTGTGCGGAATAGCAACTTTTGAACTGTTCAAAATTTTCTCCAGAGTCAACAACATAAGAGTATATACTCAAGTAATGAAAAATATGCGTGGTTGTCTTAAATTTTCTGCAAATGAACAAGACATCATATGACGGGTTTGGGCCTAAAGGAAGTTCTCCTTTACATGACATACACTTATCATTAAAAATTTGTCATGGTTTTCAGGATTATATAAAGACTTTGCTTTAATAGATATTCAACAATAACATTAACTTTTAACATGATTCTCTAACATGAACTTGTGGTCAGTTTCAATAATAAATCATCATTGTATTTATATGATCAATCATTGTCAATCTTTGTCCTTGTCAAATGTTCCGGTCTGGTGTTGACAAGCTGTCAACATGAATTATTCCCCTGTTATGGAGCAACTTGGCAATACCGAAACCTAACACAAGGTGTCAGCACATTAGTTTGTTTATAATACGATGCCTCACAGACGCCTGGCTTTAGAAAAATCATCGACCATTACTCATTATTTTACATCTTCTTTTTCATGTTATTACACAGGAGGTAATTATGAATAACTTATTCCTACGTTTTCCACACCCATTAGGCTGTGTTGTGTATTGTCCTTTTACACATTAATTATTTTAACACACATATTGTTTGTATTAGTAAGATGTTTAATTTTTAAAATTTAAACTCTTTTAACTTCAATTCATATATTTAAACGTTTTGATCTATGTTTTTTTATTGTTGTTAACTGTGTTAAATCTTACCTGTACCAGATACCATCTTAGCTTGTTATGTGTAAAAATAAGATCACTGCCCATACCAAATATTTTTGGTCCCAGTAAAAATCATACCAGATTGATAAAGTATTTCTGGATTTGGAATGAATAACATAATTATTAGCTGTCTGAAAAGCATTTTGTTTCATGTAATTATCATCTTTCATATTACATGATAAGGCAGCCTTGCATGAAATATTAGCCAAAATGTCCATTGCAGTCAGGTAATTGTCATAAGTAGCTGTTAAAAGGCACTGAACAATTGTTTCTATTCCAAGTATAAACTTAGATACAGAGGGTATGGAGGATTTTTCACATTATCAGCACCTCATAGTTTGATATTTTTAACATTAAAATATTTCTACTGTTGTAAATGGCTATTTCAGAGGTTGTGTGTTGAACTAGAAATATCTTGATTGCTGTGATTTATTATATTGTGATCTTTACTCATGGTTATTTTTAGGTGTTTGATTATTTATTCATAAACGATGTGAAAATACTTACTGCATGCATCTTTATTACAAACTTTTAGATATATGTTATAATTTGAGATACATATTTTATTAGATTTCATTATGAGTATTAAGTCAAGGTATATGAAATTCAGCTAGGTAGTAGAACAGTGCCTGAATAACATATATTTTTAATATCTTGAAAAGTTTTTGTCCTTTGTAAAATTTGCTTATTTACTATCTGCTTATTGCACAATCCCCAAACAGTAATTAGTAATTACAGGTGTTAAAGCAGCTGCCTAGTGGTTGATCGTTCTAGTACAGTCTGACACACAACAGAAAGTTGCCGGCCACCAAAGAAATCTACATTCACACGTAATCAACCCCCATTGTGTCCCAATGTTTAACTCATCTCTCAGGTGACAGCAATCTCTGGATCTCATCTCTATCATCATTATCATTGATTGACCTATTTAACCTATTAATTTTATGTAATGAAATAAAGTACATATGGATTTATGTACAAAGATAATGATTTTTCATAATAGTATATAGTGCATTCGAGTATCTAAATCAGTAATCTATGTATTGTATAGGGCAGAGCCCTGCATCTGCACCTGCAAACTAGATGTCCACTCCGCCGGGTGTGACTTATAGAAGCCGCTATCGACGGAGATGATCATCATCACAAGAACCAGTGACGGATTCAGAAATTTGAGACCGGGGGGGGCTAATTTTCAAAATTTTGACATGGGGGGTGCTAATTTTCAAATTTTGAGAGTGAGGGGCGGGCGGATTTGTCCGTGCGTGGGGGCAGATCCAGGTTTTTGGAAAAGGGACGTAAGGAAAACATAAGGAAAGGGGGGGGGGGGGCTCACTTACGGGATTTCATGGAAAACCCTATGAAAATGAAGTATTTTGGTGGGAAAAAGGGGGGGGGCGGGGGGCTAAATTGTAGGGGCGGGGGGGCTTTAAGGCTAATATGGCAGGCGCGAGCCCCCCCGCTGGATCCGTCCCTGAGAACATCACATGGATAAGACATGGATATTTTGCGGGGTGAGTTTTCATTGTACAAGTTAGTCCCGTACAAGCGGACGACCTTGTAAAGTGAAAACTGGGGGAGAGTGTGACAAAAATCTCTGTTAGTGATACGCCACTGGCGTGCAGCCCTGTTAAAGGGACTGCGAGAGTAGGTTGTCCTGTATAACTACACCAGTTACGTTTAGAAGCTCCCACCTTGTCGCACTTCAGTAGGGACCTGAGCCCTGCGCAGGCCCGAGTCTACACCAGCAGCTTTGTGGGCTGCTTGCTGAATTGGCACTTATGCTACGGGTGTGGGTGGAGTTCATTCATGTTAATGCCAATAACTCTGTAACTGTGGTTATAAGGAGTGATAAATTTATTAAGTATATGATCAAACATAACTGTAAATATTTATAAAACATGCAACACCCTGGTGTGGGTTTTACATTAAATGTGTTGGGTGGGTGCGGGTGCAAACTTATCACCCGCGCAGAGCTCTGACATAGGGTAATTCTCTGGATGTAACTCACTGATAACCATGGAAACAAAGTGATAGTGGAAGTCTACCACCATAATGGTGCTGCTGAAGCAAAGTCTTGTAATTGTATAGTTTGTATAGTATATATATTGTATAGTATGTTTCTGGACAAGCTAGAGCATTTACTAATGAACAATTTTGTTCAAACTTTACACAACCATGTTGTATGACAAGTCGTGAGAGAAAAGAACGGATTATTGTACCATTCAAGAATGCAACCAACATGCTAGATGATCCAATGTTCTTGATTGAATTGAGAATGGCCATCTTCATTGTAAAATCTATAGCATGAACATTTTGAATGTGAAATGTGAAAATAAAAGCTTTTTAAGGTTAGCTCTAACTTTGACCCCAAAGAAAATGATATCCTCAGAGATAAATGGAGCTCTAAATGAGAATCATTTAGATGGTTCATTGCACTGTAATTAGTCCTCTAAACAGGTACTGTTCAAACCTGATATCTGGTCAAATCTGGGGGTGGAGGTTGCGCGCCAGACTAAGTATTTCATGCATCTCCAAAATTATTTAGATGATGTGTGTTAACAATGCTTTTAGTTTGCATTATGTTCAGTACCATCATATATGTCAGGACAGTGTTCTCATTATAGCTCACTATTTGATAGTCATTGTCTCATGAGTGATTTGGAAAACATGTCTGTAAGATTTTTCTTTGTAAAAAATCTTTTATCGGACGCACTGAACTTGGCTTTGAAATTATAAACCCCTCCATATCTACTCAAACAAGGTAAATATTATCATCGATAGATGGTGCTTCTGTCTTAGCAGGCATGCTAACAAACTACCAGTCATGTGAGCACATTTGTCTTTCTATTTTAGGCATGCTGACCGACTATTACCAGTCGTACGATCCGGCCTTCATCTTTAACGGCATAGTGATCTTGCTGTCTGGGGTGATGCTGTTTGCCATCCCCTGTCTGTATCGCTGCGACGATTACATCGACAAGCCTGATGATGACGACAAAGGCTTTCACTCCATTGCACAGGTCAGATAGTGTTCAGAGTGGCAATCACTAATTCTCAGATTCACTATGTCTACATATTTATCACAGATCAAAACGAAAAATTGGACTTTAAAAACATGTATTCACACATAATGCTATAGACATGCACTTGCTCATCTGTAGCACTTTTTCTCGTAACTTTAAATGCTGCACAATTAGCGGCACAGACTGAGCATGTTATGGTGTGGGTTAGCAACAAGCGGTAAATTTTATTATGGAGTAATATTCACTTTTCCCTGTTTATAACAACACAATAAAATACTAAAATTTCTATATAAAGTTTAATATTCTTTAAGCGTTATGGAGCCTTACTTGTACATGTAATTGGAATACTACTGACGAACCAAATCAACTCAGTAATATGAAATGACTGTTTAAAGACCAATCAATTGTTTAAGTAACATCATCATCTAGTCACCTTTCAATCTTACTGAAAGCCTCGCAATCGAAGCTAGCCAGCACACTGTGGTAGTTCAGTAGGTGTGTCTTATGATAATAAACCCTATGATTTTCGTGTCATACAGGATGTGGGAGAAGATGACATCGCAGCCTCTCCTGCGTCTGTGTGTGGCGGTGAAATCGATGGGGAGCTCCGGCGTGCCGCCTCACTAACCCTCGCACCACCAGAGGAAGCCACGAGCATCTGGGGCAGGCCGGAGAGCAGCCCGCTACTCACAGCAGCAGGAGGTGAGTCAAATGGGGTGTGCATGGACGCAGTTTTAACACATATATGATATGCAAAAGCAAAATATAAAACATGTCAGATTCACATTGCTTTCTTACTTTTGCCAGTGGACATTATTATATGTAAATCTGGCATCTGCTTGTTGATATTGAGCAGTAATGGTACTGGAATCCACTTTTGTCATATCATCACCTTGAGCTACAAGTCTTTACTTGTCTCCTCCTCATACGGATATTGCCTACTTCTTATAGATCATTCTGACTTTGTATTCTAATGTGTAAACTTTGATTTACAGTGGCTGGTGCCTCTCCAGTGAGTAACGGTCACGCTGGAGTTCCCTTTCCAATCATCGAGGGCACCACTAATGGAGTGGGGAAACCCTTAAAAACAAGCGTCTCCTTTGAGGATGAGTTATTCGTAAACTCAGAGTCTACTGTCTAATTCTACACATGATGTGGAGAACGAGAAGATGTGTGGGCAAGGTCATATATATATATATATGTGATGTTATTTCAAAGGATTGTTGCATTGGAAAAGATTGAATACCAACTGGAAATGTTCAGAAATGTCTTGATAGAGATTGTGTAGAGTTAGGATGATTTTATTAAATCAAAAAGGACTGGACAAAATAGGAATGGTTTCTTGGTACTGGGAATGATTGCATGGCATTATGGACAATTTCATGAAACAGTTTCATGAATGATTGCATGGTATTAGGAAATTTTGTGTGGTTCATGAAAGATTTAAAGTATAAGGAAATATTGTGTAGTGGTGAGCGATAGTTTACTCATTGTCGGCTATATGCTGAAAGCTACATAAACTCAAACATAACTTACAAAGAGAATTTTTTCTTAGAAAGTGTTTATCTTAGAAAGTGTTATCTTTATCCTACCAACTCTTTCCTCTGTTTTCTCATATTTATTCATGACACTGCTAAAGTAAGAACTGTTGCCTCGGATGTGTCTGCAAAAGTTGCAATATGTTTTGCTTTTAAAAATACACAGTGAATTAATATTTTATTGTAACATCATTATTCCGATAATTAAAGTACCTGGTAATACTCTACCAGGCAATGTTATCATGCATACAGAATTGACAAGATCTACCCTGAAGTGTGGGGTTAGAACCTCAGTTCATTCTAACATTGTAGAAAAATGGTGGGGGAAAAATAGATTTTCAAATAGTAAATCTGGCAAACTTTATTGAATGCTGCTTGAGCATTATTAAATAAAAAGAAAGAACTGCTATTAATTACTGTCAAATTATGTGAAAATATAGACAATCTGAAGAACTAGCTGTTGAAAGATTGAAGTCTGATGTCAATTATGAGGGGATAACAAGAAGAAACAAGTTTCTGTGATGCAAACAGCCTTAACAAATGTGATTTGGCTATAAATATATAGATAGAGACTGTGTAGATCTATAGAATGATTGAAAAAGGAAAGATTGTATGCATTGTAGAAAAAAGGGAATTCTTTGAGGAATATACAAATTAGGATGGTGAACTTCAGTGACTGAATGAAGTGGTGCTGTAATATTTATAAATAAGATATTGCAAAACCAGTGCTGGAAACTTGATTGTAGTGTGCATATCTGGGGTAGACTTTTTTTCAGAAAGGTGCTCTCATGTGCAAAATATCGTTAAAAATCATGCTTGTCTTCAAAACATTCTTTAGAATATGTGATAGAAAAATATCAGTCAGTCTCTCAATATATGTGATAATTAGTTAAAAAGAAGAAAAATATTTGATGGAATTCTTCAAAACATTGTAATTAGCTTTTAAGTTATACACAAAAAACAGGGCATGCAACAGTTTGAGTGAAATCAAATTGAAGACATTTAGAAATATTTAACATTTATCATCTACAGGATTATGCATATAAAACTTGAACTGAAGGTGCAAACGCAGCAAACCTTGTGGTATTTGATACCTAAATGTAAGTTGCATTGATGGTGTCTTTTGGGTGTAATAAATACATTTCTATTGTTTGTTTTTTAATATATATATTTTTTTTTCTGAGAAAATATTCAGTTTTGTCACATGCTGACATCTTCGTAGTATTATTCTGAGAGTTGATGTAGAATCCATTGCGAGCTTTTGTGAGAAATTCGATATTCTCATACTTACATTATTATAACAAGATTTTGGTCAAAGGTATTGCTAAGTTTAAATTACATGTGTTCTTGATCTATATGGGGAAACAGTAAAATTGTCAGATTGTTTGAAACTATGGGATAAAGTATAGTTGTCGTTACCGTATCCTCGTGCATTAAAGTGCTGCGTTTAAAACAAAAAAACACTCTATTTTGAGGCCTTTTGATGGTTAAATTTGTTCTTGACAGAAATTGTATGCTCAATTACCCCCATTATTGCTCGTTGATTGCTGGTACCATCAAATGTATTTACAACTGTTATATAACACCAATCTTCCACAGCATATCATTTCTTCGACTGTCGTTGGTTTTTAAAAAATTGTGGATTATCAGTTGGTGAATTTACGGATTGAGAAAACCACGCTCCTAAAAATATGGCGCGTTGAAATAAAATTATTTAGTATCTATAATGGCTGTGTCTAAACTTGGAAAAGTTTTCCTCTTTCTTGAACAATTGTTTTGTTTTCTCTTTATATGAGCACATGAACTTGTTATCAATATTAAAGGACATCCTAGTTTAATGCACAAGGATACGATATTTTTTCTCCTTGAAAATTTTATTTTTCTTCTCAGGGTGAAAAAAAAACCAGACTGAACAATACCGAACCAGAAATGTTTTTCAAACATATCTCTTTCTTATTGCTTATCCTCAGTAAACCACACATTGATAGCTCTCATCTAACACTATCACATGAAATGGTCAATAAATGTAGTTTTGCTTCAGTAATTGTCGCTCAGTATATGAATTATTAAATTACTGTGATTGGCTCAATGATCAAGCCAATGAAATGTGGCAATTTAGTGAACCATGGGGAAAGCATTTAAATTTAATGCACTTAAATGTCGCCAATATCATGAATTATGCCAAAGTGATCACTATTATTTGCTTTATGTTTGCATCGATTTTATAAGTTCACTGGAATCGAATTCTTAAATTAGTTTTTTTTTTTACATTGATCAATAGAAGATAAAGTAAATTAGGTCAAAACTTTAGTATATCTAACTTTTGTCTTCAACTATTTGGGTTTACTTCTGTTTGAATTTTATTAAGTCAAAAGTTCATTCTGTTGCCATGTTTCTTGTCCTGACCACGTATCTCGGTACAGTGTGATATAACCTGCTGACGATAATCATTATTTGATCTCACATTCAAGTTTGCATTTCTTGTATACAGAGATCACAGAAGTATTACATATAAGGTGTGTTATACTCGTGTCTACATATATAGCTTGTATACTTTATAAATCTAACTATTTTACACTTTTATTCTAAATTATCTTAACAATATTGTTGAACTTAATTAAAATTTGTACAATCTTTTTTAATTATTGTTCTTAGTACTAAGTAGATAAGTTTGAAAATTTGTGCAAGATAATGAGAAATGAAATACAAGAAATACTAATATTACATACATGAGTTTCGTACTTTCTTCACAAATATCTGATCCTATTTATAGACTAGTCTCATGATTCAATCAATGTAATATGCTGTGTCAAGTATATGTACGGTATCTCATATAACCTTTTCAAGTTCAACCATACCCAAGAAATGCACAGTTAATTGTTTTCTATTGTCGTTTTTAATCACAACTTGTAATTTCATTTCATTGTATTTTATTTTGATTAGAATTTTTCGTATTGTGCATCATAGAACAATTCTCCATATCATATAGATATAATGTAGTTAGAAACTGTGTTTGACTTACAAAGATGCTCAAAATATTCAACGATAATAGTTATCTTTGCACTCTTCTATAACATTGTACTGCACTATTTGCAATTGTCTTCAATTTCTTGATTTGATAAATATTGAGAAATAGCTATAGTGCAAATATCTACGGAACCCACAACAAGCAACGTTGCAAAATATGATTTTGTAATCATTATTATGGTAGATGAGGGTTTAGAGTGTATTTTGTTTTTTTGTATCCGTTTTTTTTTTTTAAACTATTGTAGGTCATTGATTTTTAAGGATCTTTGGTCAATTGAGATGCTAAGACAATTACATCGTATTTGTTAATAGTTAATTATCATGTGATTCTTCTATCAGTTTATTTTGTTTGCATTTTTTATTCTTTATTATCAATGTGCAATCATTGGGGTTGACTTCAATATTTCCTTGTCAAGGGTTGTTAACTTTTATTATGGAGCTTAAATGTGAAATATGGTGGATACATTTTTGATAGATACATCTAATACTATGTACATGTATAAGATTCTAAAGCTTTTTCTTTTGGCGAATACTCTGCGCAGTATTATGGAACACCTTTTTCCTTTATGAGATACTAAATCATGATTTTTTAGAATGTAAATGCTGCTTTGTATTGATATTTTTAGATGTTTCTAAAGGAAGATGCATCATTGTGTGTGACAGAAATTGTACATCCATCTATGGAACAAAATAATTCATTTTTCAAGGGCACTTTTGCAACGTTCAGGAGGACACCAAATTCATATTTTACTTATTAGTTACAAAAGTTACTTCTAAGATATATGCTATCATATTTGAGGTGAGGCGTACAATAATTGTTTTGTTATTTCATTGGATTGAAATGCAGATTAAATGTTCTATAAATGAAGGCTTCAGCTGTTTGTTTTCTATGAATGTATATTTAGTATTATGTTGGATTAGTTATATCACGTCGGTAGAGATTCACAAATGAGCGAAGTGAGTGAGTGATCTCTAACAAAGTGATCTAACTCATATCATACCCTGAACCATATGATAATCCTTTTCTCAAACTAATTAATTTATACATAATTTTGTTTTCTTTACAAATTGATTAAAATGCAGCTAAAATAATCGGGAATACATTGTACATCACTTTTTTCATCTCTATGGGACCGAACTATTGTCCTGACACCAATTTTATTCCACTTCTTTTTGCCATATGAAACAACTTATCCTAACACACTTCTTATAACAAATGATGAGAAATGATTCAAAGTAAAATACCGCACCTACACAAACATGTTTGTGCTTCTAGGTAACCTAGAAAGATATGCACATTTACAGAAATTTCAGCATTTTCAAACTTCAAATTTACAAATATACTCAATTTTTAAAAGGTAAAGCCAAATTTAAATGTAGGAACAATTTGCATAGTTGGGACTGCCATTGACCTAAATCTGTGAATATGTCCATATGTCTCTTACCAAAATGGCTATTTTACAAAGTTAGTCTGAAAATGTTGAAATTTTCTGTAACTCAACCACTTTTTGCAGCTGCAGAAATACATGTATAATCACACAAATCCAATTAAATGTATCATGCATCTGTCCATTGAAGGCCTGCTGCAGATGGAGCCCAAGTTTTACTACTATGAAGCAAGGCAGAACGGACAACGGCTGAGAACATTCTCCCATCAGTTTTAAAGATACATGTTTGGATGTCAGAATAAGGAGCAGCTTCTTGAACTTTCCCCAGGCAGTACTGCGTCTGGTGGTGATGGCGAGTTTGCATCCTCATCCAGAACATAACATATCTCCGCGATAGAAACTGGGATCTACATCAAGCAGGGACCCATCTACATCTACCTGGGTGACTAGTCTACCGTTATTAGGGCGCCTTCCCATATTGGACATGCTTATTAGTTCATATTGGCCACGAGCCTCCCAGCAATAGCACTAATGCGCTTATGTACACAACGGCTTGAGCAGGCAATGGCGTTAACAATTACACCATTGTGATATATGGCACACGGGGACTTTGCCCTCAAGTTATTGATAACATGAAGTCCAAACAAGACACAACTTACCCCCACCCTCTCATTGTCTTTTTTATGTTGACTCCAAGATCTGTCTGCTTCATGTTTTCCTTCCAGGCTTTCAGCTTAGCAATACACTTATCCTGTGAGTGTTGACGATGACCTCTAGATCCCTGGAGTGAAGCAGCTCTCAGGCCACGCCATTGCGAAACACACGAGATAAGACCTCCTCCACAATAAGTGGCAGAGGACTGACCATAGGCAGATCCGGTGGCGCAGGGAGCGCCACCCTCCCTTTCCGACCAAAATACTTCATTTTCATAGGTTTTTTTTATGAAATCCCTTAAGTGCGTCCCCCCTTTTCCTTAAGTGCGCCCCCTTTTCCAAAACCTGATCTGCCTATGGGACTGACGGCAAGGCCTTCACTGCACTCTCCATTAACCTGTGCTCAATGATATCAGAAATGGTTAAATAATTCTTTTTACTTTTTTCCTGGCTGTTGTCTGTATAAAAACACGTCTTATAGTAAAATGGGCTTACTTATACATGTAGTGAAAGTTTATCAATGAAACATATTACTACGCCTTCTATTTCCATATTTGGACGGTGTGAGATGAAATGCATCAACATTATAGACAATTCATATATACATGTCCGAAGGGTGAGAGAAATAAAAAAGGTCACATCAACATGTTTCTTTTGTTAATGGTACAGGTTTTGACACTACGCGTTTACCAAGCATCAGCACACTGATGGCCTGTGACATCAACTTAACTCTTTAATATTCCATAAGACTGCAATTCTAAAAGTTAGATATAGATTTGTGCTTTTTAAATAATAGACTAAGGTTTAAGTTAGATTTCTCATTCATAATCTATCCGTTAATATTGAATTTCTTTGAGCGTCTGACTGAGATGACCTTCACCACGGACTTCGAATCGATTCAGGTCACCTCAGCCAGACGCTTTTCAACTGAAATATTAACTTCTTATCTATGGTATATCCTAATCCTATGCATAAAGGACACACAGATTATTTATTTGATACTCATTTGCTTGCGAATTCCTCCTTGTGAGTCTCAGCCGAAGGCCGCAATCCATGTACACGAATCCGACATTTATAAAATGTAAGCAAGGTGGATTTCATTAGAACTTTGAGACAAGACACAGAAGGTGGGTTGTGGGTAAATTGTATTTTAAGAATTGTGCCTCTCAAAATACCTCAGTGGTAAACACTATATAAAAATATCAGAACAAAAAATGATGATGACACCATAAAGTGACCATGATAGATAATTAGATCTATATACCATGCACATAACCATAATATGATCATTTTGATATGATCATCAAATTCAGGGTTGTGAGGTATGGAACGCTTGTATTTATCATTTATCTGGTGGATAATGATATTCCTGGCACTACAATTGATTAGTTACATCGTAATGTACTAGATGATTACAGACCAAGTATGGAAAATGTATTGATAACCATCTTATCTAGCCAAATAAGTAAACGTTGCCAAACCAGCTTGATATTTATAAAATACACGTACAGAGTTTCAATTGCGTAAATACAAAGTCATAGAAGTGAAATTTAAATGCAAAGGCCGTTATTTACATTCCCTAAACATCCACGATATAGTGACCACGCTCACGGAAAGACCCACCATCAAAAATTGTTTATGTCAAATATCAGCAACAAAAATTGAGATATCAATGTTTTACTCACGCAAAAGGCTAGCTTTTTAATTGGCCGAGTTTTATCCTAAAAAGTCATGGACTTTTTACATCAATGTGTATGGAAACATTACAGAAAAGCTCATATGTACTTAATGATTTTTTTAAAGATCGCATGCTAATTAATCACTACCAAGTTCATTGCAATCTAATTGTTTTACTTTGAATTGAATATTATGTCTGGGTACATAGGTGTTGCTGACACAAATTGACATAACAAAAAATATTATCAATTAATTAAAAGCCCATTAGACAATGATTGGCAACATGGTTGTTGTGTCCACTATCTTGCTGGGCATCAGGGTGACATCAATATGCAGAGACCTTGTCTTATCTGGCATCATAATGACCATTTAAAATACCAGTACAGCATAGCTATAAAGGTTAACCAGATGCACAGTCCAACTTTATTGCCATAACACATTGACCATCATTTACCATTAGGATAATCTTATTTCCTGATGTAACACTCTGGACTATTGTGAAATAAAACCTTCCTTTGTATAATTTTTACTTTATAGAATAGAGGTAAGAATTTCCAACTTCGTCCTACAGTACCAGAAAAAAAACATTTTGATAAAACAACAATATAGATGCACTCTATGTAATATCGGTTCCTGGTCTGGCAGTTTTGAGCATATATATTGAGCCCTTGATACTCAGGGTGTATAGATGCTGTCATCTTTATAAATTTTAAAAGTAATTCTAAAATACCTAATCATGTGTTTATCAAAGCCGGTTATTGTTGCCTAGTTTTGTTGCAATACTGTGATTTGAATATGTTGTGCAGTGTTTTAAAGCGTCAGATATAGTCATAGCAAAGGGTGACGAAATTCAGCATAATTAGGCAAGTCGTCTTAAAAGCATGAAATTTGGCACAGATGAAGAGAAACATATAACTTTAAGATTTGGATGTGGAGGCATCGTAGCTTTTGCCTCGTTTAGGTTTGGCGGCCATTTTGTTTCTGCCATTACGATTGAACACATTTCTGCTAATATCTTTGTATCTAAACGAGATATCAATGTCAATGTAGTATATTTTCCTATGTTTTTAAGGTCAATCATTAACATAAACCGTACAAAAGATTATTTAAATGATGTTTTATTGAAGGAAATTATATATAATGGTACCTATAACCATAAATGGTACCCGTAATTGATAACAAAAGCTGCATATTCAGTCAGTTAGTAGAGTTGCACTCCCCATCACGAAAGCACAAAGTTGTGCATTTTAAGCTAGCTTTTTTACACTTGCAGGCTACATTGCAATCCTTTGTACATTGACAACATAATAACTCCTGTGCTGACGTTCTGGGGGGTGGGTAAAGTTGACTCCTAATGGACTCCAGCCAGTACAGTGTTTCCAGCCCCATTGCGTAGGAGATGGCAGACTTTGTATTCTATTCACACATTGAGCCTAAACAAATGCACCTTGAAATGATCCTCTCGCAATATGTTGTTTAAATGCATCTAGAGTTGGTGGAATATGTTCATGGCTCATTTCATGACACTGGTATTTCTTTGTTCCAAACATAGATGATGAGTCCCTGCCTGTGACTAAACAACTCTGACTATACGAAAAGAAAGTATGCAACAACTATAATTTAAGACATGAAACTCTATCAGCTGCCAGATTCATCAACAGTAATTCCAACAGTGTTTGTTTTTAAAACAGACAAGTTTTAAGTACCAAAACCTATTGGTACTCAAACTCATACTTTCCAGACCTTGAAATAAACGATGTTATTGCAGCGGAAATCAGGTAACAGGTAATTACAAATCAAATTATGAAAATAGATATTCGATCAATCAATCAATCAGATCCTAAGTTTATTTCAGCGGGGCCTAATTATTCCTCAATCAGAGGATGTTGCCTGGCTGCCCAGTCTACATCTCAATCGTCCTCTCCAAGCCTTTTGGTCACCAGGATCTATCAGACCCGTGCTCAATCTTTCTACATGACCGCATCTCCAGTCTGTTTTGGTCTTCCCTTTCCTATCCTTCCTTCTATTTCAAGTTTTTCTTTTGTTATCCAGCCAGAGCTGCGCTCAACCTAATCTTGCCATCTCAGTCTCCCTTTATGAAGCACACTATAAATATCTGTGATACACAATTTCTCCAAAAGGCTCTCTGTACTTGTATCATTGTTAAACTTTAAGGATAACGCGTATTTCTCTAGCTTTTTTATTGGTCACTTGATGATTACAGAACTCTCTCAATCACGCCTGGATCATCCCTAAATACTCTTAGTCTATTCCGTTCGGTGTCGTATGGTCAGTGTACGGTCACACTGCACATCCAGCAGATCATAGCTCTGTCAATTCTTCTCACATGATTTACAGTACTGGAAGATGCTACCCACGTCTCAGACCCATGAATCATAGCACTGCGTAGACAGATTTAATACACTCTACCTCTTGAAGAAAAAGGAATGTGCCATGGTGGTTTGGCAGTTTGGCAGGAGCTCACAAAATTTGCCCGATGCATATATCCTTGAATGAGTTCATCGTTTGGTTATATGAATAAATCAACATATTTCTTCAATCGCAACACTAAATTTACCTTATTATTTGCAGTTTCGGACCATCGACTGTGTCTATCCTCAGAATCTCACACTATGCATATCAGTCAGACGGCCTCCAGTACGCCCCGACTCATTGTAGCTTGGTCACAGAGTATAAATTGCCCCCTACTATAAGTTGGATTGGAGTAGTTTAAGTTTCCTTTGGCTGCACACACCTTGATAGGCTTAGTTGTTGCTCTATGGCCACTGTAGGATTAGAGAACTAGTACTCTGCTGCACTGGTGCAGAGCCAAATAGCGGCAGTTCTCTCTTATATTCTGGATGGGCAAGTAGGGTTGTTAACCTATTCTTCAGAGTAGACCCTCATTCACTTGTACCACTGAGGCTTGCCCGTGGCTTTCCTCCCTCTCGTTGACATAGTCCCACATGGCTGTGTGTGGGGTACGCCTGAAGCACTGCGTGTCAGCACTGCCTGGTGTGAAGTCCTCGTAAAGAGGTCTCTCTTGAAGCCCAGGGGGTAAACACCATCTCAGCAGTAGGTGACCGAAAGCCAGGCCTTGACATATGTGGAGAGCTACTGAACACAACGAGGAGCTGTCATAGAGAAGCGCAAGACCACCCCGGGGTCGTAGGTGGGCTACTGCTTGCCGCGTCACCCCAGGGACGAAGCTGTCAAGTGGAAGGTGGTGATTGCACAAGGCCGGGCAGTGGCTTATACTGTCAATTTCTTCACTGTTGGAGCTAACTCACAGTCTCCATCACTGGACAACATATCACCTAAGTAACAAAACTCTCACAACCTCTACCTTGTGTTCACATACTGTTGACTGTTGATTAGCCTCCTTGATTGTAGTCCTTTGAGAATACCCTCACCTGGATTTGTGTGTGCCAGTAGTCAGGAATGGAGGTCTCGAGACCTTATATCTAAGTGTTTATTTCCCATACATAATAAGTTCAAAGATTAAGAGCAAGTACAATTTTGACAGCCTCTAGCTCGAATAGATTCATTTGATGGTCTTGTGATAGGCTACGCCCCTTTGCAGGCATACAGTATTACAACATGAGTATTCTCCACCTTTGAGAAATTTATCTAGGTGTGACCCAGAGACAACCAGGTGTTTTGTTTATACACCACATATAGATCCCACATGTCAACGAAAAGCCAGGTGGGCACCCTTGGCTTTTCATCCTGGTCTGCTTAACACTGACAGTTTCAGTCTAGAGGTCATTTATTTGTACCCTGCTATATCAGCAAAAACTTCCACTTTTCTCTGCAACGTCAAAATCACATTCAGTTGCAATAATCAGTGACTCATTGGATGAAATCAAACTAGCTGTTGAAAAAAATTAGCCAAATACCTATCATGACCAACCCCTATTTGCTTTTTGTAGCTAAAGATATCAACTCTACCAGTATTGAACCGTTTGTAAAATGTGACAAATACATGTAACACGAAACATATTCCACCAACTCTAGATGTATTGGAAACAACATTTGCAAGAGAATAATTTCAATGTGCATTTGTTCGAATAGAGGTCTGCCATCTCCCTACGATGGGGCTGGAAAAATGGTATTGGCTGGAGTCCATTAAATCAACTTTACCACCATTCACAGGAGTTATTATGTTGTGGATGCAAAAGGGGGTGCAATGTAAGATAAGTGTAAAGCTAACTAAAATGGTATGGGGAGTGCATCTCTACTAACTGACTGAATATGCCTTTTGTTACAAACGGGTACCATTTATAGTTATGGGTAAATATATACTATTCAAGTTCTTTTGTACGGTTTATGGTAATAATTGACCTTCAAAACATAGGAAAATATACTACATTGACATTGATATCTCTTTTAGATACAAAGATAATAGCAGAAATGTGCTCAATCGTAATGGCGGAAACAAAATGGCCGCCAAACCTAAACGAGGCAAAAGCTGCGACGCCTCCACATCAAAATCTTGAAGATATATGTTTCTCCTCATCTGTGCCAAATTTCACGCTTTTAACACGACTTGCCTAATTATTTCACCGTTTGCTCTGGCTAATACGAAAGACGTGAAGCAAAGCCTTGTGTTTGTTTCGTTTGTATCAGACTAACTATGTATGTGTATATGTATGTCTCTGACAAGCTGGACCAACAAGCGTGAACTGATGAACCGATTTTATGCAAAGCACATTTGATCTAGTTGACTACTTTCAATACAATATCACCATATGTTTGTGACTAGCTACGGGTGTAATCCTTTTAGCAGTATCAGCATAAATCATGGTGTTCAATCAATCTCCAGTTTTTGTGAGGTATAAGCAGAGCTTGTGAGGAAATCAAGAGTTTTCGTGAGGAAAATGTTTACTTTCGAAATCGGCGGTTTGGATTTTCCACTGTAAACGGGCTAAAAATCATTTCTGAGCACAATTTTTGTCATCCATGCACTATAAGAATACTTCTGGCACACACTGATGCGATTTATTTCCACTCACATGGGCTGGTTTCTGCTGCTAAGTCTGCAATAGTTGAAGACCCTCGTTCTACATGGCTGTCCACTGTCCGAAAATAAGTGATATTTTGCCGTATATTGCTTTGTTAAACCCTTAGTTGGGTCAGGCATGTAGCTTATGCTTGACTGAAAACTACCTTATGCATTGCATCTATATTATTAACTTCTATATTGTGTAAAGTCTCCAAATCTACAGAAATGTACAATCAACAGTTTTCGTGAGGAGTTTAAAATCATGAAACAAGAGCTTGTGAGGACTTGCATATTGAAATATTAAGAGTGTATGATGATTTATTCTGTGAAATGTTAAAGCTTAATGCTCTTTGGTAATTCTAGTTTTCTTCTATGTATAGCAATTAATAAACACAGTGTCAACATACCACTTTATTAGTGTACTCAGAGAACAAAATACAAAACTGAAATTAAAGAATACTGACTCGCTGCCACATCCAGT
>CM032669.1:18746449-18765249 GCA_019095985.1 Streblospio benedicti | reverse complement strand
AAACTTCACTGCCTGATCCATATTCATTGGGCGCCATGTATCTCTCAACCACCTCCCCGGCCCCAAACCTACCCACACTCTAACACCTCACACCAAAAATTACATTCCAAATAAGTTTTAATCAATTTTACATACATACACATTTGCTTGAACGAATATCAGTCGTGCCTCACTATAATGAAAACATGCATTTGCAAGGGAAAATTCAGTTCTGAAAACGTGAATTCGTCAGTGTGATTTAGCTTTGTATACATTGAACCCTTTGGAGGGAAAATCAACACTCAGCATGTCTGAGAAGCCATCCACCGTGCCAGTGGTTGTCGACCTCCGCTCCGACTACATGGCTGCCCCGTCCCAAGCCATGAGAGAGGCGATGGCTACTGCAGGCTACGGGGTGGAGGCACTAGGGGAGGACCCCGACGTCATAGGTAAAAGCCTTGAACCTACAGCCCTATGTACTATGGTTGTAATTATATTATCTTTTTTTCTATATTTGAAGATTAAGGGGACTATGAACTCTTTTCTATTAAAGGATTTTTATTAAACTTTGATTTTCTCACTCGTTATTGCTTCAATTCTTACAAATTACACCTTATTTTGTAGATAATTATCTAACCTAATGACACAACATGTTTTGAATTGTATAGATTGATGAACATTTTTTTATAAAGCAATTAGTGAACAAATTACAACTTTGCCTGCAAATTACTTATAACTGATAGTAAAATATCGAAATGACCAAACTCCCTATTCACTTACAAAATTTGTATATTTATCTAGAAAACCTTGCCTCATTTTTTTATATTTTTCCTCTTTATCATTTTACATGCATTTTAAGTTTTAAAACCACTTATTTTCCGAATTTTCTTGCAAATCAATACAAAAACGTTCACATCAACGAAATGAAAATAATCAAAATCCCTAGTAAGGTTTTCTTCAGAATGCATATATCTCCAAATATATACACGTTCGTGAAAATTTGATTTCACAGTCAAAGAGAAATATAAAAAGAAAAATTCACCCACTATGCAAACTTAGTTTTGAGAAAATGGGCTTTAAACATGGCCAATCAATATACATTGATAGTAGTTGCTGTCTATAAAATGTATCTTATAAGAAAAACTATTGATGATAAAAGATTCATTTTAAAAAGATGTTGTTCTTTATTATTTAGAGCATACAAAACATTGAAAATGTAAAAATTGAATTTATAGCCCAAATAACCTTATAAGCCTGCAAAGATTGAGTCATTATTTTTCACTCCGGGTTGGTCTTCACAAACTGGGTTGTAATGGGAAAACTATTGAAGATAAAAGGTTCATTTCAAAACATGTTGTTTTTCATAGTTTACAATATAAAGAATTAAAAAGCTGAAAATAGAATATTTTCCCCTTAAAGACTTCATAATACTCTTAAATTTGATATTTTTAAGCTTAAGCAATAATTTTGGAACGATTTTCTTAATTCATATACATCCACAACAAACAGCTTGCCATGCATTTCTACATAATTAGTTCTTGACAAATGGATTATTGCGCTTGCAGCTCTGGAGGAGCAGTGTGCACGGATGTTTGGGATGGAGGCAGCGCTTCTGGTGACCAGCGGCTGTCAGGCCAACCTTATCGCAAGTGAGTAGGTTCATGTACTGGCGTAAGTGTTCGTTTAAATAGTGTGCGTATGTGATGTGAAATGAATGGCGTGAAGATGAACAATTTATTGTATGCAGATGGTACTTGTTTTACGGCTCCATCACCTGCTGCCCTTCAGAAACTAATACAAATATGTGGTTTATATTATATATCAAAATTACTCTGTTGTAAACCAAAACATTTGTTAAAACTTTCTGTACCTCCCAATTTTTTTAATGATCAGCCTATTGAGATTGTGTCAAGTAATAAATATCTCGGTATAATCATTCAAAATGATTACGCAGATGAAAGCGACATTTAATACATGATAGCGTATTGTAATGATTCTTATTACATTCTACTTTATGGTGTAATTTTAAGCAAAGTGTTTTTAAAAAGTGCAAATTTGCTTTCAATAACATTTATCGGAAATTATTTCATGTACAACTTGGCGATTGTATTACACATTCGTTTGTTATTGATAGACTTGATAGTTTGAATATTTTTACGAGAAAAAATATCTGTGGTTTCAAGAAAAGATTATCGATAGTAAATAATTGTCTAATTTAAAATATAATTAATGCTATTTTTTTTCATTCTCTCTACTGCATTATACAGACGATTGAATGATTTGTTATATCTCAGATGTATTTTCATTATCATTCATTTTTATTACTATGGACTGTAGATCTATGTCTGAATTAAATAAATAGATAAATAAAATAAATAAATAAACACTCCCTTCCATGGTTTAACACCTTCTCAGGGGCCCCACACCAGGTAATCCCTCATCATAGGCCTCTACAAAGGGGGACACCTCATCAGCGACGTCCACACAGGGGTAACACTCAGTCAGGTATACCCAAACATATCATGCCAAAACCCACCTTTCTGCAAATGGGTAGGCCCCCGTGGTCATCAGTTATTAGAGTGACACTTCATCACAACGTTAGCCAATAGCGCTTTGCATTGGTTGATCTAATTCCCCGTATGCTCGCAAAATTTTGGAGCTGAAAGCAGTTTTTGCGGGGTCCCAGACCTACCGTACTTGGACCCTCGTACAGTGCATAGCTCATGGCTCAAATTGGTTTTACATGGTGGCGTAGGGCCTACTGCTAGGATATGGGATGAGGGGATGCAAACCTCTACCCATAAAACCACATGGAAGTTTTTTGCAACCCCCCCCCCCCCCACCACCACCACCAGTAACACCAAATGCTAATTACTCACATTAATAATCACTCAGCTGATCTTTGCCTATATTAAAATTGTGACTGTCGCGTTGGTGTTGCAGCGATGGCGCACTGTCAGGGTGTGCGAGGTGCTGAGATGATCGTAGGTGACCGCGCACATATGGTCATCCATGAGCAGGGCAGTCACAGTGTGGTAAGTGGAGGAGGGGGGGGGGGTGTGCACTGACAGATACAGTTCTTTTAACCCTAGCTCAAAACAGCATTGATAAATGGCCCAGTACACTGCATGATAGAGTGTGGGGGGGGGGGGGGGGGGGAGGAGAATGTTGGTAGAACTGAGGTGCCCTGTCATGAACTGATGAAGGCGTTGAAGTTTTCTATTGATTTTGTCAGATCAAGGAGTCACTGTACAAAATTCGCGGAGATACTAATATATGCTTAACAGCAGTGATCCACATTATTCCAATTAATGAGGAGCACTTTAACATATATGTATTGTTATGTTGCTATTTCCATGGTCTAGTTATGTTGCTATTTCCATGGTCTAGATTTTGATAGTATGGTGAACTGTTACTTGAATGCACCACCATGCATTAGAGGGTTGCATACAACATGTGAAGGAATGACGAAGTTGCCTACTGAATATAAAATTAGGATATCTCAGCAAGATACAAGTCATCGAGATACAAGGAAGCATTATAGTTATTGTGCTGACATCAATTTTATTCCTCTACTTTTTGGTTTGAAACAATTTTATTTTCCTTAGACACTGGTTTTGTAAATTATTGGAAATGATTCAAACAAAAATGCCGCAACCACATGAGAATTTTTGTGTTGATTTAAAACTTGGAAAGATGCGAACACTTACAGAACATTTCGACATCTTCAGACTGACTTTGTCAAACAGCCATTTTTGTAAGAGGCAGTGGACAGTAAAACTTTGTGTACAGTAATTGGAACAGCTGTGTTTATATTAGGTCATGATTTAAATCCAATGACTGCAAAACCATTAATGGTGTATCTCCTATGCATTTGGATATTATATGCCAATGGAAGTTATGCTTTCCTTCACTTGTTCAGGTCAGTGGCAGTCCCAAATATGCAAATTCCTTTTACATTTTGATTTGGCTTTTAATACCTGGTCAAAATCTGTTTATTTGGAAAATTAAATTTTCAAAATCATGAAATTTCTGCAAGTGTTAATATCTTTCTAGGTTACTTTAATAGAAGCATAAAACTTTCTGTGTAGGTGAGGCATTTTACTTTCAATTATTTCCAATAATGTTCAGAATAAGTGTCTTAGGATACAAAATTTACCTGGCAAAAAGTAGTGGAATAAAATTGGTGGCAGGACAGTAAGTTATGTTATGTTAGTTTTACTCATATCATGACCGATTTGATGTGTTCATGACAGTACTATTCAATGAAGATGTATATTAACAAGAAAACAAAAGTAAAATTGAAGATTTATTCACTGCATAGTAAGCTTAGATGTATGTATATAATGAGTATCACAAAATAGTCAGCATGTATAATACATATATATCCAAAATAACACAGGAAAATGCTATCACCATATGCCACAATATTACATTGTACACATTCATTTTAAAGTATAGTGCAACAGAAATATTTCTTTATAAAATAATGTTCCTACAACCAGATTTGTTAAACAATCAATAAAAAAAATATTACAAAAACTGTCAATTTTCGAGATCATCAGTCTACCTGCTAGGTTTTAATCCTGGCAATATCTCTATAAATTGAAATCTTGTGGAGTTAATTACTCCTAATGGAATCAAGGCAATTTTGAATTATTATTTTTCTAATGTAAAGTGTAGGTAACAGTATTTCCTCAAATTATCTCTTCATTTTACTTATTAAGAGTTCTAAATAAAATGGTCCAACTGTAATCGCATCATTTATAAAAAGTGCTTTATATAATATGTAAATGTAAATAAGATGAAATTGAAATAAAATGTAATACCAACAATACAAAAAAAATCAAAAAATATAGATTTGCGGAGATCCATGTAGACCATGAAACCAGAGCATATATAGATTAATCTAATTCAATGCATATGTAAATGATACACTGTTGATAAATATATTTGGATGCTTTATGAAAAACTCAAAACCCTGTACATGTACCTTGAATACATGTACAACATTCAAAACTCAGGTCTGAAACTTGTACAATGATTTCAGATCACATTCAATCACTAACTTCTATTCACAAACTGGACATCGAACACATTTATGTAATAAAATTCATACAGAATAAATACACAATAATTACATACAATTACCTTTGTCAGATTCTCCAAATGTGCTCAAACAGTTCACTCTTAACATTGCTCATCCTACTAGACTACAAAAACCATCTGGGCATCCTACTAAACTACAAAAACTATCTGGTAACTAATGTCAAACAACACAAGAATCTTATTTCTTTATAAAAACCCACTCAAATAAAGGCCCAACATAGGTTTAAAGTGACATGGGGACACGGCCATTATAAATCAGTGTTAGATAGAACTCACCTCTGAGTACAGCCACAATATCACATAAGCTATAAATGATAAATAGGGAAATGAGATCATGAAATATTCTAAACGTTTATTACTCGCTGCTTGCTATATAATGGACCTCTTTTACCACTTATTAACAAATACATACTGTATTGGGCAATCATGGTAGATGATGGATATTTTTAGTGGCTAACAAGCCTAACATTTCCTATATAATTAAACAAGTTTTTCATTACCTACATATTATACAAGTTCTTTCACCATAAATGAACTGCCAAATTTTGTCATTTAAAAATACTTTTTACACATGAGTATAAATGAATTCTACAACCTGAAAATCACAATTTTATTTTAATGATTTTGTTGAGAATTAAAATTGGCTTGGAAACACAACTCACTGGTTTCATACATATCACAATCTCAAGATCACATTTATTTCACAAAGTGACACAACCTTGCACAAATATTTATCAAATTGCTGATAAAATATATATTAGTTATCATCATACATCAGAGTTTGCTTTGTCTGAAATAAAAGAAGTTAACAGCAGAATGTAAGGCAGCATATGTCTGTAAACAACATATCATGTAATATTTTAATATTCAATATAATATATCATAATAATTTAGGTTTGTAAGTTCCGGACTTAAAAAAACACATGCCTGGTAATTTTTATACAATATCCTTAAGTAAATCCAGACCAATAATGTAACATGTAACTCTTTTAGGAATTGTAAATAGTCATAAGTATTGTCAGCATTACCAGGTATTTTATTTCTGAATCAATTCATAGGAACTTGAATAGCTGGACATTGCCACCATATAATAATAATCTTGTCACATGGGGCGCAGGGGGTCGGACTAAGAAGTCCTGAAACGTGTGGTGGGAAACATTTTGTTTTCAACTTGATCTAGCGTTCCAACAAATTTAAAATACTCTATACATATTACATGTACCTAGGTTCACTATCAATACACACCAGAAATTTAAGTGTATTAGGAACATTTGCTTAAAAATTACATGCTTAATTGAGTAGAATGACACTCATAGATTTCACAACACAGAATAATTACTGATAAAAAAAGACACTGCGAAGCCTCAGTCATGTAGCAACACCCTAGGCAGCACTGTACTGGTTCGTATATTATAGAAATCAGTAAATTTTGGAAATTAAATTTTTGGCTACTGGAAATTGTTTTGACTAGAAGAACAAGCTCACAGGCACATGATTGTGCAGTGAACACGAGAAGTACAAAAGTGTATATATCTTCCCTGCAGGGTCTTGGGTCCTTCCTGATCAGTGAATATTTACGCTAGTAAAAAATCGTAGTTAGAGTATCATTAAATTTGGCTAGTAACGATTTCAACCACTGTCGCCTGAGTACTTCAACTTGATGATTTGATGTGTACCGAGTCACATATTGTGCATTCATAGTACTACCAAATGCATAATCAAAATTCCCGATTTTCTCAAGATTATAATTTGAGTCTTGGTTGTAGAAGCCTGCAAAATTCCCATCATTATCCGTTTGGTGGAACGCTAACAGCGTTGTTGTCGCGTCAATAACTGACACACCTTTTACAATTGCCATGGCAACCAAGTAGTTATCATAACCTGGTCGTCCAATCAGCACATCGGGTACGAGATTCCATGGAAAAGAATTGTGAGCAATGAAGAAATAGTCTTCTGCATCTCCTAGAAACAGTTCTCCCTCAGCCTCAGCAACTTTTATCAAGTCCTGAGACTTGTAGATTTTTCTATTGTTGATATTGACATTTGTTCTCCTGCCAATAACCATAGTGTCGTTGAGCGTGTCTAATAGTTTTGAGACAGCCGTTAAAGTGTCTACAAGTCCTTCATCAAACAGTATATCTCCATTACTGTAGCCGTAGAACACTGAAGATGTTACTTCTCTTGCACCAAAGTACATTTCCTTGAGGAATGGTGTATCTTGGTTGTATGCCCTCAATAAGGGTAAGACAGTCCATCCAAGCTTCTTGGCAAGATCCACCAGTGACTTGTCTGTGTTACTGTCATACAAAATAGGCGTGATTCGTGGAATATACTGAGCCCAGTTATACAGGACATTGGTATGGATCTGCTTGCGAGATTCCGAACCCTTGAAAGAAGTGAATATTGTAAGGATTGCTGGATTATTGGCATTTGTATTTCTCGCTTTCACATAAGGTGATAATTTATCCCTATATTTAATACTGAAATTGGTATTACTAGATGAGAAGATAGGCTTCTTTCCAACTAGTGATTCAAAAGCGCTTGGCTTCCTACTAAGTCTAATCGTATTTAGGGTTAATAACAAAACGCCAAATGCAATGCATGCATAAAATGTCAATGATGAAAAACCACCAAATCGCTGCCTTTTGAAATAAACTAGCCACCGACACGGATTTTTCATACTTATTTATAACTTGGATGTGATTCTGTCAATAGTTCATTACAAAAAAGTAACTGTTCCAATTCCCTTTTGTCCGTTTTAACATATGCATGCCGGTGCCTACATTCATTCAATTAAATGCTTCAAACATAATCCGTGAGTTTACAAATCGCATATTGTTCACCTTAATTAATATTTCTATGTCAAACATGTTTCATATGTAAACGGACCTATCCCTAAATATAACATACTCCACTGTTTTTAATATTTACATGTACATCGGTAATCCAGTATATTCATGTCTCTGCACTACCTGTAGTGGTTATCAAAATATTGACATTGCCTTTACTGCCAGGTATTGGCCATTGATTCTGCATGGCTGACTCCAACAAGGTTTAACTCTTTAGTGTTGCCGTGCTCGCGGTGCTTCAACTGTGTCGGTCGGTGTTGGGCGAGTTTTGCGATGTTGTGTATTACTGATTTTGTGGACCGATTTTCAAACATTTTTATTCATGTGAGAATTGTATAGATATGGCAGTATGAAGAAGACAATTAATGTGATCTTTCGAATGCAATCCCTTCAAGCAACATACATATTGTTTGATGGGCGAAATAGAGGATGATCGACATTTTGTGGACCAAAATAATGCATGTTTTTTTCCTGCTAGGCATGTTAGCTATGTTACTATTATTGTGGTATCAAGAACAGATATATCTAACACACATGGCGTAGGTCTGCACATTAAAATATTATTATTTATTTGTACTAAAATGCTCACAAAATGGTGCTACTAGCCCCCAATTGTTTACACCGCTTTACAATATCCAACATGAAGAGATTTCTCCAACATCGACTGACAGTCGAAGCACCGTGGTGCTGAGTGAAAATTTGAAAGTGGCATTTCTTTCATTTTCCTCTTTTTAAGGAATATAAACATATGCTCTCCAATTTCTTAATTAAGGCATTTCTACCCAGAAAAACTCATTGTTCGTCCACAATTACATTAATTGCAAAACTATTAATACTTGCTTCTCTGTGTGTGCATATTGAAGAAATATGTACAGTTGAATCTCTCTATTAAGACCACCCGGAGAACCGGCATCAATCGTTGTTAGCAGAGAGGTGGTCTCAATTTAGAGGTTCACCACATTTAATTAACAGATCAAATTCCTTCTGCATGTACTGGGGTTGTAATAGCAGTGTATGAAATGTAATAGTTGGGTTGTGTGTTATCAAAATGTTATTATAAGAACATAAGAATGCAACTTAAAGTATATTTACTTTTATATTTATTGTCATATATCTATGCATTTGAATTATCCATACAAATTACAGTAGAACCTCCCTATTAGGACCACTGTTGGGACCAGTGTTAGGTGGTCTGAACAGAGAGGTGGTTTCTATATAAGGGTTCCTTCTGATAGCTTTATGAATGTTTGGGACCGTGAAAAGTGGTCTTATTATAGAGGTGGTCTCAATAGAGAGGTGGTCTTAATTCCAGGTTTTACTGTATGTAATTGTCTCAGACTCAAATGGTCACTCTTGCTAAACCATGCTGTATCATTAGATAAGATTATTCTCTACACATGAATGTGCAATTTGTAAAAAAAATGAAGCAGTAACAAGAGAGATAATCGAATTTTAGTAAAAAAAAAACACTAAATAAATAACCGTTCCCGTACCCTTCATTGGAGGTTCGACTGTACTTCGAGGCGGTGGGCCAAAATTTTGGTACCAAATTGGTGAACAGATGATATGATTTTCATAATCCTTGATATCTATCTCTCATGAAAAGATATGATCGCCATGTCAGATGAGTAGCCTATAACTAAAAATCGACTTTGGACATAATGTAACGCTATGTTAAAAAATAAAAATGTTCTGTTATAATTTGGCTGTTACAGGAATTTTTAATGCATTAAACATGGAAAAGGGGTAAAATTGCCAGGAAATATCACATAGATGAAAAATTCAGGTTAATTTTGAAATTTTTGGCCAAAATCGCATCGGATTTGAAGTACATGTATATCAATATTTGCATGGAGCGTAATTTCAAAACAAATTGCTGGATTTTGTTGGTTATTGGCAGAAAGTGTCTATATATACTCTATTTTATATTTCTGAAAGTGAAGTGTCATTATGTTTGGGTGGGGGGTGGGGGGGATGGGGGGGGGGTGTAATGTGTAATGTGTTCACTTTGTGTCACCTATCATTCCTTTGAAAAATTCGAGATGGTGGCCATCAAATTCACTAAATTCTCACTTTTGCCACGATTTGTTTACTATATGTGACAAATCGGTACCAAATTTAGGTGAATAGATGATATTATGATTTTTCTGAATCCTCATTGTCTGTGGTTTACAACGGTATATGATGACCCTCAGTACAGGTAGCTTTTGATTTATAAAATTGGGTTAAAGTTCAGCACTGTTACTTCTGTTTTGCACAGAAAATTCAAGATTTGATACATGTACATGTACTCTTTATTGCGTCGCTTCAGCAGCTAAAGCGAAAACCTTGTGTTTCATTGCGTCGCTTCAGCAGCTGAAGTGAAAGCCTTGTGTTTCGTTCGTTTGTAACTATGTATGTATCTATGTATGTATGTTTGTCTCCGGACAAGCTAGAGCTTTTACGCTTCTCCCTATTTCGTTCAAACTTTACACAACTATTTGGTATGATGCGACACCGAAGTGATTGGATTTTGGGCACTTTGCCAATTAAAGTGTGCTTTCCATTGTGCCGTTTTGGGTCCATTTTCAACATTTTCTGCAATAGTTTTGTTGATGCTTGTGAGAAAGCATTCAAACTGTGTACAATGCTGACATGCCTACTGAACATTAACTGTATTCAATTGTGGCACTTTGCCAATTAGAGTTTACCTTTAAGAGGGCCATTTTAATCATTTTTCTTTCTATTTTTCCACTATAGCTTCAATACTGTTCGAAACATGACCATCGAATTGGCATAGTGGAATAAAAGTGCTCAGATAGTACAGCATTACCATATTAATGTCATGAGCAATAGATATTTACTTTAGCCATATTTAGAAAGTGCCTGCAATCCAATGCCAAGAACATAGATGTAGGATGAGGCACGCATCAAGTAAGACGTTTTTCTGCTTTGATTGCAAAGCAAACATTTTTATTGCCCATGGGTCAATGTTGCTCTAGCGACGCTGTACTCTCTGAGCACTTTTGATCTAGTTTGTTTGTTTAACTATGTATGTATGTAAATTTGTCTCCGGACAAGCTAGAGCTTTTACGCTTCGCCCTATTTCGTTCAAACTTTACACAACTATTTGGTATGACGCGACACCGAAGTGATTCAATTTTGGGCACATTGCCAATTAAAGTGTCTTTTCCATAGTGGCATTTCAGGTCCATTTTCAACATTTTCTGCAATAGTTTTGTTGATGCTTATGAGAAAGCATTCAAACTTTGTACAATGCTTACATGCCTATTGAACATCAAATGTATTTAATTTTGGCACTTTGCCAATTAGAGTTTACCTTTCATAGGGCCATTTTAATTATTTTTCTTTCTATTTTTCCACCATAGTTTCGATACTGTTTGAAACATGACCATCGAATTGGCATAGTGGTTGTATTGGAATAAAAGTGCTCAGAGAGCACAGTGTTACCATATTAATGTCCACTCATGGGCAATAGATATTTACTTTTGTCATGTTTAGAAAGTGCCTGCAATCTAATGCCAACAACATTGATGTAGGATGATTCACGCATTAAGTAAAACTTTTTTTCTGCTTTGATTGCAAAGCAAACATCTTTATTGCCCATGGGTCAACGTTGCTCTAGCGACGCTGTGCTCTCTGAGCACTTTTGATCTAGTTCATTGATTTGTTCGCACCATAAAGCCCAGGGCTGTGTAATGATTTCTAGCATGCATCAATGGTCATCAATGCGACCGACTGACCATCAGGAATTTATGCGTTGCCTTGTGATCAGTTCTTTTGTATGTCAGTATGTGTGTGTGTGTGTGTGTGTGTGTGTGTGTGTGTGTGTGTGTGTGTGTGTGTGTGTGTGTGTGTGTGTGTGTGTGTGTGTGTGTGTGTGTGTGTGTGTGTGTCTGTTTGTCTGTCTGTCTGTCTGTCTGGCTGGCTGGCTCTGGACAAGCTAGAACTTTTACTGATGAACAGATTTTGCTAAAAAAATTACACAAATATGAGGTATGAGGCGTCACCAAAGTGATTTGATATTGGGCACTCTGCGAATTAAATTGTGCTTTCTAGAAGGCCATTTATCTTATTTTATTTTTCTATTAAACTGTCATAACAAAATGCAATGATTTATTTGAAACTTTATTCACAGACACAAGTAACTACAACAATAACTTAACTAAGTAAACCACTGTCATCATTTGATAAAAATAACTATTTACTTATGTTAACAAACAGGTCTGTCGACAGTTCGCATTTCCCACTGAGAATACACTCGAAATGCTATGATTTATTTGAAAATTTATTTACAGACACAAGTAAATACAACAATAACTTAACTAAGTAAAACCACTGTCATCATTTGATGAAAATATCTATTTACTTATGTTTACAAACAGGTCTGAGGACAGTTCGCGTTTCCCACTGAGAATACACACAAAATGCAATGATTTATTTGAAAATTTATTTACAGAAACAAGTAAATACAACAATAACTTAACTAAGTAAAACCACTGTCATCATCTGATGAAAATATCTATTTACTTATGTCTACAAACAGGTCTGAGGACAGTTCGCGTTTCCCACTGAGAATACACACCAAATGCAAAATGTTTCCATTCAAGGTTAAATATAACACCAATTGTGTCAAAGGAATATTTAAAATGTAACAATACCTATATACACAATCACAAATACTTTGAGCAGCGATGTGAATGAAATGTATCACATGTGAACTTGAAATCGACAAAATGATGTTGATAACACAAACATTCATCACAGTAGATGTTACTCTGAAGCTTAAAGATTAATATCCAACAAGAAAAATGCTTGATAATCTTTGTGTTAATTACAGTGCTACGCGTGTGACATTGCTGGTGTACGGTGGGCTGTTGCTGGTGTTGATTTGGTGCGATCATATTTGGTATTCGGGCTTTCCTTCCAATTTAGCATACTCTAGATGGAACTCCTTCATACTTTGTTTCCACGTCTGCACATCAAAGTAATAATAGGTACCCTTTTCGTACGTTGGCGTTATTTCCGAAGGTGGCCTTCCTTCTATTTTCCTAAGCCAAACTTTTTCCTCCATATGATAACGCCAGTCTCTACTATACAACTCGGCTGCCGCTGCTATCTGTAGAACATCATTACCATTCATGTAAAATAAGTAAAATAGCAAATCTTCGTCATATCCATGGAACCTGTTAATCGGCGGTAATTTGTCTCTGATGAGGTGATTGATTTGGTACTCTGCTGGTATTTGAATATCTATGTTCTGTGGTCGCGCAGGTTCATCAGCTAGTGGTGACTGGAAGTTTGAGAGAAGGTTTCCCTCTGATGATAGATCAAGACCCATTGTGGTTAGGTCAATTCCTGGATTTAAGGCGGCAAGGCTTGGGTTTGTTTCTGCTGCACGCATGAATGTTAATAACCCAGCCATACCAAACTGATCTTGGACCATGCCTTGAGGAATATTTGTGATGGTACCATCTGGAAGTAATTCAATTTTAGGCCTTTGATCTTGTCCTGATGATTGCGGACTCCCCCGTACTGCTTCCGCATATGCACCTATATTCAGAATCAGAATCAGAATGTATTTATTAATCAGAAAGTCCCTTACAGACATGTAAAATCATTAACAAAATAGATCTACGTGAAAATAAACAGTATCAAGATAATAATGTAGAACATCATATGTCTATGTATAACGTATATTGTTACCACTTGCTCTTGGCGGACTTTTTCTTCCATTTTCCACTGATGCCCCACTTGGCGGCGGATTTTGAGCACCAGGCAATGCTGGAAAATCCTCTTGTTGAATTTGGAATTCTGGTACTGGGTCCTGTGGTTTTTTACCTTTAGATGCATCTTTCCAGGCCATTTCTTGCCGATCATGAATTCTTGGAGTTTGGTTTGAACCTGGTGCTCTATTGCCTAATGTTGGAAACTCTGAGAGATCAACACTGGGCGCATGGTCATTATTTCTACTTGCTGCTGCCATTTTGAAAAAGGTTCAACTGCTCGATGTAGTACTTGTATTTCCGAGAATACAATACTGGACGACGTTGCATTACTGGTTAAAGACACACGCGCTATTACGCGTAACGTACAACATTTTTCAAGCACCAAAACTGTAAATCTCACCGGCAAGTTGTGTACTAGCTGTGGTCAGTTATAATTATTAATGTAATTTTTTGTGCAATGTGCATAGATCTATAATAAGACCAAAGCTACAATCTTTTACATTGCATATATAGCCTAAACAATACACATTAACGGAGAAATGGTAAATTTTACTGGGAATAACTTCTAACTTTGTTACATAGCTATGATGATTATGGGGGAGAACCTTTTCACACAGTTCTTGTATGTTTTGTTTTGTTTTTCAAAATATATATCATTCAAATTTAACAAGTACCAAATAACATCACTACATTGAGCATGATTGTTTTCCCAGTGCTAAAGTGTAAAAAGAAAATTTCAAGTAAGATGTAACGTAAATAAACATGTTGAAATCGCATATTATCACCACCTTCGGGGTATGTGTGCATGCGTTATTTCAGAACAAAATGCACCATAGATCATGTAATTTTAATGAATAAACAATTGTGGTTACCTTAATAAAATGTATAAGTAAGTAGCCGTATTTTGACACCTCAAACACGATTGTTTAATCTACGATTGTTTAATCATTGAAATATACGGGATGGGTGTGCACTGTTCTAGAGGATTTACGTTTGGACAAGCACAATGTAGACTTGCCTTGTACTATACATTACTGCTTTCAAATAATCATACTTATCTACTGGAATAATAAAATCGACTTCTTTTCTTCTCTATATAACATTCTTAATCATTGATCAATTGCTGGGCATTTATTTGTTTATTTAGGTTAACTTTTGTTTACCTGTAAGCCTACATGTGTGCATGTTGTTGGAGGCGCAAAATTGTCAGTGTAGTCTACTCTTTAAAGTTCAATTACTTGCTTTGAAGTCCGGTGACCACCTGATTTTTTTGCTGCATATATTAAATGATTATCCTTATACACTGTGTGACATTTCCATTAAATAAACATTGGTCAGAATTCTTTTTATTCACACTTTTGTACTATATCACACAGCCTCCTCCTGCGTATATTGAGACAAGTGCGGACGCACGGTAGACACCCAATTAAGGGAGGAATCTGGCGGGAAAAGGGCTCCTGGCTCTGACTTCTGTCTAGATATGAAATCTGTGCTTAAATGAACATTACAAACTCTAATTACATGAAAACTATTTGCATCTAAGACAAAACAAAAATAGGGTTAAATATATAGCTCATGAACTCTTCTAATAATTTTTTTTTTTTTTTTTTTAGATATAAATAAATAAACACTCTGGCTAGTGATAATCTCAAAATAAGTAACGTTTTTACATAAAAGCCGACAATTTGGCTTCATAACACCAGACCACTGAAGGTCACCAGGTGCACTCTACTAGGATGTAGGAGTGTCCTTGAAGGTCCAGATAATGTACAGTGGTCTAATAAGATGGAAGCTAGATAATTTAACGTATGGACATTCATACTTCACACAAATATAGTTAATTAAATTCCAATAATACAATGCTAAATGTTACATCATTAAATTGAACTGGAATATTAAAACACTTAATATTATTAAAATCTTAAGCTAATCACCAAATTTTAGCGAGTCTCCAACAAGGTCTGTAAAGTTATGAATCGAATATTGATGTTGTGAATGAAACGGTTGGTTCACAGTTGCTCACATATACATTAGCAGGTCTATTGACAAATGAAATATTGTCCACGTTTGATTACTTACAATATTACATCTCAATATAGACCACCAAAATAAACAAAAAATGTATATAAAAATATCAAAAAGACATATTATAAAGGCCTACACTAGAATCTGGCCATTAGGTAGATGTACAACAGCTCTGTAAAGTGGTCTTCTGTCGTTCTGTCGTTCGCTCTTTCTTAAATTTAGCTCTTTCTTTTGCTCTTTTTTTCTGTCACCAGCTATTGAGAAGGGAGTCTCATCTAATTCCGGGTAACACTGGAAAACCGTGCAGTGCCCCTGTATGCCCGGTATTACCTGCACTAAAGCTCCACTCGTGCACTCTCTCAGGTAGCTGGCGTGCACAGCCGACAGATCAAGAACAACCCAGACGGCACCTTTGACCTGGACACGTTGGCCGGAATGATCCGCCCGACTACAGACCCGCACCAGCCAATCACAGGTATTGTGGGCTGTCGGGGGGTGGGGGGGATATAAGGAAGTGGGACGTGGTGGAGGAAAGGCAAACTAAAGTGATATATGCTGGATTTCCAGTAAGTGGCCATAGGATGTGGTGGGTAAACTTGTGGGATATGAGGAATAAAGGCTAACAACAGGAGTGTTGTGTGAAATAAAGCCGAAAATGAGGATGTGGGATTTCTTGATTTCTTGACCACATATAGTCCCTTCCAAAGGGGGCCACTCTCAAAAAGAGGCCTGCTATTTTTTAAGAATCATTTCTTATCTTCTGGGGTTCTTTTGTTTTTGTTTTTTGTTTGTATTGTTTGTTTGTTTGTTTGTTTGTTTTTTGATCGACAATAAATATATTTGCATCGACTTGATTACGGAATTTACTTTAAAACGCTCCATCCCTTCTCGTGATTTATGGAATGTTCATAATGAACCAAGCAACCCAATAACCAACCCAACAACCAACCTACTGTTGCACAGCCCTGATCGCCGTGGAGCAGACCCACAACCTGTGCGGCGGTGCGGTCGTTCCCCTCACTTTCCTCGCAGAGCTGCGCCGCCTGGCGGACAAACACAACGTACCCGTGCACATGGACGGCGCGCGCGTTATGAACGCGGCTGTGGCGCTTGGTGTTCAGGTTTGTTGCGCACATGATTGTGGCTGTATGGTATATGATGAATAAAATTCTTGATTTCCCTCCTCATTTTTGTTAAAAGCAAGGCAGCGTTCGTATTTGACGTCAACCAGATTTTAGCACTTTCTGACCGCCCCCCGTCAACTTTCGTCAACTTTATGACCCCACACACCCACCCACACACACACACACACACACACACACACACACACACACACACACACACACACACACACACACACACACACACACACACACACACACACACACACACACACACACACACACACACCGTCAACTTGAGGACAAGCACCCCTAAACGCCCCACCCCCACCCCCTGTCAACCATGGCAGTGATGTCAATTTCATGACATACTCACCCAAACCCCTACCCCCTCAATTAACCATCTATAATCTGGCCAATATCTAAGATATGTATCATATTACTTGTTTTTATTTCTCTTCATATATATGCTTATTTATCCAAACGATATACCTGATACCAGGAATTCCTGCTGATACTAAAATACTAAAATATCCAAAATAATTGTTTTTAATGTTATCAACGTCTGTCCTCTTCAGAATATAATAAGATATGCCTTATTGAAATTGAATCTGTGTGTTCTTTTGTCAAGTCATGTCATAAACAGCTGTTTCATTGGTAATATATATGATAATGTGATTTATAAACAAACATTCCAACAAATTCAAAGCATTCATTTTATCTCAATTCTATATACTACAACCTTAAATATCAATAATCGAATTTTTATGTATCCTTAATGCAGCCCACCCATCTGTCAACTTTTGGGGTGACCCACCCCATACCTTGTCAACTTTCGTCAACTTTTGTTGACACCCCCACCCCACCCCATCATGGTTGACGTCAACTGTGAACGCTATAGTCCAGATGTACTACCCAATCCATTCAAGCTTTTCAAATCAGGATATAAAACCTTGCACACAATACACTTTGAGACGTTTCCACAAATATGATGATTTTAGTCTGACATTTACCATGAGACAGTGAAGGCATGACTAGTTTTACTGCAGATAATACGCGCTTCCTGGTACGCGCTAATAGAAAATAAAATACATGTATGCATAAGATATATACAATACTGTAGCATTCCATACGCACATAGGCACAGTGAAACTCCAATGTAGACCACCTCCATATAGTTAGACTCTCGTGGCCGTAAACGTATGTAAACAGACTCGTAAATTAACGTAAACCTCCGTAATTGGAATAATCGGACCAATTGAGGGCAGCCACCGGGTGTTCTTAACTAAAGCTTGCGTCGACGTTGTATCGTGTATTTCTCCTTTTGTTTGTGTAGGTGTCTGAGGTGACACGACATGTGCATTCGGCCAGCCTGTGCTTCAGCAAGGTGAGCAGAGATTTGGAGGCTGACTTCCTACAGTGAGGGACTAAAACACGTTAAGGGGTCCAATTTTGAACTAACAGCATCTATAAACCCATGCAGGTCCACTCCTGAGTATATGCGTAGTATCAATAGCTGTTTTGAAGTACGTGCTTGTAAATAGTAAGAAAATGGATTATATAATATGCGATGATTTTCTACACATTTTATAACAGAGGCTGCATAGCCAACACCATGTATGCAATCTAAATCTTGTAATTGTAGTAGCAAAAGTAAGCAAATGTATATTCTGTCAAATGTAAGTAAATATGTCTTCATTTTTTACGCCGTTTTATTCATTGCACGCTTGAATACGAATAAATGTTATCAAATCAATCTCAAGCGAAGGCCACATATATATACACATTGTATGAGGTTTGTATTTCTTCCATGCGTTTCAGGGAGTGGGTGCGCCCGCTGGGTCTATATTGGCAGGCTCCAGTGAGTTCATACAGAGGTTAGAGAATAGTTTGTAATAGAACTAGGGCCAACGTTTGTACATTTGCTACAGATCAACCCACTGTATCAAAGTATTCGAGTAGTGATCTTTTTCATTCAATATATGATA
>CM032669.1:18701122-18746349 GCA_019095985.1 Streblospio benedicti | reverse complement strand
CCCGGCGCATCAGCGATGGTGAGTGAGGCGACTGCGAGTTTGAGTCCCATCAGGGTTACGATGAAAGGTTGTTTTCTGCTAAGACGATTCAGTGGGCAGCGCAAAAATGCATAGGCAGATCCAGCCCCCCGTCCCCCCAATCTTTCCAGCCAAAGTAATTTTCAGAATGGTATTTTTGGCATATCCTCTTTCGATCGTGATTTAATGCCCATGATTTCCCTATAGTGTCCCCCCCCTTTTTAAACAAAACTAGATCTGCCAGTGTAATTTGTGTAATGTTTCGCAGTGATCACCCAACATGGCGGCAGTGTTGCGCGTGTGGAAACCAGCGGGTTGCAGACCAACATCGTCATGGTGACCCTCACCGGCGGCGTGACGGCCAAACAACTCTGTGATAGGCTCGCGCAGGTAAGACGGCCGAGTATACGACCACCTCTTGAGTCTTGACAGACTACCTGTTTATCAAGACTATTTGTCCTGGTCCCAAACCTCCAATGCAAGGTTTTGTTGCACTTGAGGCTTCGCTACAAAGCTGCTTGACGTGGATGCTACTTACTCACCTGCTCGTCCCCAATAATATGCTACAATGAGGGTTTGGGATAGTATTGGGCTCAGCCTTTGGGGTTATGTAAATAGCCATAGGTGTACGTGTAGTCGTGTGCTGTGGGTGTGCTGTTTATGACAAAGCTTTGCGTCATCTTCGGAAAGGGTATTGAGCTGAATATTCATGACTAGCTTAAATTGTACTTCCATGCACTAATCCATGGGGGTCTAGATGGGGGGTCATCTATGCTGGCGAAATCCCCTGAAGTAGTATGTGTGATGTTAATGACATGGTGTGAATTCTAAAGTCATGGTGGGCTGGCTATTAATGGCATAGGCAGATCCAGGTTTTTAGAAAAGAGGGGGGCGCACGTAAGGAAAGGGGGGGGGCGCACTTACAGAATTTTATGAAAAAAACAACCATATGAAAATGAAGTATTTTGGTGGGAAAGGGGGGGACGCCACCTACCCCCCCCCCTGATCTGCCTATGAATGGTATTCTGTATTTTTGTCCACAAAAGCAACCACACGTTGGGCTTAAATCAGCCGTGTTCACACGCCAACCGTCATTTACTTCTTGCGTGTTTCTCTTTCTGCGATTCCCTCTCCACCTCATTCAAATGGCGCGTTTAACAAATCACACAGGTTCTGCGCTTTATACGCTGCTCTGTATTTCCCCAGCCTTGCCGCGACGGGGTGGTGCTGTGTTGGCCGTTCTCCCCTCACCTCGTGCGACTCGTCACCCACTCTGGTCTCGACTCGCATCACGTGGACGCAGCCTGCGCAAAACTGCGCGTCGTTTGCAGGGAATTGCGTGCCTGGGTGGAGGGAAAGGGCGCTACACCTTAGCATCGTTAATGATAGCTAGTCGTTTGGATCGTCTGGCAGCCGAAAAGAATGCGATGAGTCCAACGGGCCAAATAGGGGATCAGAGTTTACTTAACAATACAATTAAGGTTGATATGTAAAAAAAGTTAAATAGGATTTGCATTTGGCGAAGTAATTGTAGTTAAAAGAATAGATATTAAATATTATATTTTGCAAAGTAATGACAATTTGTATTGTTTTGATTATGCTTTGCATGTAATAATTGTAAATGATTTTTATATCAAGTAATAATGATAAATATTTTGCAAAATAACTTTGATTGAAATAATGATTCAAGTAAAGCATTTAGTTTACACAACAATGGCATATGTTTTATAAAGTAATTGTAATTGAAACTGTTATTTGTTCTAAATAATAATGTATTATATTTTGCTAAGGGTTGTAACATAAAGTATTAAATTAATTGAGTAAATTAATCTAAAGAATAAATAATTATATGATAAACTGTATGATTTAATTTCTTATTAATTATCATTTGAAAAGTAATTGTAATCTGTCTATTACCTTTTCAAAATGAGTTACCTCACACGTTAGTTAGAAACAAAGATATTATTAAAATGATGTATTTTACCAAACTATGCAACTTTTGAATTGTCGAATTATTAGTTGGTTTGACAATGCCATTATGTAAAGTAAAATTTTTAAAACAATAATCCATCATAAATTTTACTCAAATAACTTTGGTTAAATAGCAATATTGAAAAAATTAAATTTGAATTAATTTGTTTATGTGGAGGCTTTTTTCTCAAATTTTAATTTATAGTAAATATTTGGTTGTAAAGCATTTACATTCTTAAAATAGGTGTTATTTATTTTTCCCTTAAAAATACATAGACATAATATCAAATTTCTAAAATTGGTCCTATGTAATTGCCATTTCTACAAAATTTTGTAAGCAATCACAATATCTGAAATTTATACAGTTTTGAGGAAATCATTAATCATGGCCGCCAATATAGCTACAGTCTGTCCAGAAATTATCATATTCACTATCACTAATACAATTTAGTGTCCATATATCAAGACTATCCGTTATAGCAATTATTTTCTGCATGATGCATTTTTGGCTCGCGCTACCTTAACTTAATACTAACTAAAGACTGATGGCTTTGCCCATAAAGATCATAGTTCTTTGCACTGTTTTGTACTGTGTATGAAAATATACATAATTTAATTGTTTGCACTAACTTGATCAATCACACAAATTTAGAATGAATATGTGTCTTAACCTTGCAGGGGTTTCAATGTGATTTCCTGCTTCTCCTGTAGTAAACCGTCTTTGAAGGCAGATATCTCTTTATAGGAGCACTTGTTTTTAACCTGAAATTATATGATATACAGTTTACTACAGCAACAAAACATTGTTTTCTTGGGATCCTTTTCATAGTGGAACATGGAATATGAGAAATTATAGTGGAACATGGAACATAGGGGCAACAAGACACTGGAACATGGAACATAGGGGTAAAAAAAATAGTGGAACATGGAACTCAGGACCCCCTCATAAAAGGTTCATGAATGTCATAAATATTGATATATATAAAAGATGTCACACCATTTTCTAACACTGGATGTAAATTTTTCAGATTCCCTTATAATAATAAGTGATTGCCTGACTTGTAAGGCCATTCGCAAATAATCCTAAAATCAATAGCCTTTCTACTAGAGGGTGAGATGTTAAGAAGACGAGTCGATTTTGATGTATATCCACATTTCACACGGCGTTGTAATCATCATGCTGTGGTTTTATGACCTAATGACCAACGTTTCTATTGGTGACGAATATTGCCCTCTAGTGGTGAATCCAATACCATACTACTAGTATAATCAGCGGTTCATAATCAGCATATGGAGTTTGATACGCTAGTACATTTTGTATAACCGTTTTCATTTTCTGTCCATGCCGTGCACTTGCATCAATTGCAATATCTGCGGTGCTACACTTATTACTTCAAAACAAAATGGCGCACCATTGATAGATGTTACCTTTCTACGGCAAGATGTGCGTTAACTCACTATCGTGCCATGCGAAGGTAGTTTGAATTTGAAGAGATTTCGAAATAATTGAACGGAAACTTGCAGGCATGTGCTTTCATTATCGGAATCATCCAACCTGCTTGACCTCTTTATGACCCCTAAGAAATTGGTATAGTACAACTTAAACAGACCCTGCCAATGATAATAAAGTAAACGCACTTTCATGCCGATTTAAAACAACTTTACGTGCAGGCGCTAAAATGGTGAAAATGGTCAGATAAATCTATTCCATAAATCTACATTTCACTTTGAAAAAAAAGGGGGAAAAGAAGAAATAAATTTATTATACACATTCACTATACTATTTTTTACACACTATATACATGTAGATATGGTGCTGCATACAAAGTGATATTGTGCCAAGTATTATTGTGATCCCAAACTTGCCTAAAGAGACCCCCGAGAACCTCCTTAATGGGACCACCTCTCTATAACACTTGAAAGCCAGACGCCTTGCGTAATGGTCTTACAGCAAGAGATTGTTTACAGGTCTTTTCATTCATTCACGTACGCTTCCACAACTCCGTGCCACCTGTGTCGGTAGGGTCACTCGGGGTCAGGACTTTGCGTTTGTACTACTCTGGTCAACTAACTTCAAGTATCAATACACGTGGGGTCATATGTGAAAATCCGACAGGGGACGCGCTGGATTCAGGTATAAATATACATTGACAGTGTTTAACAATATACGCAGTGTACTTTAACCTGGATATTCTACTGCACCTACTATGAGAAAGGACTGATCATAATACTTATAATAAGCATACACAGATGCGTGCTCATAGTTGAAACATGCATTGTTCGAGTTAGATATCTTATACCTAGGTGTTATGTGACTTACGTGTTGAAACACGCAGTCTTCATTGTCGAGAGGTGCAGTAACTATTCCAAGGCGTCAAGGTTACAAAAGAGAATCAAAGTACTGTAAATTGCGATATAACTTGAAGCAAACGATACAGTCGCAATTGCAGCACATTGCAATAACAGTACCTGAAACAGTACTGTAATTAGTATAACATGGCAAGCGGCTCTAGTTGGGGGGACGCACCGGCCAATAGCCAGTGGCAGGAAGGTAATGCTTCGGATACAACTATGACATCTGAAGTAGATCGTGACAATACACAACATCCCATGCACGGGCAGGGTTCAAATGACACGAATATCAGCCAATCATCAAACGATGCTCACATGTGGAACCAATCCAGAAACTATGAATCGTTCGACCAATCAGCCATTGGCAATGATATAAACCAATCAAATGACTTGATACCACAAAGCGTTCCAGTCGCTGGTTTCGAGTTGATGAGGGTCATAAGGGCGTGTGAAGATCAGAGCTTTAGTGATGGACTGAGTCATGGAGAATTCAAGCCGATAGACTCCTTTCCTATTGGTCATTGGGAGGGCCCTATGGCTATGCAAGAACGTACGCAGTATCGCGAGCCCATGAAGAAAGAAGGTCGGTATCAACATAAGAAGTTCAATGGCAAGCGGTATGAACATAAGAAGTTCAATTGCAAGATTCAACAACTTAAAAGAGAACTAAATCAACAGCATGAGAAAGCAGCACAATACATTAAAAACACAAAAGATCGTCAAAGAGGCTATGACCAAACTGGACCCTGGGGCTACCAGGAATTCTGGTACGGTGGCTATAAATTCACTAAAAATGATAGCCCACCACCTTCTGTACATGGTGAATGTATTTCCATATTAAACCAAATTGATCTACACGATGATGACGATTTGGCCTAGTCCAAGCAAATGGATTTTCCATAAGACAATTGCACGCCAGGTGAATTCATTCAAAGTACTTATCAACAATTCCGACGGAATACACAAGGGTAGAAGTTGAATATTTCTATACTAAAAGGATACTACAAGGAAAAACCTATTTTATTTTGTCTGCATAACGAAATTCAATATTTTTCAGACTGGGTTTGGGGATTGTTCACAAATAACGTCATTGCAGTTTCGGGCATTTTTGACCCCCCCACTCCCACTGTCATCGTGGGTCATTATGTCATTATGATGCGTCATATTTACTCTAATACTCGAACACACACAGACACCCTCGGTACCAACTACTATCCAAATAAACGGTGAAGGATTTAACCAATGCTCCATCATGTTTTAGCTTTTTTGTGACCCCGTCCTCTTGACGTCTGCCCCCATCCCCCCCCCCACACACCACACACACACACACACACACACACACACACGCGCGCGCGCGCGCGCGCGCACAAACACACGCACGCGCATACACACACACACACACACACACACACACACACACACACACACACACACACACACACACACACACACACACATGCACACACACACAACACAAGCACACAAACACAAACAGCCCCACCCACACACAACACACACACACACACACACACACACACACACACACACACACACACACACACACACACACACACACACACACACAGTCAGAGAGAGTCCGATGTGATTTTTCTCTGGACCTCCCACCCGTCATCATTCGTCCATCTTTGCCCCCCCCGCAACCCCCAATCCCTCTGCGAAGTCATTTGTGAGTTTTGTCACTTGCTATCCCTTGTTGATGAGTAATGAGAATTGTTGTTATATGCAAATGTATACTATTCTGATTGGGATTATAAGTACAGTCAGATAAAGGGATGCTACAAGGAAAAAATAACTTTATTTTGTCTAGACCACGAAATTCAATATTTCACAGACTGTCTTTCCCTTGATGAGTTCTGATTAGGATTATATAGTAGTGTAAAACTCATGTACTAGTATATACGTTTATACTTTTTAAATTTCAATTGTTGACACGTGTATAAAAATTGTTATTGGAGAGTTTTGTTTTGACTATCACTATTTAGTATTAGCATTGATTTGTGGTACACTGCTACTCAAATTTTCAAAAGAAATGACTGATGGTTCAGACAAAGTGTCTTGTGACGTCACGGCCATCAGAATGTCATGTCGGTCAAAGGTCTCGTGACGTTGGCCAGCTTTCTTGAATGCTTGAATGTACACATGTATGAACTTTTGATGTAAGCTAAAGTGAACATATGTATGTGTATATGATTCTGACTGAATCATATGTAATCTTGGAATGAGGTATAAAGCAGTGCTTCTCATAAAATAATCATATAATAATCATGTATCAACTGGACATGTGTAGGTCTAATTTGTATACGAATCAAATATGCAGTATTTATTTCACTGATATGTGAGAATAATTATGGACTTAAGATATTTATAAAATGAATTTATTGTAATAGTTTTGCTGGTTTATGTGTTTGCTAAAACCCATAGACTATATGTAACACAAGATACTATATTATTATATGTTGAAATTTATTCATTAATTATATTTATAAAAATACATTCATTATTTTGGCAATGACCATATACTACAAGAGAATATGCATGAACTAGATCTACAAACGATACAACAAAATAAACTTTTATAAATATGTGAAGAGAAATTACAAGTTTATGGCACAAATCTGCATCATCAAGTTAGGTGAGGATCCTATTGAAGTAGTTTCATCACATCAAGTCATGCATAAAAATAATAACTAGTGATTTTCTCTGACCCATAACTACATAAAAGAAAAAAATAATAATGTAACATAAATAAACTTCTTTTGAAGTATACAATATAAAAATCTGCAACTAGATTTTAATAACATTGATCAAGAATATACTTCTGTTAAAGTACTGTAGTGGGTCAGTGATATTTTATTCATGTGACAACACCATTTTGCAATGATCTAACATACTCTCTAAAAGGAGGGTTATGGAGTTCAAACACCCTACATCTAAGAAATATTTTTCTTTCACATCAAATTGAAAAATCCACTAAAATAATCTGAGAAATAGACATTAATAAAAATAAATTTGAAAAGAAAAAAATATAATTATTTGTTGTTGAATATGACTAAATCACACATCGTAATCTAATCTAATATGTTCCCGCATACGCTAAGTACACTAATGTGCTGATAACAAGTTCATGGAGTTACATTTTCTATTGTAAGTAAAAATGATACATGTGCTTAATATCAAAATACAAGATATAGGAATGATATATGCAATTCTGTTTGCCCAATCTACACCGTAATTTTTACTATTTTGATTGGTTTACATAATAGTGAACACTTACATGAAATTAGCATTTTATCAGTCAGACATTTTAAAGAAGTCTAATTTGGGAATTAGGCACCATGCAGAACAGCAGTTTTTTTTTAAAATTTGCATACACATGGCTAATCACTCAAGTGATACATTTATGTGTATGCAACTTAAAAATATGTCAAACATTGCTGTTCTAATCATGGGACGTAATCTCCAATTTTGGAATGTTCAAAATGTCTGACTGTCTTCACAGACTGAAAAAAATGCCACCATTTTCATGTAAGTGTTCACGATTATGTAAACCAATCAGTATAATAAAAATCATTACATGGTAGATCAGCGAAAAATAGTATATCATTCACTATATATATATTTTTTTTTTTAATATTCAGCACCATTTTTTATAGTTAATATGATAGAAAATGTCATACTCCATGAACTTCCTGTCAACACATTACCATCTGTACCATGTGTAGCGTATTTAGGATAATTAAATTACTATTCTAAAAAGCAAATAGCTTTTTTCACATTTGGCTAGTAACCCATTTAGTTTGTAGTCTAGCTACAATATACTTGTTTTCAGTACTCATGCTTCAGTAATTATTAATTGATACTGTACTTAATTACAATTGAATGGAATTAGACCTACTTCTTCGTGCATTTAAAAGAAAGAAGAAAAAACACAATTACTTCGTTTCCCCTACGACCAAATCACACATTTCCCTTAATTCTTGTCAGTATGCGTGCTTCAGTACCTATTGTACTGTCCGTAGTCATAGGCGATAGCAGGTGGTGGGGCCATCACATACTGCGGCTGGGGCGGGGGCATGTAGTCTCCGCCGTACATGAGAGAGGGCGCCACAGGCGGGGGAGGTGGCTGCAGGAAGTGAGGCTGCTGGGACATGTAGTCATAGGCGCGGTTACGGTGCTATGGAAGGAAAGAAGATATGGTGTAAATACAATGGAGAAAGTATAATATTCATGGGTATGTTATGTTATATCTAGTGGAGGTAGATCTCCCCACACACCCACACAAACAACACACACCACCAACCCGACTCCGTACACACACATACATTTTTTCATGCAGGTTAAGGTGTAGAAATCATTAAAGGCTCCTGTGACATGTAGCTCGACATGTCATTCTATTTTTTATTTTTATTTTTGCGGGGGAGGGGGGGGGGGCTTGTTGTCAAACGATTATCTTCTGGTGAGGGCACACCACATCACACATATCCACACACAGCTGTAATGCCTCACCACACCAACATACAAGCACATCAAGCAACACTGGGACTAACCATTTCGCAGTTTTGGAAAAATTACCTCAACCATAGCAGCATCAATAAAAAGGTATAGTAAAATTGATACTAAGAGGTCTAGGGCACTCTAGACCTGCACGACAATGAAGAGGTTGAAAAAACAACAACAAAAACAAGTAGGGCAACATTAGAACAAGAATAAATAAGAAGACCTCACCTTTCCGGACTTCATTTTCTCCAGAGGCAGGTTGTCGTCATCATCGAGGTAGGCGTCGGGGACCATCATGGCGGCGCATAAGAAGAGGATGGCGGCGATGGCAGCCAGACCCACGCCGATCCAGCCCAGCATATACGAGTAGCCGTACGACACGAAGTAGTAGCCCTCCAGCGACTGAATGATAGGTGCAGATCATTTAGAAATGACAGAAAAATGGTAAGCTTAGCATACCAGGCCTAATTTGTATGAGTTCCTGTAGCGCTTAAAGTATCAAACCTCCAGCAACTGCAAAGAATGGGAAGAATGCGGCATTTCTTTTATTTGCTCAAGGTGTTTACATTCTACTTATCAGTATTGGTGATACGGTCAGATTCTGAATTTATGGGAGGTGGTAGGCGGGGAAGGGACAGTTACCTTGTACTGTGGGTTAGTCTGCCAGTAGGCAGGGAAGGGTGCGCCCAGCTGCTGGTTCTCAATGTACTCGTAGCCGTGGTAGAGCGCCATGCCGCCAAGTGCAAAAAACGCTACAAACAATAATTCAAAGGGTCACTCGACAAGAGGATAATGATTGATTGATTTACTTATTTATTGGTTGATTGATGTTTATTCATTATAGATTATAGTGACATACTATATAGACCATAAACTTTTACTTATCCTTAATGTATACCCAGCCCTTCTGGGCTTGTTGGTCATTGACTATAAATTAAGATATCTAATTGATACCTATCATCAACATTATTATTACACACATAATACATAGTCATAAAGCATAATATATCATACAAAACATGCATGCTCAATTGCAAATACATATTAGGATATATGATATAAGGAATAGGCTCAATTGATGTCATGATATCATATTTGAAGCTACCTTACACATAAGCAAATTTGCACAACACATCCATGAACATTGGGTAAAGTGACAATGACGATAGTAGCAACAACAGCAACAATAGCAACAACATTAATAACAACAATAGCAGCAGCAGCAGCAGTGGCGACGGGGACGGGGACGGGGGCAGCAGCAATAACAATAACAGCAGCAGCAGCAGCAGCAGCAGCAGCAGCAGCAGCAGCAGCAGCAGCAGCAGCAGCAACAACAACAACAACAACAACAACAAAAGCAACCACAACAGAAACAGCAACAGAAACAATAGCAACAGCACCAAGCAGGGAGGAATACCTGGAACACACACTACACTAGTACTCACCCCCGAGGAATGCGACGAGTCCCGTGGCGCGCAGCACCGAGGCCTTAAAGCTCCAGCAGCCGACGGCACCCAGGATGGCGGCGATCACAAGCGCTAGCAGCGAGAGCACGAAGAATGCGAAGTGCGTCCGCATCAAGTCTGGAAGTAGCAGCGAGTTTCGTTAACAGCTTAGCCGTACCCTCATGTAATTGGAAAGGCTCCCCCAGGATTGTAATCTTTCAACTCTGTCAATTGTATCTATCCCAAAGTTAGTCAAGATTTGCGAAAATAGATGCTCCAACATACGGTTTAAAATGTATGTCTTTGTCAGATACCACAACCTAACACATTTTATAGTCTATTGCTGTTACATTAGGACTTTCCATTAAGACCAGCATGGAGTCTGACTTCAAGTGGTCTCAATACAGACGTGTTCACATTATAGAGGTTGACAATGGTCCGTTAATCAAACAATTGCCATCACATCGTCTTATTACAGAGGTGGTATTCTTGCAGAGCCGGTTTTAAATAGAAGTTCTACTGTACTATATCCATGTACTCACGTATTCTGATTTCATAGGGATCCTCAAAGTTGGTCCTCTTGGAGGCGTCCAGCTCGTAGCCGGCCTCCGCCAGGCAGTTGCCGTCCACCAGCAGGGGGTTCTGGTCCAAGACTGCAAGGGGAGAGACCACAGAATGAGAGACATACCAGCGTACGTAGTATTTTACGGATATGCGGGCACGCAAAAGGTTGCTACATCAAGCAGGTTCGTCAGGAGAGAATTATCATCCTATCATCCATGTATAGGGGAGCTGCAATAAAGTTAGGTATCGTCCGTTGTATTTATTAGTATTGCTTGTGTAGATATAATCATTGTAGCGTGGGGGTTATAAGGGATTAAAAAACGCATTCTTTTTTCATGATCTTATTTCCAATATTCCTGCTTTCATCTGGCCTTTTCCCCCGCATCCCAGAAGTTTTCAGCCTTTTTGCCGACCTTTTACTTCCTTGAAAATACCATACCCCTATCTTGGGGGCCACCCTGCCGCCCCCGTCCCCCAATCCCTCTCCTTATCAGCATTGTTTCCTACATGTACATCCAACTTTTGCTGCCTTATATAAAAAAAACATCATGATAAACAACACTTTTGCCGCCACATTTTTTTTCAAAGTTGTGTGCTATTGTATTGGAAAATATGAAATTTGGTGTATATGTAAGTATAATGACATTCTACAATACAGTACCCAACTTTATCAACGATCAAACTACAGTCGAGATGCATTATTAAATTAGCAAATGGCCATGTGTGCGTGCGTGTGTGTGTGTGGGGGGGGCATGGCGTCACGGAAATATCCTATTTGTGCAAGTTTGAATATATACATGTTTCTTGAAATATGAAATACATGTATAGGTCTCTCTGAAAAGCCCATTGCTAAGAACATTTGTAACAGTACTATTAATTCTGAAACATTGTAATACACATGGAGCTTGAACATGTCATATCACCTCTTAATTTACATATGAACGAAAGAAGAGGGTTCAGTAAACTGTTACACCAGTCGGCCAGTATGTATTCATGTTAGCAGGTGAATGTTTACCCGGCCTCTGTCCACTGTGGGAATGCTATTCTTCCCGGCTATTCTTACAAACCATTATTCAAAGTGTTGAAAAGAACGTCTCTGATGTGCTCTTTGCAAAAGGCAATGAAAGGAAAAAAATCACCCTTCTTGAGAACACGAATTATGTTTACTTTTAGAATAAGATGTTTCAGTAATAAGGAGTTCACCCAGTGTATATGTAGATATTTTTAAGGAAAAGTGGCTAAATTCTGGTGAAGCTATTAAATCAGTTTATCTAGTCTATAAGTCAGCATAATATATCATACAAAACATGCATGCTCTGCAAATACATATTAGGATATATGATATAAGGAATAGGCTCAATTCATGTCAAACTTGACAATCATGTGAACGTCAGTGACAATGTAGCAACAACGGCAACAATGGCAACCATCCATCTAAGAGCAGCAGCCCAGTAACTAGTAGTCAAAGCAGAAACTTAGAAATTGAATTGGAACACACACTACGGGGAATACGACGAGTCCCGTGGCGCGCAGCACGAGGCCTTTCAGCAGCCGACGGCCCAGGATGGCGGCGATCCTGGCGCCAGCAAGGCACAAAGTGCGTCCGCATCAACCAGTGAGTTTCGTTAAGCTGTACCCTCATGTAATTGGAAACTCCCCCAGGATTGTATCTTTCAACTCTGTCAGTTGTATCCATAGTTAGTCAGATTTGCGAAAATAGATGCTCCAACATACGGTTTAAAATGTATGTCTTTGTCAGAATACCACAACCTAACACATTTTATAGTCTATTGCTGTTCATTAGGACTTTCCATTAAGACCAGCATGGAGTCCTTCTGGTCTCAATACACGTGTTCAATTATAGAGTTGATTTTACATAATTCGGGTATGCTGAATTCAAATCTGCCGGATGCCGGAAAATATTTTCACTCCTTGACCTTCAAATCAAAGATGGCTGCCGTCGTGAAGGTCAATAACGTTTTTTGTGATAACTAAGTAAGTATTTTACATAGAACATTGATTTTTGGTGTCTATGAGTAGGTTTTCTGGAACAAGGAATCCAATTATTTAAGAAATAAACTTGTATTTCAAATATGAGGTCTTCAAATGCATGATTTCCACCAAGATGGCCACCGAAATGCTGGTTTATCGGTACTGACAAACGTAAGTCATAATTATAGATACTGTACCTATAGCAGATACCTATATTAGAGTTTAAATATTGTGAGAGAAAATGTTTTTATGTAACAAAGTCCTATCAAATATGTTTTATTTTATTAAATAAATTACAGCATAATCTAAGTATTGCAAATATTCACATTCTACCAAGACGTATGCAATAACACTTGTTTAGCAAAATTGTAACAAGTAAGTCATGATTATATATACACATATTAGAGTTTCAAATATCATTATAGAAAATATGTTTTATTAATTTGACCCAAAAACTATCAAAAACAAATAACATTTTTACATAGATCGCAGAAAAAGCAAGTCTAAAATATACATTGTTTATATTGAAATAACCTGAATGATCCAAACGTTAACCATTAAACATTCTTGTTCCTATTCACCTTTATTGATGCAATTTTCTCCACTCTTACATAGTCCACTACAAACTAACTTTGCTTTTTGGCAACTACATTTGTAACTACAACATGTACCTTTGCAGCTGCAGTGGATACGATTTACCCATGTGTCAGGAACAGAAGGCAGTGTGGTCAAGACAGGTACCGGACAGTTGTTTGTAAGCTCCCAACCTAATCCTGCCGGGGATGGTATCCCTGGTTTGGTTGTTAGTGCTTCGTTCCAAATAAGAGTCTGATAATGTCCTCTCTTTATGTGCAACTGAGCTGCATCACTTGTTGGAGGTAGTTTATCCTGAACTACTCCTTTATTTTTTCACACTTCTCTCTCTCACACATCTTTTTAGCAAGCATATTTCTACCAACGATAGATATAGCTGAAGACAGGTTTTACAACCCTAAGATTCCATTTGACTATATCAAGTGGCCCTGGCGGGACTCAAACTCACGACCCCAAGGTTGTGAGACCAGAATGATACCATCATCCCAAGCAGCGAGCTGTTAAAAGGTTAAAGATGTGTGAGAGAGAGAAGTGTGAAAATGTATCCGCAAGCACTGGGAAACACATATATATCATTCAATAGCACTAAAAATGCTGATAAGACCTTCCCAAAATTTCATCCTCATGTGGGATTCGAACCCACGACCTCTGGGTTGAGATGATAACAGACCAAGTATGTAAGCTGGGGGTTACGGAGACAACGGTTCAGCAGTGTAACCGTGGTATCACAGCCTATTAAAGTGTGAAGAGGTAGTAAAGCTAAGGCATCATTTGGTTCGAATTCCCATGTGATAATCACACTGTTAATGTCAATATATTTTTTTTGTGCTACTGGTCCCACCCTTCATATAGAGCTTTGTTCATAATATTGGAATGGACAAGCAGCAAAAGAAATACATCTGTATCTCTAGACCATAGAAGAGATTCTGACATTGTATGTGCACAATGAAGCAACATACATGTGTGTCTGCTTCCTTGTGTGTGCTTTTCAATTCATCCACACTAATATCACTTTTGTTACACCAAACATCATCTATGCTAGGCAAATCTGTTAGAATTATTTTGTTCTCTGGTGCAATCGTTATGAACTCAAATGACAAAAACTTGGCCAAATCAGTTTTGTTTTCTTCATTGCTCAAGAAAAGATTAAAATCAGAAGGAAATGGCACATTTTCACTTTCAATAACTCTCCTCACTACGAAGCTTGCCATTTTTCTTTTTAATCTAGAGCCTCCCTTTATTTAAGGATGTTGATATCTATCAAAGACCAGATATATGCGTTAAAATTGAGCACCATAACCAAAGACAGATTTCATATATGCTTCAGAAAAATCCCAAAATGTTTTGAAATTTGCCTTGTCAGCTGATCCCAGGGCCACAACCAGTGCTTGGCCATCAATGACCAAAGTAGAAAAACTTAGCACATGCAAAACAGTTGTCACATTAACAACTGATTTAGATATCAAAGCATCCATCAAAATGTGTTTTGTCCATCCTTCAGCTGGCAGCCCATTCATCTCTGCAATACTTGGTGGTGATGGCAATAGTTCATGTCGGAGAGTTACATCTAAGTTCACTTTCCGACCAGCATCATAGCCAATTACAAGTCTTTGCAAAATTGGTCTATCTTCTTTGGCCATTTTCAAAGAGATTGTCTTATCATCAGGATTCTTAATTATGTCATATAGCTTTTTGAAAGTGGGTTGATGACTTCTTACCATTGGATGGTTGAATTTCTTTTTGTTTTCAGCATTTATCAGCAATCTTTCTTGTACAAATATGTTGTTCTTTGCCAAGCCTGAAACCCTCTAGAAGTGAACATGAAATTTCATCTGTGGCTTGATCTTTCGTTGCAATATTTCATAAGTCTTCGCAGAGAGCACATTATCAGACTCTTATTTGGAAGGAAGCACTAACACCCAAACAAACCATTCCCGGCAGGATTTAGTTGGAAGCTTACAAACAACTGTCTGGTACCTGTCTTGACCACACTGCTTTCTGTTCAGCCCCTTTCACAATTGATCGCAAATAAATGCGACCAAAATGTCGTACGATCTAGTGTGTCCAAGAGGTGGTCGCAGAAATGATCGCAAGGAACAGGCTTTGACGAGCATTTATCCCGTCAGCACTGTCCCAGAATTCAGGTTCAGGAGGTTTGTGTTGTACAACAAACGCACAAGGACGTACGATGGTTGAGCAACGCTCCCTTGATGGAAAAACATGATTGCAAGTCGCCCTGCGACCGTAAAATGTTGTGTGCCACTCTCATGAAATCATGCGAGTAGATACAACGTGCAAAACTTGTGCGATGTAACGTTTTAAAAACCAATAGATGCGCCGGTTTGCGACCCAAAACTGAATTTTGAACATGTTTGAAATTCACATGCGCTCGTGAATTCACCTGCAATAGAAGAGACCGCACGTACGACTTGTGCGATTCGCTCGTGCAACGTATGCGAACGTGATCGCCAATTGCTCGCCAACTGCTCGCAACGCAATTGTGAAAGGGGCTTTCCCAACACATGGGTAAATCTTATCCACTGCAGCTGCAAAGGTATTTGTTATACATGTAGTTACAAATGTAAGCCAGTGTTATTGCATACGTCTTGGTAGAATGTGAATATTTGCATTGGAAACACTTAGATTATACTGTAATTCATTCGATGAAATGAAACATCTTTAACAGGACTTTGTTACATTAAAACATGTTCTCTCACAATATTTAAACTCTAATATAGGTATCTGCTATAGGTATCTATAATTATGACTTACATTTGTCTGTACCGATAAACCAGCATTTCGGTGGCCATCTTGGTGGAAATCATGTATTTGAAGGCCTCATATTTGAAATATATGTTTTTTTCTTGAATAATTGGATTCCTTGTCCCAAAAACCCTACTCATAGATACGAAAATAAATGTTCTATGTAAAATAGTTATTTAGTTATGGCCAAAAACGTTATTGACCTTCACGACGGCGGCCATCTTTGATTTGAAGGTCAAGGAGTGAAAATATTTTCCGGCATCCGGCAGATTTGAATTCAGCATACCCGAATTATGTAAAATCAACTGTATGCCAAATTCTAATAGATTTCCTGAAAACCAGCCTGACTATAAGGGATTACAAAAAGGATTCATTTTTTTTATGATCTTATTTCCAATATTCCTGCTTTCATCTGGCCTTTTCCCCCCCGCAAAGTTTTCAGCCTTTTTGCTGACCTTTACTTCCTTGAAAATACCATACCCCTATTTTGGGGCCACATTCTTTTCAGCAATACATGTACATCCAACTTTTGCTGCCTTATAAAAAAAAAAAAATACCCGCCATGATAAACAACACTTTTACAAAGTTGTGTCGAGATGCATTATTAATTCTACAATACAGTACCCAACTTTATCAACGATCAAACTACAGTCGAGATGCATTATTAACTTAGCAAATGGTGTGTGTGTGTGGGTGGGTGTGTGTGGGGGGGGGGGGGGGGGCATGGCGTCACGGAAATATCCTATTTGTGCAAGTTTGAATATATACATGTTTCTTGAAATATGAAATACATGTATAGGTCTCTCTGAAAAGCCCATTGCTAAGAACATTTGTAACAGTACTATTAATTCTGAAACATTGTAATACACATGGAGCTTGAACATGTCATATCACCTCTTAATTTACATATGAACGAAAGAAGAGGGTTCAGTAAACTGTTACACCAGTCGGCCAGTATGTATTCATGTTAGCAGGTGAATGTTTACCCGGCCTCTGTCCACTGTGGGAATGCTATTCTTCCCGGCTATTCTTACAAACCATTATTCAAAGTGTTGAAAAGAACGTCTCTGATGTGCTCTTTGCAAAAGGCAATGAAAGGAAAAAAATCACCCTTCTTGAGAACACGAATTATGTTTACTTTTAGAATAAGATGTTTCAGTAATATGAGTTCACCCAGTGTATATGTAGATATTTTAAGGAAAAGTGGCTAAATTCTGGTGAAGCTATTAAATCAGTTTATCTAGTCTATAACAGCTTATCAGACACAACTGCGAATTGGTCAAACTTGACAATCATGTCGTCAGACAATGTCGAAGACCATCCAGCTAAGATGACCCGTAACTAGCAACTCGTAACCCTATCACTAAAGAAAAAACAACATGCTTGTTTAGAGTCGTAATCAGCCCCATACACTCCTCCTCACCCCTGCTCCACCTCATCATGGCAAATGGTGCGAAATTTAAATATGAATATGGAATACGGTGTGCCATTTAATAAGCCAAAAGAACCCTCGCAGCACAAGATGCTTCTATATAACTAAAAAATCAGGTGTTACTCACAGACGGTCTCGTTGCCGGGGTAACACGTCCTGAACATGCCCCGGTAGCGGGTGAAGTACAGAGGGTTGGTCTTCAGCTCATTCTGCAGGGCCGTGTCGCTGTCAGCTGTAGCCTGTAGTGGGATAACATGGATTGATATGGAATCAAGTGCCAGATACAGGGAGGTGGCCACCTATACCGTCCGTTCAAAGTTTAGATAATTGTAAACATCCCCCTACCCCTCCCCCCCCCTTTCCCGCCTCTTCATCCAAAATATTTCATTTTCATGAGGGTTTTGGCATCTCTGAGCCTTCGCACATATAACCATAGAACCCCTGTGGTTGTGTTGCCACAATAGACATAGTCATATGATATATGTACGCATACATATCCTGTGACACGTAGGTCATGGGGCATGTGCTGTTTATGCTCGTGACCCCCTTCTGAAATATCTGGAATCTGATTATATGTACATCCTTTATAATGGATACCTGTTGTATTTGTATGCGGAAATGTTTGCATTATACAGGTATATGATAAATACATAAAATCGTATGAGAAGCCTTCCGAGTGTCTTCTGTTGACAATATAGTGTTGCTCTAATTGTATTCACATAACGTACATTCTGGAAGTTCACTGTGTTAGAAGAGGTCAGTTAAGTTACAGCTACTTTTTTTCTATCCTCGGTTTTACACAAACTGTACGTTATACTGAAGTCCAAACGTGTGATGTGTATCTAAGTATCAAAGTGTGTATACATAAGTATCTAAATCGTATCTACATTAGCGCTGATGCCATGGCACATCGTTGTTGAATATTGGTGGGGAGGGTGTATAAGTGGAAAGTGATGGGAGGTAGGCTGTTTGGGGGGGGGGGATATACACCTTTAGTCTCGCCGTTATAGATGAGCAACAGATTGTGCCAATATTATTTGTTTGAATTCGCTAAACAAAGGAAAGCAGCAAAGCCAAATTTGTAATATAAGTGTCACCCATGCCTGTGATTTTCACAGGGAGCTGCGTCATACAGCTGTGTTTTAAGTAATGATGCATTGGTGTAGTCTTCCACTTTGTGGAGATTTGGGTGCTGTAAATGTGCTTTCAGGATGGGTGGTGTTGTCCGGACGTAGGCAAGTACTTATGGCAAGGGTGGATGCTTGAATTAAGTGCTGTAAAATAAGTAATTGTCATACACTGACACAATATATCCTTTTCCCAAGTCCGTAGAGAGCATTATGCCCTCATTTACATAATCACTAACATTTCCTCCCTTAGCCTTTGTACAAAAATGTATATTATAGATGGTAAGTTCGACAAATGATCTGGTTGAGATCTACTTTTAAGAACATGTACTTTGAGTGACTCCAAATGATTCTCAACATGCTGCAAGGAAACACCAATATAGTTACTTGATGAAAGACTGTTGACACAACCAAGTGCAAAACAATTAGCTTGATCTCTTGCTGGACTCCTTGGTCATTTCAAAAGTCAACATATACAGGGACATTGTGGTATAAGTACTTCACTTTCTTAAATAATCCACTTTTGTTTCTGAACACCACCGCCTCTGTATAAAGTAATTTGCTGAAGTTTTCTGTGCTATAAATTGTGCCATATCATTTATGTGTTTGTGCTACCTAAACAAAAGTTTTCCTAGCTACATTCATCCTACTAGGTAGCAATGCAAATTTAAATTTTTGATACTTAAAATGATGCTGCTGGTTAATTATTGGCGATTTTATAATAGATATTGCAGACGGTAATCGCCATATTGGTGTCAATGGTGTCATAAAGACGTCAGAGGCATCACAAGTGTTTAAAATTCAATCTGCCAATGCACCTAATAGTAAGGATTACAGCCGCTGCATCACTTGGCCATTTGCCCATTGTAACATTACCACTGAAACGAAAGTCAGTGAGATACATCTTTGGAATACCTGGTAAAGGTATTGGAGAATCGTGGAATCGAACTCACGACCTTCCAACCATGATTCAGACCGGTCATATGTCATAGTCGGCTGTGCAGACCACTACACCAATTCCCCTAGACGACTGAGACAAGCTTCGTAACTTGCCTATATGCTTTCAGACACACATGTCTGACAGCTGACGCTATATTTAGCCTTAGCCTTGATCAACTGTTGTTTCGACATGCACCCACTAACCTTGTACCGAGTACGTTGTAACCAATGCAGGATGCATTGTGCTCGTTCCCACTTCACTTTTGTTACACCACCTCTATAAAGAGATCACTATCATCATAAAAACGATTTACTCTCGCTGTTCTTGCAAGCAAGCTCTTACCACTATATTGATATAGCTGAAGACACATCTTCCATTTGACTATATCATGTGGCCCTGACGGGACTCGAACTCACGACCCCAAGGTTGTGAGACCAGAATGATACCATCATCCCAAGGAGTGGGCTGTTAAAAGGTTACTCGGACCAACGGATGTCTCTGTAACCCTCAGCCTACATACTCCCCCATACTTGGTCAGTTACCATCTCAACCCAGAGGTCGTGGGTTCGAATCCCACCTTAGTACAGAAATTTTCGGGAGGTCTAAGTTTCAGCTGTGTAAACGAGATTCTGCAAAGATCATTATTTGAAAGACGTCATCATGAACAAGTTTGAAGCGCTCAATTTAGAGTTATATTTAATTATACTAAGGCTAATAAAGATATAAAGATATGTGATCAGAGTCTTGGCTTATTGGCCTAACTTGCAAATATTGTATATTTTTACTCACTTTACATTGGTGTATATTTTACCGAAATAAATGCTTACTTACATATACATTCTATGCCCCAATGAATATCCAGTGTTAGGTTATATGTAAGTCCACAGATTGAGGAGGCAACATTGTTTGTCTATCATAGTTGAAGGGAAAACTCTTTGATGAAAATCCAGTTACCACCATTTTTTCCTAGATAACCAGTCACCATTACATGTAGCTGTCTTTCACCAATCACGGCAAACCTCTTTTTTATTCTCAGTTAGCATTTAAGTGATGTTCTTTTACTATTATCATTATTATTGTTCGCGCCCTAGATAATTTTGTGGATGGTGGCGCATTATACAGGTACTTTATTATTATTTATTAATCACCGTGAATGATAATTGAGTAGGCTGCATCACAGAGGTCCTTTAGTACTGCCATTGGCAATTCAAAGTTTTCAGGAAAGGGGGCGCACCCATGGTATTTCATGGGTTTTGTTCGCGTGAAAGCTAGTGCAGATGCCAAAACCCCTTGAAAATGTTATTTTGGAGTTGAAAAGGGGAGTGCGCGCACTGGAACTGGCTATTGGCTTAGGACCTTGAGAAATGGTCTTATTTGACAGTTGGTCTCTTTCGAGAGGTGGTCTTTAGTGTTTTTTCTGTGTGCTTACATAAAACCATACCTATTCGTGACCTACCAAAATCAACAACAGAAAATAAAGTTCACAAAAGGTGTTATAATCAAAGCTTCGTCAGTGTGTAAAAATCTTTACAAACACACTTTAGGCATTGTGCTTGGAATGTGTGTGCCAAGGGCAAAATCTATGACAATGATCGGCTCCAAACATTTGGCAAACGAATTCCAATCACCTTTCACCACAATCAGACATAGGATATTAGGTCTACCGGTAGGTATCATATTATGCCAGCAATCTGTGATTGGAAATGCATTTATACGTGAACATAAAAATGCATTGGCCTTATTACTTTAGATACTTATGTTTCTTTACAAAAACATTTCATATGGTTCTCGTTTGCTTATGAGTGATTTTTTATCAGTTTATTTCACTATTGTGTAATAACAAAACACATGTAGTAGAATATAGGTTTCATACACTCAACATAGCAGCTTTTGTGGTATACATAGTCTTGGTTGTTTAATTGGACCTTCAAAGCCAAATATCCTGGAAACAATTCTTTTGTGCTCAGATAATAGCATTTTAATGTCCTTGAAAACTGGACGCACTTTGTTAAATATTGGCACAACGAAACATGTGATTCCATCCTATACGTTCCACTGCCAAGAAAATGCCAAGCACGTTGATATAAGATGTAATTGATGCAAAGGTTGTTGTTCTTTTATATTAATTGCAAATGTATTTGTGGGTCTAGTACTGTGTGCTATTAAAACTACCATTAACTTAAAATAGTGATACATATGCTATTCGACAGAAGACGAGTTCGAGGTAGCACATAAATGAGAACTACTTGCATTTATATTAGCTTTATATCTAGTCACTGCATAAAAGATAGAGAATGTGTGGGTAATAAGAGAATGTGCTTATGATTCTAACACATGCTATAACATAATTTGTTTTGCTAAACACGGGTAGCCTGAAGATATTAGCTAGCAATTGTCATTTTTCCTAATCTTCAGACATTCTAGCACAATCATGGTATGTTTGGCGTGGCTCATAAATACAGCATATATTTCCGTTTTGGTGGCCGTATGGCTTACATATCACATGTATGCTGTATCAGGTGTGTGCGTCTTATGATTACAGTTTAACTTCATCATGAATCTATATATATAAAGGAAGAAGCATTTTTTTGTCTCAAAAGGCTAAAAAAAATAATCAGAAGACGTACACACTTCAAATTATGTATGTAGAATCACAACAACTTGGTGGTCGTTATAATGTCTACATTTCAAACCAAATGAAAGGGGTGAAGCTAGGGGGGGGGGGGCGCATTTAATCTGCTCCAGATCTAATCGGTTGCAACCCGAGCAGTAGCTGGGGGAGGGGTATTAGAGGGATCAATCATTTCCATATACATGTAGTGTGTATGGCTGTCATATATGACGATGGAAGGAAGGCGATGGAGGTGTATTTAATCTGTCCCAGACCTGTATACCGAAGGGAGCTGTTGTGATGGATGGGGGACAGAGAGATGTCTGTTCCAGCCCAGATTTGTTGAGGGCAGTAGCAGATGATATGTTGGTGAGTAAGGGAGGGGAAGGGAGGAGCATTTAATCTGTTCTAGATTATATGTTTCAACCCGAGCAGTAGGAAGGGGGTGATTGAGATACATTTAGGCTGATCTGGACCTGTTTATATGGGGATGGCGTAGAGAGGGTTGGGGAGAGAAGAGGGGGATGGCGGCCGAAGGAAAGGTTAGAGGAGGGTGGAACATTTAATCTGTTCCACACATGTTTACCAGGGGTAGCAGAAGCTGGTGGGAGGGATATTAGAGGGATCAATCAATGCCATATACATGTAGTGTGTATATGGCTATGACTTATGCCGATGGGAGGAAGGTGATGTAGGTGTACTCTATCCGTCAGACCTGTATTCTGATGGGAGCTGGTGTGAGGGAATTTATACATGAACATAAACCTAAAAATGCATGGGCCTTATTATATTAGATACTTACTTTTTCTTTACAAAAACATTTCATATGGTTCTCGTTTGCTTATGAGTGATTTTTTATCAGTTTATTTCACTATTGTGTAATAACAAAACACATGTAGTAGAATATAGGTTTCATACACTCAAGATAGCAGCTTTTGTCTGTATACATAGTTTTGGTTGTTTAGTTGGACCTTCAAAACCAAATATCCTGGAAACAATTCTTTTGTGCTCAGATAATAGCATTTTAATGTCCTTGAAAACTGGACGCACTTTGTTAAATATCGGCACAACGAAACATGTGATTCCATCCTGTACGTTCCAGAGGAAAGGATTCGGAGGGAGGAGGATTTAATTTACGCTGTCTCTCACCGATACTGAAAAAAATGCCATTTTCATGTAGGTGTTCACTACTGTCACTGTGTAAACCAAACAGAATGATAAAAATTGTCATGTATGTCGTATAAAAGAATAGCGTTTAATTCCTAATTTTTTTATTTAAATATTCATTACCATTTTTAAGTTGTTGTTTTTTCAAACCTAGGCACCGTGGGAGTTACCAATCAACCATGCCAAGCCACAAACTGGAGTGATACCTACCAGTCTTCACAAAGACGCTAGCAAAGTGAATTAATTCCACTTGTAGGGTTTCCTAGAAATGTATAGTTTAGTGAATCAAATTCTTGCTACAATCACTAACACTTAGAGTACTTGCTATCTGAAAAATGCTGAAACGCATTCAGTGTACTGCCCGTATGGTATCTCAATTGAGAACTGAATCAAGTTCAAAAGCTCCAGCCTTTTACGTCAGGACAACTTGACTTGCAATGTGGTTACTCAAGTAGTAGATCATAAGGTTACAGGGTGCCAATCTCCCCGTTCCAGTACTGGCTCGACTTGCTCAACGTCGAGTGTTACTGTAACTTGCCAACGATCGAGTCACTCGGTTTCAGGTGCAAAATGCAAACCCCAATTTATGCTTGTTCCTCCCAGGACCAAGGTTTCCTGTAGCTGGCAGTTGATATTGACTCGAGTCTTCACTGCTCGGTCAATTCATTTCTGACTCACTAGATCTTGTTGGTGTCAATTTTCAATTCTGGATGGGAGTTCCGGACTGGTACAGGTGAGCAACCACATTGTTACCTGTAGTTGATTCTGTCAGGCACTAACTATGAATAAACTCCTATGGTGCAGCTTCGCGTGATCTACAGCAGTTGGTTTTCAGACTGCATATTCTCCACTTGAGCCCCCTTACCCTTGCAGAAACTCGTTTATTTCAATATCAAGCGAATCTTCTTGGGCTGAAGCCTGGTATCCTGGTCATGGCAACAAAACTGTAAACTTTTTACCCCTGATGCCTTTTCAGCAACCAGTGATAACAGGTATTACACTCCTGGACTTCTCATTGTGTTTCATTACTCCCTAATTATTGCGTGTATGTGCCCGAGTTGAATGTCAACGCAAACCCACATGCCCGTAGGCGGCTCCTACCCACTCCAGGGACACAGGAATGTCGACAATTCCATGAGAATGGCAAGCACAAGTGAAAATAGCGTGGTAAGAAATGAGCCAAATGTATTATATGTTTACAAATAATTGATTATCATCATTACAATGAGTTTTCCAACACGAATGCACACAGCGGATACTACATAAAACAGTTGTTTGATGATCTGCTGAATGACAATACAGCTGGGACCTTGTGTCACTCAATATTCCATGCAGATATGTATAACGTCGTTGGAGTCAAATTTTAGACTTCAACATATATAATAAAAAGTTTGAAGTATGTTGCGTATTGGATACCCTTTATGTAAGTGTTGCCATATATTTTTTGTTCTGTCTGCGTTTGTTTGATAGCCACAGGCAATGATATTATTGTACAATGACGGAAAGCGACAAACACGCACCTTTCAAAATGACATGATTTGACAGTTATTTTCAATTTGCATCAAGGGCATTACCAGCTCGATTTTTGTACGATATTATAGACAAATAAATCCATAATCCTCCTTATACGTCGTAGAAATCTGGTATATCATGCTTTTTAAAACACCCATGTCAATTGCTGTTAATACCAAGCTCTCGAGACTAAGCTATAAAGGCCACAGGAAATGTTTTATCTGGAACGTTAACTCGTAAAACTGGAAATCTGCATAGACATTTTTTCCATCAAAACAATGAAATCGCTAGAGACTACAATGGGTTAACAAAAATTGAGCCCGCACCCTCAGATATTAATGGAGAATGCGCACAAAACCCGCGATGCAAAATAGTTTGAGGATTATAACCCGCACCCGCATCCATACTAGCAGTATATAAGTGATAATTCAGCCGGGGACCCTCAAAGTTGTGGGTGCAGACACACATGGGTTGCTGGGGCGTGCAGGGGTCTGCTACATGGCCATAGGGTACATATATCTTGTCATGGGGTAGATTTACTCTCTACTATTGGTATGTCTACGCGATATAATTTATTTACACACATTACTGCTGGATCAGTTAGTATTTGTAGATGTCTATCTCGCATGGGTGGAGCCAGCAAGATTCACCTGACGTGATGAGCTTTTGCTCTGTGCCGCCTTCAAGTAGAACTAGAACTAGATCAACTAGAACTAGAACACGTACGTACCTTAGCTTTTAAGTCATTCCTGTGTATGAACGTTTCCTGCCAATGGTCAGTAGCAAAAGATACAGCCACACACAGCAGGGCTCCTACGACGAAGAGGGATGCAAAAACCAGCGAGACATTGGCTCCCGTACTCATAGTGATGGGAGACTTGAACGCAGACGATATGATCAAACGCCTCTTCTATATCCCGCGCTGCAAGGGGTATCCAATTGTAGTGGCGTTTCTGTTATCACTTACTGATCACACTATATGCTATTATGGGATTAGTTTGTGACAAAATATGTTTGTAGTATTTGAAATGTTGACAGAAACCTGTTTTGTTTTGTTATCATAAAATGGAAACAAACTAAGTATCCAATATTCGAAAAGGATATAAACACGTATTTATATAATTATTGTTAATATCCTGCCATATCCATGCACGTAACTATTGTTTTAGATCCCTGCCTTGTTTACACTTCTACGTAAGATACAAAAACTCAAGCACTCCCTTGAAAGTTTATTGACTCAACTTGGCATATTAATAATAATACAATCGTCCCACGCAGTCTTTCCAAAGCCAGCACGCCTATGTTTTTACCAATATCCTCCCAAACTCCTAGTACATAAATCCCATGTCATGAACATTTTAAATCCATGTGTTTAAATATCCTGCTTGCAGACGAAAATTCATTCTTTGCCAGTAATAGTGATCACCAAAAGAAGGTCTGGTGCCGCACGAATGCACACGGTCGTGTCTGTGGTAGATTACTAAGCCAATATCACTGCAAGTCTCCACTTAGGAGAGGTCTTAACATATCCCATGACTCGAAACTTAGCAAACACACCTCTGTATAATTAAACAAATATAGGTGGGAACTATATTTCAATCCAGTTTAGCTTGCATGTTGTCTGAAGTGTTTCGTCCAATCTATAATATGTGTGTCATGGTGGCATTGCAGCAGACTTTTACTTTAGCTTACTTTAATAGTGCCAAGTTTTTGCTCCTGTATGCCCTCCAGGCCTCTCGTATTCACTGTAAGGAGCTCTGTATATATATTTATCTGGAGAAGTTGTAGCCTTTTGGCTGGTATTGACAGACTTCAGACTGAATTAGAAATGAAAACCACAGTCGAGAAGAATGTGTCATTGATTATGCAGGTAATTAGATAGTTTGAGATGATACACTGATAGCATTTATGATGTCCTTGATGTAATATTCTGATAGGTGTTAATTGCAGATACTAATTGATTCTATTTTCTTTAAGCTTAGTAAGTGGTTATATAAATAAATAACAAAAGCTATGATCTCACGTTTGCGAGCTTTGAATTTATGTAAATTTGTATCACGTAAACGGAATTATGATATTTGCTGTAATGTTATACAGTCAATATTCCACATTCCTCTTGTGTTACGATGTTTTACACCCCAAAACTTCTAAAGTCTTAATCGTATCTATCACAAGTTCAACCAACAATTGAATTTATTCAGACATACACTCGTCATGCTCATGTTGCGAATGAATTTAAAGTGTAACTTTTTCGTTCATGTAAAAATAAATGCTCTGTTAGTAAGCTAAGCTCCTCTGTCTACCAAAAACATAGGCAGATCCGGGGTGCGCGGGGGGGGATGCTTTTTGTTTTTCCCCCACCAAAATACTTCATTTTGGTAGGGTTTTTGATGAAATCCTTGAGTGCGCCCCCCCCTTTTTAATGCCCCCCCATTGAGGAAAAAAACCTCAATCTGCATGAATGAAAAAGATTTTAAAAATAAAGAAAATGGAAAGGAAGATAAAAAAAAGCTCCAAATTGGTGTCTAGTTCTTAAAAATCTGTTCAATGTACATGTATGACGTTTGTAATGAAACAGTGAGAGGGAGATGGTGGGTGATAAGAGGAGGGTTCAGTGTCATGAGAATTGGATTTACATAATTATAGACGTTAGCAACTAAACTATTATGGCATGGCTCTAATTTCCTATATGCTTTCCAGCATGTTAAGACCATATAAGGTAAAAGCCCATAAAATCTTACTTGCATAATCAGACACCAACCGCAAAAATATGGGTATCTGAGGCGTGTTCAAATGGTACGTAAGCTAACCCTGCCACATTGCACGCTAGGATCGTGAAACGGCATTCAATTCTGCATTGATAGTCTACGTGAATTTTGGAGAAAGCCCGAACGCACATGATCTAGGCATTTGTAAGAAGTAAAAAAGTCACAACGGTTTGCGATTTACATTACTGTCAGACATTCAATTCATTATTAGTCGTGCACCCCTGTGTTCACCAATATGAACCAGAGCCCTGCAATGGGTCGGTTCTGTTCAGGTAGGCCTACCCGTGTCAAAAAGTATACAGTTACGATTCGGTTGCGGGCTCTATTCCACCGGTTGGATTGCCAATGCTCAACAAAAGTCCACGCTCATAGAGATACTTTGCTTTAAAAGTACTTCAAGGCTGAATTATAAGTTTGCTTCAGAAAAAATTATATCAACATAGGCTAATTGTATTATCTTTTGAATATTTTTTATGGAAACTCTTTTAGCTTACAAAATTGTGTAATACATTATATTAAAATTTACAATCTCATCCGGCATGTTTTGTCAAATGCTAATACCAATTGAATTTAAGCACAAGTAGAGTAATTATTTCAATTCAAGATAAATAAAGTGATTCAACATACAGCATTATTGTAATAGATAATTAATATTTATACAAATACCAAACAATTCGCCTTGATGTTCACAACATATGAAAATAACTTGATTGAGTTATACAGACTCAAATCATTTTGTATAAGATGCATATTGGACTTTGACCTAAGGTTTACACATCTTCTTTGTAAGTTCATGAAGTAATACTCTCAAACGCTTGTCCTACTTTCTGAATATTGTGATGATAGATTTTCTTTATTAACATATGTTCTGTAAAAATGTTGTCATATGAAATTTTATATTCATTTTAATGCATCTATACCAAATATAATAGTCATAATAATTTTGTTCTTCCATACTTATCTGTTATTACATGATTTAATTCTATTATTTTATGATTTACTTCTCTCATGGGTAAAACACGGGTAGTTGTTTGGGTACGGTCCACATATGGTTTTTGAAACCACTGGTACGGTTTGGGTACCGGTTGAATGGTTGCGGGTGCGGGTTGGGTACGGGTAGCATTTAAGAAATTTACACGGGTACGGGTTGGTTACTGGTATACGCACCATGGATATGGTTCAGTGCGGTTTGATAATTGTCTACCCATGCAGGGCTCTGAATTTTATGAACACATACAATTGTGTAGTGGATTCTCGAGGGGGGCGGGGAGGGGGGGGGCAGGAGGTACTACCATAGTCGCCCTATACGGCATGTGCCACTGATAGGGGTCACCTTTTCCACCACTCAGTTCCACTAGGGGTCATGATTTCAACATTCCAGCCAGTTTCACTAAGGGAGGTTCAATATCTAGCACTCTTTTCATGTGATTTTGCATTATTGAGCCATAAATAGCATAAAAGGTAAATATAAGTTGTAGAAAATCTTGTTTTCATTACAGTATCACATAGAAAAATATCCCTTGGGATAATACCCTATTGTTTTCATCCGGTGGTTTCACTAGGGGTATCATTTTCATAGCTTCACTGGTTTCACTAGGGGTATGATTTTGGACCTTCAGTGGCACCCCCCCTACCCATTCACCCCTTAAGTAACCCCCCCCCATCAAAGTTTCACTGGTTTAACTAAGGGGTATGATTTTGGACCTGGATTTCTAATTTCTATCATTGACATATGTACATATGTAACAAAATAATGCAGTAAAAAGGTTTGAAGGAAACATATCAATGGTTATGATGGATATATTACATGTATATGAGTCGGGATGATTTGTACTCTTGCATGTATATCATTTATTTTATCCATCTAAATGGCAAATGTACACAATTCTGATATACAAAAACAATAACTTTTGGACTAGTCTTATTTTTTTTTTTTTTTTTCGAATATTTTAAATGCCCTACCCTTCAAATCTCGAAATTTGATATCTATAAAAACTTTTATCATGTTGACATGGGTCATAATAAAAGATATTTAGTGATTTACATTCAGCATTCAAGTTTATCGAAATAACCTTTTTTAGTATTCAAACATTAAAAGATTAAGCATGGGGTGACTTATATATATCAGTAAATAGTTGTTAGTAGATGGAGCCTCTTTTTATTTGAAATAGGTAATTGTCTAACTTTCTACATATGTATGTACCTAAAGTTGTGTAGATTTTTATCAAATAATGACACTAAAATATGTTGTTTTTGTTTTGTAAAAGAATATATTGTACAGTAGCTTAAAAGTTACCCACCACTAGTGTTTGTGTGTATATTAGTATCTTACACATATCTTAAATAAATGGACAAAATTCAATGAACTTCCTCATGAACTTTAAGTGGTGTCCTTTGTAGAAGAGAAGTACGTAGCTTTTTTCTGATGAAACTGGAGCTTTGTATTTCCATAATTTATGTTGGAGGTGACATATGAAGAAATTAAACAAATTCACATTTTGTTAAATAGTTTATTTGAACAGCCACACAAACAACTTTCTTCTTTCAACACATATCACACCTGTTGGTATTTTCAATATACATGAATTAAACTTAATTCTAAGTACCCAAATGTACAAATGTTTGGGTTGTGTAGGAGTAAATTTTAAGTGACCAAATGTATATTATACGCTACCCTAAGTTTGGCACATTCCCACTTGACTAAAAACACCATTTTACTCACATCAAAATCAGTAATATATTGCTTGGAGATTTCATTGAGAACTTAAAACTGGAAATATCAAAATGTGTGAAATTGTTAGATAATTGTTTAGATTTTTTTGGAAGAAAATATTTAACACATCATATCTTAAGGATGTATATGAACAAAAACAAAACTAACCACACTGAAATTAACATAAACCCTATTTCATATATATATATATTTAATGTAATACTATGATACTCTCGAGAATATAACAAAATGAAAAAAAAATGTGTCATTACCTGTAATTATTGTTTCCATTATTGTTTCTTAGAAAATATGACTCGTACTCTTAGATAATTTGATAAAATTCAAACAATCTTTGAGCCTAATATTAACACTGGGACAGAAATATGTTTTCCATCGCAATAGATTATTCACCTTTCAAATATTTTACAAGATAATCAACAATGAAAGTAAACTGATAATAAACTTCCCATGCCAATGATATTATTACTTGTAGAACTATTTATACACAATTCACTTTACATTATACAACACACATGCAAAGCAACCTGTCAAACTCCCAATACCTATTCCTTTGCATTCATAATCAGTGCTCTTTGAAAAAAAAATAATGGATTTTTAGTATTACGGTTGTTTTCGATTTTCTATACATAAAAGCTTGACTAAGGTTATTAATTTTGATGATTATTTTCATTCTATATATTCTATAATTTGATGTTCATCGGTGAATGATAAAACACAAAACGCATAAACCGCTAATTTTTTGGATATAGGATACTAATCAATATATCGTTTCGCTCGATGTTTGGTTTCTAAACATGAGAGTAGATCTACTCCATACATTCCTTTTGACTAGATCTACTCACACATGTAACATATTTGCAGTACTACGTGTAAAGTTATCTTTTGATCATGCACCATGCATGCATTTCCTGAAAATGAAATGAAATACTTTGGTGAGTGATGATTTGCGGTTAACCGGTTGCGGTTCGGTTTTGCAGGGCCAATTAACCGGTCTCAATTTTTTTGAACCGTCCACATACTAGATTATATTTTTTTCTCTATAATTTTGTCATCTTAAATGGTTACTTTTTAAACACTTGACTGTGCAGAAGTGGAGTCCATGGCGACCGTTACCCACCGCAGGAACAAAAGTAAACCAAAATGTTAACTAGATCAAAAGTGTTCAGAGAGCACAATGTCGCAAGAACAACATTGACTCATGGGGAATAAAGATGTTTACAATCAAAGGATTAAAGCGGAAAAGTCTTATTTGATGTGTGATTCACCCTAAATCCATGTTCTTGGCATTGGATTGCAGGTGCTTTCAAACTTTGCTAAAGTAAATATCTATTGCCCATGAGTGGACATTAATATGATAACAATGTGCTCTCTGAGCACTTTTAATCCAATATTACCATTATACCAATTTGATAGTCATGTTTCAAACAGTATTGAAACTATAGTGGAAAAATACAATGAAAAATAATTAAAATGGCTCTGGAAGGGAAGCTTCAAATGGCAAACTGCCAAAATTAAAGACGCTTTATGTTCGGTATACATGTAACCACTGTAGAAAGTTTGAATGCTTTCTCACAAGCATTAGCAAAGATATTGCATAAAATGTTGAAAATGGATCAAAGATGGCCCTGTGGAAAGCACATTTTAATTGGCAAAGTGCGCAAAATCAAATCACAATGGTATTGCATCATACCACATAGATGTGTACAGTATGACCAAAATTGGTACATCAGTATACCCACTACCTTGTCCAGAGACAAACCACTTGTAGACATACAAACGAAGTGAACACAAGGCTTTCGCTTCAGCTGCTGAAGCGACGCAACAATTTCATAAAAGCATTTTCTTTTACTGAAACACAAAGTATATTCAAATTAAATAACATATCACAAATCCCCACACAAAATAGTGTTGTTAATCCTCTAATAAAGCAAAAATAATATTGGTGCTTAGCTTCCACAATGTTGGTTTAGTTTTGTTTGAGAGGCGTGTAACGGTAGCCACCCACCTCGCTTCTGCACAGTGCCTAACAGGCACTGCTTTAGATTAAGACATAATGAGGTTTTTTTTTCTCCTCTGTGTACGGGTTACATACATTTCAGATGTGATTGAAATACTTGCTTCACCTGCACAAAAAAATATGGATATTGTTCAAGCATGTAGAAAACATCGTTTCAAATATTTTAGCAAAAAGTGTATAATAGACCTCACAATTATCCCCACAAAAGTGAGCACTAATATAAACATAAAATACTACATCCATGCATAATTCAAGAATATAACAGATTTTTGTCAATTCATTTTCTTACAACGTTAATGGCAATGTTTCCCTTTCAAAAGAAATATAGTTGAATATTCATATCAAACTTGCATACACTAAATAGCTTGAATGAAATTTTTGCAACAGATCCTAGTCATTTCAACTGTAGGTCAATAAATTAGTATTTGCGTTGATAAGAAAACATTTTGTATGACCCAAAAGTTTATCATTATTTTGAAGTTCATCAGGAACCAAGCATACTGTATTACCTAAATCTTGCATTAGCTCCATGTCAAAATAAAAAAAAGAAAATATGGTCCTTAAAATGTTGTTCTTTGACAAATTACTTTCTAAAGGATAATGCTTTGTGGTAAAATACATTGACCTTTTTGTTGAATAAAAATTCTGTTATTTCATTTCAATGTAAACAAATTATTTTATGATAAACCAAAAATGAGTAAATGGCTGCATAATTGTCCTGTATTGTCCCTTGAACTCCTGGTGTAATGAGAATGATTATCAAACTTCTATCTAATGGCAAAATTCACAAAGGAATTCTATTTTGGTCCTGAAAAAAGAAAAAAAGTAAATTGAGGTAAATAAATGTTAAAACCATATTAAATAGTTTGGTATTATCTTTGTTAATAAACTGAATATTGCTGTACATATGTACGTACATACTATTCTCTATTGAGAACTATTATTATCATTACTACAATTTAGTGCGAGCATACATATTGAAATTGGTCCCCTGCATGTGAGCCCTTCGTCTGTCAATAATGCAAAAATTTGGGAAAATGTCAAAACGCAGTTTGCTTACAGCTCAAAACTATAATAGCTCGAAAAAATATCAATCAAAGTACTGAAAGTACTGAAAGCCGGCATTAATACAGGAAGCAAAAGTAAAACATTGTAATATGACAAATTAAAATATTTCAATGGTTGTCATAGTATCTCAATATTTAAATCAACATAAGACCATGAAACGGGGTGGCCACAAAAACTTTGGGATGCATTAAAATCTTTTGCTCGATATATATATATATATATATATATATATATATATATATATATATATATATATATATATATATATATATATATATATATATATATATATAAACTGCTATTTACAAATTTAAGTCCCCACTTGTTGAATCTTTACACTGACTGGAGAATTAATCTGTTGACTTAAACTTTGGACTCCTATATCTGTTTCACAATAGGTGACTTAATAGTATTCAATTCCCAAGAGAATTAACGAAGTTATTAACTTGTTTTCATTTGTATGTATCGTGGTCGATATAGTTGACAGATCTGATGACAGTATTCAGTGGTATTTGTATTGAAAATGTCAGTGACGTTCATAACGCAATTGGGAGTGACAAGGACGAACACAGCGCAACCGATGTATTGCTACATCGTGATTTCATCATCGGGATTCCCCCAAAAACAAAAGTGATAACAGAAGGTTTTAAGTTCGAGGCTGGATTCCTCAGCTGTCATGAGATGGATTTGAACGGGACAAATTGCACATTGTCCGCCTTGACGAGCCCTTTCCAAATACGTATAGTTTAGGTCTCTAGCACTGGAACTACCAATACTACGAGCCGAAACGTACCCCATATCTATGCGCGGATCAGGGGGGACTGATTTCAGCTGCGTACTGATCGCCGATTCTGATTAATTTCTGATTAATGCGGTCAACTTCCTATAAACCTAACTCGCCGCCAATAAGCCTTTGCAACTCTGGTTGCCGGCTTAAAAAACATGTTTGAAAAGATCGTTTGCAGGGCTTTTAAAAGGTATATTGAAACTCTTAAAATAATTTAACCAAAAATTGAGTGATGTCAAATCAATACGCAAATATGGTTTTTGCACTCTGAGTATCAGACGTCCCAAAGAGACCTCTGAAATGTTTCACCACAGATTGGATTATCATGATTTATTAATTCAAGTGGACTAATTCTTAATTGAACCTTTATATCGTGATTTTTTATACATAGACTATTCAAACCAGCAGGATAGATACCTATACTTCTACTTGTGTTTTATAAGCATAGAAAAGTGCAAGCTGACAGTCTGCAAATCTTTAGCAATGCTTGGATTGAACACTTGACCTCATTCACATCCTGAGATGAACAGCCTGTGATTGGTCAGCATTTTTAATGAGAATAGTTGTGTCAGAGGTCTCTTCAGGACATGAGATACTCAGAGTGGATTTTTGCGTTTATCTAAACAACTGTAATGGTCTAAATTTAAAATAAAACCAGCCTTGTAAAGCGCTAACTAAGCCAGTTTGAATGAGCTATTATGTGATCAGAAACCCTTAGAAATAAGAAACAATGTGCTATCAATAAGATATGGCTAACTGTCAAATGTACATCTAAAAACCATAGTCCCAAAGAAATATGGCTTTTTTCTTATTTACATATTATTATCAAAAATAAGGAATTAGTATTGTCAACACTCTTAGGATTAACTACATACTCATCAACAAAATAATATCTTTATTATTCATTTCCCTATTATCATAATATGTACTTTTAATTAAGAACATTCACTTGTGCATGCAAATTAGAATTATATACTATTCTCTATATATTTTGATAAATCAATATGGATGCAATTTATCTGTACCAAAACATCCTCCTCATCGTTTAAAAAAACACTGAAAATAGACTAACTATGACCTTACCCATCTTAAACCACTTGGGGACTTTCTTGGGGTCCTGTCCAGCCGAAGCTGCTCTTGAAGAGGATGGGCTGGGACCCCCTGGCTGCCGCTTTTGCTGGCCAGACCCTGAGGTAGAGGAGGAGGCCTGGGAGGTGGAGGCTGCACGAGAGGAGGAAGATGCCCCGGGCGCCGCATCATCAGAGTACACACCCTTCTGCAAGCTGCAGAGAGGAGAGAAATCTAGTGTAAGCATATTTCATTTCCAAAAAACTTCAGCAATGCAAAATTTGACTTGATCCGTCTTCCAAAGAAATATATGGGACATGTAGATTCCATCAATAGAGAAATAATGACAAAAAAATTACATAAAAAAGTGGTGAAACTCACTGTTTGTACATAACAACATCTGCTGCCTCCTGACTTGCCTTCTCAGACAATAATGCGCTCTTGATGTAGTGGTCTGGACAAAATATAACATTAGTGACCTTGAAAATAAGGTTACTATAGAGATTTAGATTTTTTTTCTTATCATGTTAAACAGCTTTGTATATAGCTCCTTGCATTTCTATCCCAGTAGTGAACTGATTTCTTTTTGGATAAAATGTTTATCATTTAGCATGTTTGCTACTGGTTTATATTTTGTATGTACATGTAGACTCAAAAAACATTTCTATTGATTAAAACACTTTATTTCTAATAAATAAACAAATTATTTGTGTTAACCACATGATTTAGTCAGAATGTAACATTTATGCAAGATATTTTAAAACTGATTTAAATATCAAACACAATTTTGAATCATTATTTTTGCTTTACAAATGTACCTTGTTTTTGTTCAGATCCAAAATACACAACAGACATTGGCACCAGTTTAGCCTGAAAGATGTGTCAAAATACATAATCTTAAAATAAATCACTGATAATTAAACTGCAAAAACAAAATCAAAAATCAGTTTCATAAAAACTAGCTACATGTATATTTAAACATTCAGGCACATCGAAAGAACTGTACAATATTATAACAGCAATATTACTGTTACTTTCTTGTGATGTTTGTTTGGAGCACAATTATTTCAATTAGCAAATACTATACTATTAATTTACTTACCTCCATCAGCGTTTGAGCTTTTTCTTTCAGCACACACTTAGGCGGAGTTGTATCTAAAAGTGCCCAAATCTTTCAATATTTATCATATCTATAGACAATACATGTACATCTATTTGATTAAATGGACCACATGCTTGAAAAAAAAATTGTACGTGAAAGGAATCTAAGTACTGTATATTGTAGATTTCACATACTTACATAAATAATAAGGCAATGACGTTTCTTCTAAATTCTCTTTCACAAATTTATATAGAGCATGTACTGAAAACATAAATTGACATGAGCATATTAGAAGACAAGATCAGGGTGAATTATTTTGAAAAATATAATTACTTTGTAAATAGTATAACTGAATTGTAAAATGTATTATATATGACATTCAATCTGCCATAACTTGCTTGCAAAGAATTTATAATGTTCTTTGTGTTCTTTATCATTCGTGGTCAGTTGTGACACATTTTACATGGTAAGTCTGTGGTAAGTCCAAACACCAGCTCACTGAAACAATTATTGTAGTACCTTGCACACATAGGTTAAAGTATCCAACTACTTTTACACTCAAGGACTTCATAAATGAATTTTGTCCATTCAAAGCAGCCTAAGTACTTGTACTAATAGGTTTGCCAAACTCTTATAATTCATACTCTACGAGTGTCTGATTCGTCTTTATTATTAGATAAATCTTGACATCACTTCCTCTTGATTCCTGTTCTCTTAGGGAGCACACATCAATTACTTCCCAGAGGGGGTCAGCCATTTGGTTGGGGGGGTTGCTCAGTTTTACATAGTGTCAAAGTGGGGGTCATTCAATTTCAAATGTTACAAAAGGGGGGGTCACTCAATTTTATGTCAGACACATTGAGATTTTATGCACTTTTGACGCGAATTGAGAAAACTGCAAGTATTACAACAGGAATGACGTAACAATATATATGTTTCATACCAAAACCAATTTATTCTTTTTAATGCAAGAATACATGCTACTCAATTTCACTCAATATCACTGTCTTGATCAGACTCAGCATTTGCAATGTAGCATATTGATTACATTAAGTTCGACACACTTTTATTGTGCAATTAGGTGGGTGCGGAGGGGGTCACTCAATTTATAAGTTTTTTCAAGTGGGGGTCACTCAGTTTTTCATTTTCAGAAATGGGGGGTCACTGAATTTTTCAAAGTTGGTTAAACCAAATGCCCCCTGGCAAGTAATTTATGTGCGCTCCCTTATTGAAATCAGAAAGGTTATGCTAACAGACTACACTTTATGTCACAATTTCTAAAACTAAATGGATTAATACTAGGCATCCACAAATATGAATATTAAACATGTATACATGTATACAGATGCTTCGTTCTTGTTATTGTTGCCCATCTCAGTCTATTATGTTTTAGGTTTTCATTTGTATAAAAAGCACATGGAATTGATTGTGATGATTTCGTATTATTGGCAGCATTTAAAAAAAAACGTTTTAAAATTATCAGGCCCATCCCAGGGCACCAAGATCTTGAGAATTTGCTTCTGAACTAAAAGTTAAAAAGCCAGTGTTGACAAACCAAAGTCCAGTTCTAAATCATACTATAATGGTAACCCTAAGAATTAAAAGTATACTATCTGACAGGCCATGAACTAAACCAGTCAGCACTGCCTAAAATTCAAGAGCCCAGAGCTGAGTTTGTTCTTTCAAACCCTGTTGATCCATGCGTTTCTAACCACAATCTCCCACCTGTCTCTCGTGGCCTGAATAAGCCCTGTAGAACCATCCGGTCAGGAAAGTGCACACGTATTGCTACACGGTCATATTTGGTGTATTTAGCCTCCATTCTCGCTCTGCGCATAGCCTCGGTCATCAAAGGCTGTTCTGCTTCTTCTTGACTGTAAATGTTAGGTGCATTATGCTTAACATAAATAGATGAATAATCTAGGTCATTTGAAGAAACACCCAACGAGTGATTTGAGACTCAACTGCATGTTTTTCCAAATGGTAAGCCACAACAAGCATAAGTCTAGGTGGGATTTCTGAAAATGATACCATAATGGTTTCATTTTTCATACCCCCTGGTCATAATAAATGGTAGCTCCCTAATAATCATCAATGTACAGTTGTACAGACACTATTTTCTGACACATGATAACATACTGTGAGTATTCTAAGCTAGTAAGCAAATATCTTCGATGTTGCGTACCGTTAAATGAGTATTATAGAAATAGGTGCTTGATATTTCTTTCCAACATCAAGAATCTTAGGCAGAAGACATATGAATATTTACTTTACTATTACAAAAACAAAAAAACAAAAAAACAAAAACATTTTTTTTTCATGGTCCTGGCGTAATCATGAATTGCACACAATATTGCCAACAAATTCCATGCATAATTAAGAATTTCTTAACGGGGATAAATCCGCTTTTCCACTTACAGTTTTCTCTGAATGTCAGCATACATTCTTTTCACATCAGATTCAGTTATTTCAAAGAATTCATCTGGCAAGTCATCATCTATAAAATTGTGGTAGTTTTCAAGAATCATTTTAATCCAAAAGAATAATTTCAAGTAATTAAGTTTAATTTAGAAAATATGATAAAATTTTCACATAAATATACACAAAATGTGCGTGAACAAACAGCACTTGGACTCAATGACATCATAGTGACTATCACATCTGATATTACAAAGTAAAAAACAATAACTAACACCTCAGTAAGACTCAACAGAATTGAAGAACAGAAGAAATTCCAAATCGCACCTGTCACAAATGTTTGATCTCATATACATGTATAAAAAATACTGAATTTAGTAAACCAAAAATAAACTTCAGTCAATAACAAAAATCCAAACCACACTTACCCATCCGCTCTGATTCTGGAATATTCACTTCATCCAAGTTAAATATCACGATTTCTCTATCACACGGCTATAAAAACAAACAAGACAAGAATATACATGTAATACAGTACAGGTCCGCTTATTCAGATGTCTTCGAACATTGATAAGATGTTCGGATTAGCTGGAGTCCGGATAACACGCTGGTGACCCATATCTATTTTGAAAGACCATCATGGTTCTAAATCTTTTTATCCGAATATAGTTTAAATATCGAATGCTTTTTTTGGCATATTCAGGTTTCTGCCAAGGCCAAATCGATAATTTCTGTGCTCTGATATCCCAAATTAGTATTTTAGGGTCCAAATTAGTATTGTATGGAAAATTCATTATTTGGTTATTTAACTTTTATAGCAGGAAATATTGAAGGTACAATGTACACTAAAACACTGGATTAATTTTAATGTATAGAGTATAATTCAACTTCATGAAAAATACCCCAATGGGGCTCAGTGAGCCCGGCATGGGTGGAGGTGCGAAACCAGGGTCATTTAGCTCCCCAAAACCTGAAAGAACATACTTGTGTGTAATACTCTATTTTATGCTGGTGTAAATAGATTGAAATTGAAGCAATATATCATTTAATGGAGTCTTTATGTGAGGCTAGAGATAGAGGTACAAATATTAATCTCTGTCATTCATAGACTTTATACCCTGTTGACCTATGACCTATAGTACACTGCTCACAGAGTTAAATGCACAGTCAACTTGTATGTTCCATTTAACTTGATTAAACTACTTTATTCATCACAGATCATGAAAAAAAAATGCATTTCGTAAAAGATTATTTAGATTAGGTTGTAATTGTAAAGTAATATATGGAAGTTTATTTTTACATATCCAAATAGCATTTTTAATTATCATCTATGTTGCTTCAGTTTGTCTTACCACACAATAGAAAAATCAACCAAAAATCTTAGTCCAAATGCAATGTAAAAATTTATTGTTAACTAGTTTTCAAACACGAGGTCAAACTTTTCACCATCACGGTCTCTAGGTAACGCGCAAATGATGCACTTGCATTTTTAACTGCATACAATAACAATATTATTATGTTTTTTATGCTGTCATATTTTTATTTTTCATTATAAACAATTATATTGTGCTTTTAGAACCTGCATATATATGTAGTTATTATCTATTTCTACCCAGAAACTTTCCCGGTCGTGTTCTAAATTTTAATTATATTATCGCCCATCTATATAGTTTGCCACATGTCCGCTTAGAGGCGGGCTCTAACTCGATTGATATGATGTGTCTAAAAGTTTTACCATGCAAATCAATCGAGTAGGCCCACATTTTTGAGCAAATAACGTTAGTAAAGTTCAAAATCATTCCCTTACCTCATTAACCATTTATCCTGCATATCTATAAATGGTACAGATTAAATACTCCGTATTCAGACCCCTCAAATAAATATCCGCCATCCGTACTTGGCAGCCCTGCATATTTCAAGACTTATAACTGACAAGTAACAAATACCTTCCATTTACAATCAATATCCATTGTACATTTATCAAGATTAATGCAATAATTGACACGTATTGGCCTCTAGCAACAATATTTTTTAAGTTTCACAATCAGTTTATTATTTTTATTGGCGACGAAAGCAACCACATGCTCCTAACCATGCATGACCATGAAAATTTTTAATTTTTGACGTTTTTGAATTAATTAATATCTTGCTAATTTTTCATCAGATTTTGAAGTTCAATACATGTATTTAACGAGAAAAAGGTCTAGATTACGAATATAATATTTATTTTACAATCCAAACAATCCATTATGCGGAAAACAACCAGTAACATATCGGTCAAAAAGAAATCTAATAAATTTTGATTAAAAAATACATGCAATGGCTTAATGGTTAAACATTTCTGAAAAACTGTAACTGACCTTAAATTCATCCTTGGAGACTTCACTAAGCTCATTTCTATATACATTCTTGCCTTTTGTTGCCTCAGGGAACTGAAACCAATGACAAGAGATGGATGTAGAACACACCATAAATAAATTCCATTAAAATTTTCATCACTGTTACTTCTTCTAGGTTATTTAAACAAACCCCAAAACCATCTTATAAATTCTTTATGCCAATTGAAGCACACCTTGAAACAATCCTTGAAAACATTGAGACAATTTGATGAATTCATATGGATGTCATGAACTGTCATCATTCACTGTGCAGAAACGAGGCGGGTGGCGACTGTTTCCCCTCCTCACAAACAAAACTAAACCAAAATGGCAGGAAGTAAGAAGCAATAATATTTTTAGCTTTATTAGAGGATTGACAACACTATTTTGAATTAGCCTTATGTTATTTGATTTGGATATACTTTATTTGTATACAACTTACTGTGTGATTTAATGTGTCGAATTAGTGTTCTGAGGAACATTTTGTCTAAACCCTGATGCTGGTGGCTTTTGCTATATTTCAGGACAAGAGGCGGGAGACAAGATATGTTTGATTAAAATAAAAGTGAATTAGAATTACTCATTTCAATGCTTTCTGTGCTTGTGATAGTGTATGAGTGAGCTGTAGGGTATCAATCTTATAGAATACCACAAATCTCACGCCAACATGCACCCAAATTCATGATATCATTTCTTCATAGAACACAATTCAACACATCAAGTTTGCTAGAACTTTTAACATCTATGTACCGTATCCTCGTGCATAAAGGCTCATGTGCCTAAACCCGAAAAATCCCTATTTTGGGGGTCTCCCTGGGGTCATGTTTGATCTCTGAAATAGGCCCATGAGCCTTAATATGATCACGGAGCGCACCCCACCTCCAACACACAATACATATTACTTACCAAAAGTAACTTTCCTTGGTGTATATGTCACAAGTATAGTGACAAACTATATATCGACAGTATATCGACAAACACAACAAACTCGGATGGGACACATTGGCATTCATTATTGCTCAGCTGTATGCATTTTGATGAGTTTCTTTGTGTCAAACACCTTGTCATGGCATTTGTCACTTGTCGTTCTCAAATATTGGAGTATATAATTCGGTAGTAACATACTTCTAATAATCTATAACGAATGCTTGTCAGAAAATCAAATTAACCAACTTATTTATGAAGAAAAAATGCACATGACACTTCCATCTTAAGTGCGCATGCTCACAAATTCAAATGTCCTGCGTAGCCTCGATGAACACTTGACTTGCTGGCATGCACCCACCAAGTATAATAAGAGTCTGGCAGAATGAGGCTATTAAATGTTCTGTGTCGTGAAACCGAAATAAAAATCGACTACTTTTGTATAATCGTTTGCTCATCACGCATCTTCCTCGGGCGATTTTAGATTTAAAAAAATGTAAATGCTGTCTTGAAACATGCTCTTTGTCTCTGTTATAGGCCCGTGGGCCTTAATACGAACACATGGCGCACTCCCAATGTTAGGCCCGTGCGCCTTAATGCACGATTATACGGTATAATTATAATGTGTTACCTCAACACCAAGATAATTTTTTTAATCCGTTACCCTCATCACTGATCAAATTTACCTACTTCAGTCGGGGTCAAAATAAATCCTCAAGCATCCACATTATCCTTTTTTTTGTCTTGACATAGATTAGTGAAATAAATTAATATGTACTGGTAAGATTTTAACCAAAAGTTTGTGTTACAGTTAAAAAAATGTGTCTATAAAATTGTTTACATCTTTATTTAGTCTTGTTGGTGAGGAGGGTAACGGTCGCCACCCACCTCGCTTCTGTACAGTAATCATTGCCTCTGACTGTCACTTAACCTAATCAAACTGGATCTGGTCCCTTCTCTGACCTTTAAATGACCTGAGAATGACCTATCAGTCTGAGAGACCTCTGACCTGTTTGAACTTAAGCTGACCTTAAAACCTCATGGACAGTTGCCTAACATTGACTTCACTGACCACTGCATGACTTCTGACTGACCTTGAACTCTCCCGGGTTGTGCATGACCTGCTCCCGGACCTCGGGGACTCCGGCCATCATCTGTCCGAGCATCGCTTGAGCCATCTGACGAGCCATCTGCAACACGTCCATGATTCCATGTAATAAATTGGAATAAAATAATAAATGCCTTGTTTACTTTGAACAGTAACCTCAGTAACCTTCAGTCTGGCGCACAACCACCACCCAAAAATTTGACCAGATTTAAGGTGTGAGCTGTACTCGTGGAGAGCACTAATCACAGTACAATAAACCATCTAAATGGTTCTCATTCAGAGCTCCGGTTATCTCTGGTGTTATCATGTTTGGTGGGGTCAAAATTAGAGCCAACTTTACAACACTTTCATTATCGCATTTCACATTCAAAATGTTCATCTATTGTAAAAGGTCAATGTTCAATTTATTTCAGAACATTGGATCATCTAGCATATTAGTTGCATATGATTTATAATTGAATGGTACTTTGGTGAATATATTTGTTTTGAAATAAAATACCCACGATTTAATAGTAAAAATTCATTGGTATTAGATGTGAACCTACATGCAGGAAACAATTTGTAACCAAATACACTGAAGTATATACATAGTTACACCTTCATTTGATGAACATCTTGCTAAGGATTAAAACCCGCAATCACAGTATATGTGACAGTTCAGCCTGCAGCCTGCAAATTTGTTGATGCATGATGGGCTCTGGTCCCTACTAAAGTGTGGTGGGAGGTTCTAATTCTAACTGGCGCAGTTATACAGGCCAACCTACTCTGACAGTCCCTTTATGAGGGCTGCACAACAGTGACCTTTCATTAACAGGGATTTTTTTCACACTCTCCCCCAGTTTTCACTTTACAAGGTCGTCCGCTAGTACGGGACTAACTTGCGCAATGAAAACTCACCCAGAAAAATATTCATGTGTTATCCATGCGATGTTCTTGAGATGATGATCATCTCTGTCCATAGCGGCTCCTATAAGTCACACCCATCATCTCGAGTGGGCTTCAGCTAAAAAAAAAAGGAGTTGTGATCCCTAGGTCTCGGTCTGAAAGAAAGTAGGATTAGAAAACATCCTCCCACAAAATCAACACTAACATACATGTAGGAAAGTTGACCACCCACTTCATACTCATGGCCCACTAATAAGTGTCAACTGTCTCGGGTTCATCCGTTAGAAACAAGGATCGTGTGGGAGTTACCACCTCAGAGTTACCACTCAACAACACCAGGCTAGACTGAAGTGATACCTACCAGTCTTATCCGAAACGCTAGCAAATTGAGTTCCACTTGTACCGTTTCCTAGAAATCTACAGTGTAGTGAACCGAATTAGAGCTACGTTCACTAACACTTAGAATACTGTCACTAGCTGAGAAATGCTGAAAAGGATTCAGTATCTTGCCTGTATAGTATCTCACTTGAGACCTGAAACAAGCAGAAAAGCCTGAGCCTTTCACATCCAGACAACATTACGTGCAAGTGGTAGATGGTAAGGTTACAGGGTGCCAATCTCCCCACCTCGGTACTGACCCGACTTGCTCAACATGGAGTATTCCTGTGACTGGCCACCGACTTACTCGGTTACAGGGTGGCAAAATCTCCACCCCAGTACTTGCTTATTCCTCCAAGTACTCAGTGCTCAGCCAATTCATTTCTAACTCATTCATGGTGCACCAATCATGCAATCTACAGCAGTTTCCGACTGCAGGTTCCCTCCGTGGCCCCTGTAACCTTGCTGAAGCTTGTTCATTCCATATCAAGGGAATCTTCTTGGACTGAAGCCTCATATTCTGGTCACGGCACCAAAACTGTAAACTTTCTACCCAACGCCTTTTCAGCCAAACAGTCATAACAGG
>CM032669.1:18638446-18701022 GCA_019095985.1 Streblospio benedicti | reverse complement strand
GACTTGTCAACAATGGAGTTATTCCCTTTGTTGCCCCCTTGGGGCCCCACCGACTTACTTTTTCGGGGTGGCAAATCCCCACACCCAGTACTTGCTTATTCTCAAGCAAGTACTCAGTGCTCGGCGAATTCATTTTCTAACTCATTCATGGTGCACCAATCATGCAATCTACAGCAGTTTCCGACTGCAGGTTCCCTCCGTGGCCCCTGTAACCTTGCTGAAGCTTGTTCATTCCATATCAAGGGAATCTTCTTGGACTGAAGCCTCATATTCTGGTCACGGCACCAAAACTGTAAACTTTCTACCCAACGCCTTTTCAGCCAAACAGTCATAACAGGTATTACACAGATGGACTTCTCTATTGAACACTCATTTGCACAAAGTTTTTACATTATATATACAGTCTACAACTATCCTTTTGTGCTAGTTTTTATAAACTCACATTGAGAGCCTTTCGGACCTTCCCGGTCCTTCTTCAGTCTGCCAACTGCCTAATCGGTGAGAAGGATCATGAGTGGTTATGGATGTAGTGCCTACTTCAAACCGGTGAATACTCTCAGACAGTTACTGGTAGCACCCAAGGATCCAGCCAAGAAAGAAGACGTTTGTGGTGTGGTTTTGCAAATCCAACTGTGGTGGATCAGGCTCTGAAGGATGTAGTAGCTCCTATGTGGGTGAAACATCAAAGACCCTTAAGACAGATGGAGCCAGCATAGAGCGCCCCCAACAGCACCTCCTCACCGTCTCCTTACACACCTACACCAACCTGACAGAGAGCCATCACATATCCCTGGATAACATCAAAATAATAGATCGTGACCAGAACACTTTCGAAAAGAAAGATCAGGAGCCATTCATCAAGCGCCTCAAGCCCGACCTAAATAAGAATGTAGGCCGCCGACCTGCCAGCCATCTACACCCAACATCCTACCAGCCTCTGCCCGGCGACATCACACCCGCGATCACGGTGGCGATTAGGCAGTTGGCAGACTGAAAAGGACCGGGAAGGTCCGAATCAATGGCTATCAATGCCCATGACCTTATCAAATCAACAAATATTAGCACAAAAGGATAGTTTTTCAGCAGACTGTATATATAATTTAATACTGGATGGACTTCTCATTGTGTTTAGTATCATCTATTACCTATACAGGCCCGTAGACAGCTTCTTTAAGAATCACTGTCCTAGGGCTGATTATTGATTTATAGAATGGAGACATTTTTGGACCCACTGAAGAATATTGATTTTAATGGTGCATTCAAGCACAAAAATGGACAATAATGGGCCCAAATCACCTACCCCATCATGGGGTGCATATAATAAATTTCTTGCCCAACCCTACAAAGAGTTTTGGTTAAGACTGCCCTATTTTGAGAAAGAAGATGTTCGCCCGCGAGCAAGGCGGACGGCTATAACGCTTGAAGTAGTTGCAGACTGTATATATAATAGGCTTCTCTATGCCCGTGGGCTTGGTACTGAAGTGCACCAAAGCATCTCTAATACTATTATATGGGCCTAATAACAGCACAGTCCCTAGTCCAGAGCCCTGCGTGGGAAATAAGTTTGCACCCACACCTGGTTTTAAAACATACCGGTAGGTGACAATTCAACCTGCAACACTCAAATTTACTGGTGCAGCAGCGGGGTTCGTGGGCTGCATGGCCCTGCCCTATACATAGATTACTGAATTTAGATATGCAAATGCATTTTATATTGTAAAAAATCATTGTTTTTATACATAAATCCATATGCATTTTATTTCATTACAACCCAACAACAAAACTTATTGTCAATGACCAATCTACAGTAGAGTTTTATATCTTAAACCCAAGTTGAATGCTATGGTTTGACCTCAATAGATCAGGCTACTCTAATCAATAGGTTAAATAGGTTAGTGGGACAAAGTGGGGGATGATTGTGTGCATACAGATTTCTTTTTTGGGGTGGCAACCAAAATTATGTTGTGCGTCATACTGTTCAGTTAGAAAAACCTCAACACATGGACATTAACATTGAAATAAAAGTATAAATGAGTAGTTTTTAGTCTTATACCTATATTGTGAGCTGATATTACGTCATTTACATATAAAGAAATATAAAAAGAATAGTGATAGATAAGTGAGCATACTTATGAGTAAACTTTGACTTATATGCAGAACTGTTTTAGGTTGGTGGTGGGGAATGGGGTTTATTGGCCTATTCTAATTGATATCAATCGAGTCACTGCATTGACTGTCATAATTATTTCTAACAAATTACAGTAGTATGACAGGTTGGATGTCACTTTTATTTTACCAGACTCGCCATCAGTTATCAGTCTGTTGACAACAAAGATGGTGCAGCCAATCAGGGGACACATTTCAAACTTCCACCATGTAAACAACATTTTAGGACTTAACAACCTCAGACCATTCTAGTGATTTGAAGGCCAGTATAACCATGGGTTTCATGGATTGATGTTTATAGTATTATGTCAAGTCACTATGTAATCTTTTAACAATGGTATATATTACTAAGAAAACACAATACAAATGTTTTCCTCCACTTCACTCCTCATTCTCACCTGTTCTTGTTCCCGTGGAAGGCGCAGTTCGTCAAACTCGCCCGGCCGAAACACCTGGATGCCTGGTATGTCATTCAGTTCATCAATGGCATCACGGGGACGCGACCCTGAGGGCGTGGGGTCAATCTGAGTGGTCAAGTTGGATGAGTGAGAAATCATATTACATTTATAATATGACCATTGAAAGGCCCATGGACTCTTAAATTGGAAAATTGTCAATTTTTTAAACTTTACAGTAGTGGTTTGGCAGTCTCAAGGCTCTACTATTAAAATGTATTGAATGTTATGAAATCAATTTTCAAAATTCTCTCTCTCACATCTTTCTACCAACCATATTTCTATCACGATAGATATATACCCCGATATACAGTTATGTAATAAGTTCATTGGCTATGTATCTAAATTTACAAAATGAGTTTGCAATTTATTTCAACACTAGATCAAAAATTATATATCAAATCAACGTTTTTCTAAAAGACGTCTGTGACTGCAATATTGGATGGAATAAATATTTCAAATAACTAAAATCAGTTAAAAATACTATTCAAGCATGATTTGCTTATCCATGGCCTCTCACCACAAGTGGGCTCACAAGGGTCGGACTTGACATGTTTTGTGGCAGCTTTTTCCAGTTCATCCACATTGAGGTGTGCAGAGTCAGACTTGGATTCGAGCGCCGGAGACTGGCCACGAAGAGCGTTTCGTGGCTGGTCAGGTGTGGTCCGAGGGGCAGCACTATGGGAAGCAGTATATGTAGAACCACATATAATGTGCTTAGCCAGCTATAAATCAAACGTAACACAAGATTCAAGAGCTGGAGACTGACCACTTTATTTGCTCGTCTGTGAAGATCTGCGGGAATACAGATTTACATCAGAAAGAGAAAATACAGGTTTGTAGCTAGCCAGATTTATGAGATTTTAGGGATACACTGAACTGGTGGTCACGTTTTGGCTGGTACATTAGCAGATGAGTCATTTGAGAAGTTTTAAATTAAGAAATTGTAAATAAGAATCAATGATTCAGATCTTTCTAAAATCTAAGAAAAAGACCTCTGAAACTAAGATAATACTTAACATTGTCATCATCATCAGGCGTTTTACCCTTAGAGGGTGTTGGACCTAAATAGCCTTTTTAAAGGTCTACAGGCCCCCTCACCTTGTATCCCTGCTCCCTGCTCCTCCCCTATCAGGCGACGTCCCGTTATACTCCATATGCGAGTTCTCTGCGTTCTCATTCGTCGCATTGTCGTGTACGGCGGCCAACAGGTGCTGCTGCAGAGGCGCTCCGGGCACGCCGCCCCCAGCAGCACCGCGGGAACAGGGCGACGTTGGGGCGTCCGAGGCCACAGTGCTCGGCTCGGAGGCAGTGCTATTCACTGTGGAGGGTGGAGGGGGTCTGCTCGCAGAGCTAACAGCAATAAACCACAGTTTTTCTACATGACTAGTATTGCAAAAAAAAGTTACAAGTCGTCCAAAAATGTTACTCGTCCTAAATCTTCTATATCTTACAATTTTGATAAAAGTTGGTACTTTGCATGACGAGTAAGCTAAAAAGCAATTGCTCATCAAGTTGGTTTAATAGTAGCTTTTGCCTAGTAGATGAATACTTATCCGGGGCACTGTTATATATATTGATAAATATAAGTCAATCAGACATAAAACTGATGGACATGAGCCACACCATGCTCTCAAATGTAGCTCTACCTGTAGTTTTGTCCCAGCGGTGTACCTCACTGGTGCTACAATCTGGTCGTTTAATAAGTACAAACTCACATTATGAACGTAAAGCAAAAGACAACAACACTCACGGTGGCTCCACTGCCCTGTGTTTGGCAGCAGGACCAGGTGTCACAGCAGGTGCTCTGGTTGCAGGTGCTGCTGCTGCCTGCTGTTGTGCAGCTGCTGCAGCTGCCACACGGGCAGCCTTTTCTCGCTCCTTGATGATGGTCAGAGAATGGATATGAATAAACATGCATAAACAACAAGTGATTGTATGAACAAATTCGGGTAAGAATAATTGAATATTTTACTTGGATTCCATTGCAAAAATGCTCTCTGTGAGCACAAGATGAGGTACGCTTCATGGTACTATATATCTTATTGATTTGAGCTGAATGTGAACGTTTGGCACTGGGGGTTGAACATTGAATGAGTGGTTCCAGCCAATATAGACTGCTGTTGGCGGGGATTTCGCATTCTGTGACGTCATGAAAGGAATTTTGTTCGATGGAAAAGCTATTTTGTCACAGAAAGAAGAATTTTTCAATGAGAACTTTTTGAGGTTTTATCATATGAAAATATGCGTGTACTATATCAAAATATTCGGAAAAGGATGACCTTTTGATGATGAAGACTAAAGACGTTAATTCAATGGCTAACACCAGTAAATTTATATCAAAGCCAGAGCATTGGCAATCAAATAGAGTTGATGCCACCTTTAATGAAACTATATACATGTATTCAATATCAGGAGACTTATAAGCCGTGTGCACATTTTGGATGTTCTTGCATATGCATTTGTAAATCTTTGAACAATATCATTATATAAATGTCACTTTAAAAAGCGAATAAAAAAAGAGAAAATCAGTGTTTACAATGGGACCAAGATTCACCATCACTAATGTGGTTCATATAGAAAGGCGCTAAGTGGTCACTACTAACAACCTACATGTACATGTAGATCATGGACTGACGGTTGAAAACTATTGAATACAGAGCAAGTGATGAATAAAAACTCTGAACCATGAAATCCCACCTTAGCAAGCCGCTGCCGGATCTCTTCTAGCTGCTCCTCAGTCACACATCGTTGCTGGTACCTGTAACAGTGATGCGTAGTCAGATCATATTTTATAGGCACTAGTTTAAAACTTGCTTAATGAATTGAGCATTACGAAACAGGTGCAAGCAAATCAAATGCAAGTGATGGAGTGATCTCACCACTGAAATGTACTGGTCCAATCTCTTGATGCAGTTACATTAACAAAGTTTGTGACTAAATATATATGAATTCTCAGAGTTGCCAACCGCAAATTTTGAAATTTCTGAATCCCAAGGCTAAAATTTCTGAATTTGGGTCAAAATTTCTGAATCTTGGGTTTAATATGTATTTTCAACTTATATTTAAATATGACTATTTTATAACACTGTCCTGTGTTTATAAGGGCCAATGAACAGTAAAAATGCACATAAAAGTGTAAAAATCTTGGTTTCAACACATTTGTAACTTGGTTTCAACATATTTGACTGAAAATAAATACAAAGGTTTGGACGATGGTCGTCCTACTTTTCGCGTAAAAACGTTCAAAGTAAGGAAAAATCAATGACAAATGTATGTATGTTTTTTTTTTTTAATTTGAACCATTTTATTTTAACTATCTTACACATTACACAGTTTTGAAAGTGATGAAATGAATCTTATTGGACATCTGAAAAAAAAGGGATCTATTTTAAGTCTTTCAAGTACCCAATGTTGCTGTAAATTATACACTGGATTGCAGAAAAATGCATCACATTTTCAAAAAGAAAAAAAATTGGGATACCCCCCAACCCCTGACGCATGTCGAGTTGGAAGAGCACATGGGATGTGCAAAATGCACATTACCTTAGAAAGTCAGGCGTGTACAACAATAATAATACATCTTATGTCTTGTATGCACCACAAATTTTCATCATATCCATGTATACTTTTGATTTCTCATGCTCCACAATGACAACGTCGTATCCACCACTATCTTTGATACTACAATCAAACGATATCGGGGGTGATGCATACTCTTTTTCTATGCAGTGATATCATTGTATTTCTTTTTAATACTCGTCCCTGTAATTTTGCAACCTTACATTACTGGAGCACAAAAATTTATTCATTTTCAATATTTGTTATTAGTTTCACTTTCACATATCGTTGATAGGTCGTGTGGTGCATTGTGCATTTTATAACAACAAGCAGAATCTGTTAGTCTCAATCAGCGAGGCTGTCTACCGCATAAATGATAGCACGCGTAACCTGGGCTTCGTGATCGAGACTATCACAACACGTCATTTACAACACGTTATTTAAATCGAGTGCATTTTTGCATGCTGGTAAAAGCGTGTTTACGCAATGCCTAGTTCAATCGATTACATTCCATAATGGTTGCGCCGATATGCGACCAAAATCATTGGATTTTAAGAAAGAATAAAAGTTTTTAAAATATTTGGTCATTTCCCCTGAATTTCGGAATTTCTCAATTCCGATCTGAATTATCGGAATCGGCTCCATATTTTGCACTGATTCCGAAATTTCAGAATACTTGGCAACTCTGAATTCTAAAATACTGGAAGCCCACAAGACTTTCTGCCAATTGGAAGTTCGACCATTACTGGATAGAAAATATTAACAAATGAATCTTCAGCACAAACGAAATGTATAAAATGGACCCTAATCATGTATTATAAATGTATGTAAATCACGGGCACATGCATCGTAGAGGGTAGAAGCCAACTGAGACTAATGAGTGGCCATTCTTTTCCCCTTCATTGTTTATCTACTTGTATAGTAGTACTAGTATAATGCCCTCGATGTAAATACTTGCATTAGCACTACATGTACATTGTCAAGTTATTACATGGCATGAATACAAATATACCACATAAGTGTGTTCTGCACTGTATCCTAAAAGAAATATAAACAATGGTAGTGAATGCTACTAGCATTATGCTGGACTCAAATTCTCACCTAATAATGGCGTTACCACTAGTGAGCCCGAGTTTCCTCAGAGTGGTTGCCTCAAGAGCTTCTTTACCGATAACCTTCAACAGCAAAATATTCTTCATCATATATACAATTGGCACAAAATGAACATTGAATTTCCAGTACATTCCTTACGTAATTGATAATTCAATTTCATTGAACCAAAGCCGCCCAAGAAGAAATCTGAGAGAAATAAATGTTAAAACTGGTACCTCATCTCTCATGAAGTTGCACATCGGATGCACTCCTGGAGTAGAACATTGTGTTAGCTTCTCCTGTTCGTTGCTATTGACAAGACAGAAAACACATTTAAAAATACTAACAAATTAAAGGAACATTATTTAAACTTATTTCTAATTGAGAAGGATTAAACAAATAGATCAAACTTTTACATAGTGTGGAATCGAGAATGGCAAAAAAAAAAAAAAAAGGATATACAATATCATTATATGTAATTAAGCAGTTTTAAAATGTATAATTATGTATCTTTATGGTAATTAAGTCATTAGACTTCAAATCAGGTTAGGACTATATCACACATAGTCTCTGGTTGGATTCGAACCTACGTCCATATTGCACTGAATCGCCTCACTTTAGGCTAATTCACTAGTCCACTCTGCAACCGGAACTAGGTTAAAAAACATAGTGGCAGAGTCGACTAATGAGTTAGCCTGAACTGCTAAGTGATTTGGTGCTGTATGGTCGTGGGTTCGAATCCCACCAGAGGCTATGTGATATAGTTCTAACCTGACTTGGAGTCATAAGTTACATATAATGATATATTCCCAAGTGTAATAAATCAAAAACAATTCAAGATATCCAATATGCTATATTTAGATAAGATAATAACTAACCGATCTTTTTCTAGGATCAGAAGTACTTCCCACAAGGAAGCACCTGGTGGGAACTTGTCCTGTAGTCTCTCACCAGATGGCAACTGTAAGTGTTATATATCTAACATTATAACACTATCTATGTCACGCCCTGAATACTATTCTCTGGTTGGCTGAGAATCTAGGTTATCTGTCGAATATTTTTCTATATGGACCATGCAATCGGGACCTGAGCCAGAAGACACATCTTTTGACTTTTGAGATCTTTATAGCATACCGTATTCATTCTTTTAAGCGCACCTGCCCCATTAAGCGCACCCCACTGTTTCCACAGATTAAATTAATCAAATTTGTTTTTTTTCCCCAAACTTTCCCAAAGATTTCATGTTTATCTCGCCTATTTTAAGACTAACACGCCGGTATGTGCCGGACATGTTGTGAAAAAGACTTACATGCCGGTCGCGTTGTGAAAAACACGACGGTTGCGTTGTGAAAGAATGTTCGCAGTAAGCAATAAAAGAAAAAATGCAAGAACCGTGAAAAATTGTCGGGGTGCACTTATTACTAATATTAGACATTTGTTTTTGTTTGAAATTTCTTCTTTGTAAGCGCACAGTGTGCTTAAAAGAACGAATACGGTAAGGAAACTTGTTGATTGAGCGGACAATTTTTGTCCCTGTGTAACTTTTAGGCTGCACTAAGTTTCATTTAAAACCCTTCTCATACTATAACAGTAATTAGTGAATGGGGGATTAAAATTCTTTCAGCCGCTTTGTGATGCAACTAGCTGTGAACTGTTTAGACTAGTATAGATGTACTGAAATTCATTACAATTGAACGAATCTTAGATTGGTCAGCATTAATGTGTCGGTAAAAATGCTACTATATCTTCAAAATATGGTAAACCTAGTGTCAGATATTAGTTTCATTGATTGCAATTGTTTCTAAAGACAAGCATAAAATACAAGATTATGCGTACAAAACCAGCAGCAGGTGAGTAGACTAATGGCTATGCGTGATTTGGTGTAGTCAATTTATTGTTATATTGAATACAGGTCATGGTTTGTCGGTCACCATGTGTTCCTGCCCGGTTGTGGTGAATATTCACTGGGAGGACATGTATTCATGAATACATGATCGTGACCTCTGAACCATGATATATTTCTTCACTAATTCAGAGAAGTCATACAGCATAATTATCATGTTGTTCGATACGTTAATTTCTTTCTTATCCAAATTTCCCCCATCCAAAAAGTTTTCAAAAAAATTGTAAATGACTAAAATTGTTAAATGTTCAAAATCATTGATTGACACAATGTCCTGTTTTATTATGCAAAATTGCAAATGAGGCAGAAATGCAAACATCATAATTTGTATCTCCATGTACATCTTAAAAAATGCCTTATGGTGGATAGTCACCTGCACGGCGAGTGTGACATCTGCTTCACGACGTGACTTGCTAGCCTTCACCATCTCCAGCTTGGCAAGGTTGGGCAACCCAGCGTAACGTACAGACTGGGTGACGTCCACCACCCGACGCCCATGCCTGAAAAACATAAAAAGTAAACTGAGTGCCAAATGATCTTATTTTCGTACAGCAAATGCATTGGTCAGAAAAGTTAATAGAACATTAACAAATGCAAGAATCATAAATGCCTAATGGATAGAAACAGCCAGACAGTCATACACTGACTATCTGCTGATCATTAAAGGTTTTGCTCAGTGGTTGAACAAGTATGCTTGAACAGAAGCAATATGATGTGTTCTGTGCTTTCTGAAAGTTTCGTTCATTTAAACAGCATATTAGAATATCTAGAGCAAATTACATCCACACCATAAACAACCGGCTAGAAACCCATCAAAACAGGTGTAGGCGAGAAATGTAAACCAAATGATTTTCGTCACGTGTAACTTGCAGAGAGCACAGTAATTCTAAATCGTAGCTAGCCCGTCTGGACGACCTACCACAAAATGTAGGTGGTCCGGGTGATATTCTGGGCCGTCCAAAAAAAATATGGGTGATATGGGAGTTAAGTGTTTTTGCATACATTTATCACACAAGAAAATTCCATAAATAACAACACTTGTTATATTAATATAGACTCTAGAGCTAACAGCCTAAACCGGCCGTGTCATTTCACGTTTTTGGCTGTCAAAAGCTTCGACATACAAGGCATTCGTTTGGGGTATAACAGCAGTGTCCTCCTAAATAAAACTAGATAACTTTATGTAAAACCGTATGAGGAATCATCGCAGACAAGTTACTTAAATCTTACTTTAATATTTTGAGAGAATATCAAGAAGTTTCACTTCACATCATTTGTTTGCAGCTTACAGCAGGTGCCATTTTATAACAGCCACACAAAATGGAAAAACAAAAATTTTTTGATGCACTTGTAGACATAGTTATAGCGCTTTGATTCTAAAATGAAATACATATTTGTGTTACCAACAAATTCAGCTTCAATCATGATATATAAATCTTCAATAAAAACATATATTTTATATTTCAAATATTCTTTTTTATTTTTATTGCTGGTGTGATTTGTACGCCTGGCAGATACCAGTCACGTGATGCACTGTAAATAAACAAAATGCGCCGACATGATTGAAACGTGAATGAAAAGAAAGCAAATAATTTCTTTCAAATATTGATGATCACTGACGACTCGTATTGAAGTCTGGGTCATTTGGACAAAACGTGAGTCACCTCAGACGACCAAACAACCAATTACTGTGCTCTCTGACTTGCACGGTGTACGTAATAAGCAGCCTATCTCTGCCATGTAAAATGGGACGTCTGTCGTTAGAAATGCTTGGTACGTTTGGCGAAAATCATTCGATTATGCAATATCACGTGACCTCGTGTTTTAGCTGACAATAATAACAGTATTTTTATAAGTGTAATAAATACTAAACATGAAAAATATGAATCTTATTTCCCTTATACTTCCAATGGAAAAGACACCGTTTATTGGTCCTGGATTTTACAGAGCACATATTTTTTACTGTCAGATACGCGACGATACATTTTGAAAAACTGTCTATGTGTAGCTATTTATCTTTCAAGTACTTATCTCATGTATTCTATATCTTTCAAGAGTCATGGAGAATTATGAAATGATTTTATCTGTAATGATTCGCTATTTTATATGGGGATATTGAAGTGCTTACTATGTTGTGACAAGCATTCTATCAAGCTTGTGTAGCTTCCTTTATTTCATATAAAGAAGTAACTAACTTGATCAAAGGACAGTCTGAGGAAGTTCTAACGTTTTGTTCCCTTCCAAGTCAAGCCACTAAACAATTTAAGTTCTTACTGAGTTATAGGAAGATTTCTTTGAAGTCCAATTACATCATAGTTGGGATTCATAGAATTTGCTACATTTATAGTTAATAGCTAAATACAGCAAATACATAATACATAAATATACATATATTATTGCAGAGAATTTGATAAGTATGCTAGCATATTTAGCTTGAGCCAAAATTATTATTTTGATATCATAGATGCTTATTATTAGGTAAAAAAGGTTCAAATTACTTGCGAAAAATACATGGAATTTGGTAATTCTTCCGCTTTGGAAGAAATGGCGGAAGATTGGTATTTCTTCCGGACGGAAGAAATACGGAAGTTTCCGCCAGCGGAAGAAATTGCCAACCCTGTTGACTGAGCATTATCTTTAAAACATGGATTGAGTACATTCTAATTATATATTTGATAAAAAGATAACTTACTTGATATCATATTCATCAGGGGAGAATCCTTTCTTAAGACACGCTTCTTCCAGAATCTAAGTATATATAAAAAAAAATTAATTTTCAGATGCATATATATCTATTTTATTCTACATCCTTAGCTATCTGCTATTTATTATTGTACTAGAGGCCTTATCACATGAGTTCCATACGTGGATGACCTGCTTGTCATAGCTGACTCACAAGATCACTGTATTACTCAGCTGAAAGCCTGGAAGGAAAACATGGAGCAAAATGTCTTAGAGTCAGCATGAAGAAGACTATATAAGGGTGTCTGGTGCAAGTACCCATGTGCTGCAGTTGTGTAGGTGTAATGCCTTCGCCTGCTCGCAATGTAAGCTTTGAGCGCACAAGTGCTGCAGTGGTATTATTGGGAGGCTAGTGGCTAACACAAACTACGCATGTCCACGATGTCAGAGTGAAGCTCGTCCCATTAACAGAAGACCAATTACCCAGGTAGAGGTGGATTGGTCTGTGCTTGATGTAGAGCCCAGTTTCTGCCATCTTAAGATACATGTTATCCTCAGAAGGAGGATGCAAACTCGCCATCACCACAAGGTGCAATACTGCATGAGGGAAGTTCAAGAAGCTGCTCCCATCCAACCATGTATCTTTAATATCCCTTGGGAGAATGTTCTCAGCCTGTGTCAGTTTTGCCTTGCTTCATGGTAGTGAAACCTGGGTACCATCTGCAGCAGACCTTCAGTGGCTATATCTCAACGACAGATCTATGATATGTTGGATTTGGGAGTGAAACCTGATAAAGATACCTCTTCCGCTACAATCCATAATATGTTGGGATTATGAAGGTGTCCTCCGAACTGAGCTATCAACGTCTAATATGGTGCGTACATGTGAAACGAGCCTCCTCTTGCATCAATTCTGTCAGGGCGTCGTATGCTGAGATGAACCGCAATACCGGCTAAAACCTGCCCTCGCCCCCTGTCTACTTGTCACTGCTGTCATACGATCACCGCCACCATGGTGGTCACGTGACAATCTAAGGATTACCACTCGGCCCGGTGAAGTTGTTGAGACAACGAAAGTCTCGCCAACATGACTGGTACATGGTTTCTAAAGATATCTCGTAAATTCTGTATGAAATCATGAATGAAGGAGGCCAGGATGCTATAAGTGTTTACATTCTTTGAGTAATAACTAGTCAATTAAAGTCCCATAACAATGTTAATATAATCATTATTATAAGTCAGTCAAAATATGGTGTCATATTTATTGAGTTCCCAGGATTGAGTTAGATTCTTAAGTTAACATTGCCCTTCATAAGGGCAGATTACTTTAACAGAAGTCATAAAATTTAATCCTTAAAAATGATAACGTCAAACACCTATCATGTAGATGATGTAATGTCTTCGTTCATCAGACAAAAGCGAATCACAAACTAATAATTGACATGCATGATGTCATGAAATTTCGCTAATTATCGCCCATCAAAACAAAAAATAAAAAGTATGTGGTCAATGAACGGCCTTAAAAGATGCCACCAAATTGGCCTCTATGTTATTCTCAATGTATACCTGTAACACGGTTGTGTTAGGATTCGTCTTTATAGTGACTCTGTGGCCATTTGGACACAAAACCTCAACTTTGGATGCCATTCCGGAAATATAAAAATTACGTATGCTTCGAAAAAAAGTAACGTTTTCTTTTTACATTGCGCATGCGTAGTTGAATCCAAACAAATTTAACATGTCAAATTGAAATTCGTAAAAGTTGCATTTTTTTACATTATTGGTTATTAAATCTATTAAAGCGTTGGAAAAGTAATTAAGTACGCATGGCTAATCTGGGAGAGATATGTGAAAACACTAAATCAGCACGGGAGTGCGCATTGTTGGGAAATTACGAGACTTCATTAGTATATTATCAATGTGCAAATCAACAAATCCAAAAACATCTGACTACGATTAAAGAACCATCCAGGAAGCACGAATGGGAACAAGTTAGACAAGAAATAGCACATGAACATGAGCAAGTTAAAGACATAACTAACATTTTGAATAGTTTCAAATCTGATAATAGCCAGCGACAGTATAAGCCTCGAGATGACCGGAGTCCGTTTCTTCCTGACGAGCCGACCCGTGATCCTGCTGTCTGGCCACCTCCAACACCTGTATCACCCCGTTCATCGCCCAGATCGCCCCGTCCATCACCTAATATCCGAGGTGCGCGTGGACCACCAAAAAGTAGAAACGAGGCCCCATCGAAGCCAGGTAGGAATGTTAAACCATCAAATGCACGTGGGCCTCCCCCAAGGAATACGCCAAGTGGTGCAGATAGATATAGAGGTGGCATGAATAATAAAGACAACAGACCTTTGGAGCGAGGTGGAAAAGCTGAAAAGAAAGACCAGAAAGTGAAAGAGAAAGATAATAAAGAAGAAGAAAAAAAGTTTGATCCTACTGGCTATGATAAGGATTTAGTTGAAGCGCTAGAGAGAGATATTGTCATTCGTAATCCTAATGTGCGCTGGGATGATATTGCAGATCTGCACGAGGCTAAACGACTTCTTCAAGAAGCAGTTGTACTCCCAATGGTTGTGCCAGATTTTTTCAAAGGCATTCGTAGGCCTTGGAAAGGGGTTGCAATGGTTGGACCACCAGGTACAGGAAAGACACTACTTGCTAAAGCTGTTGCAACAGAATGTGGAACGACATTTTTTAATGTTGCTTCCTCAACATTGACATCTAAATGGCGAGGTGAGTCTGAAAAACTAGTTCGTCTTTTGTTTGAAATGGCAAGATTCTACGCTCCAAGTACAATTTTTATTGATGAAATTGATTCTATTGCTGGTAAGAGAGGAGGAGATTCGGAGCATGAAACAAGCCGAAGAGTCAAGTCGGAGCTCCTTATTCAGATGGATGGGGTGACAGGGGCTACTGGTCAAGATGAAGATCCAACAAAGATTGTAATGGTCTTAGCAGCGACCAATTTTCCATGGGATTTGGATGAGGCTTTGAGAAGACGTTTGGAAAAAAGAGTTTACATTTCATTGCCTACTTTAGAAGGTAGACAAAAACTTTTGGAAATCAACTTGAGAGATGTTGATGTTGATGATGATGTAAATATGGAAGCCATTGCAAAGGAGCTTGATGGTTACTCTGGTGCTGACATCACTAATGTATGCAGAGATGCAGCAATGATGTCTATGCGCCGCAGAATTGAGGGTCTTACACCAGACCAAATTAGAGCGATACCAAAGGAAGAATTGATTTTGCCCACAACAATGGACGATTTTAAACAAGCAATGAAGAAGGTGTCAAAGTCAGTAGCTCAAGATGATCTGAAAAAGTATGAAGACTGGATGAAAGAATTTGGATCAGTTTGAAAAAGTACTTTCCGAATTATTGCCTAAATTATGGATATGAAAATGCAGTAATATTTTGAAAAATTATACCCAACTTACATATGAACGGCTTGTTTTTGCTTAAGCAAATTCCTAAGTTATAATTCCTTGTACCGGTATGTGATGTTAAGATAAAGTTTGCGAAGTGGTGATCAACATTATCTGGACAATAAGTTTTAATTTTGACCAATATCGTAGCCAATATTCAAAGTTCTAGCCATTGGTGATTTCTTGAATGTGATATTAGTGTTAGAAGTTTGTGCAGTGGTCGATCAACACTATCTGGAGAATACAATTTTAAATTTAACTGAGCTGATATTCAAACTTTTAGCCATTGATACTAAGCATTTGTATTCCTTAATTTATGCTACAATGTACCATATGTTTGATATTTATTATTTAGCAACGAACTTTGTTCGTGCTAAATGATTGTATTAGTGAGGTTGGGGGGGGGGGGGGTAGAGGTTGCTTCAAAGTAAATTTATATATGTTTCTATTAGAAGGGATTTTCGAGATTTTTGTTTTTTGGTGGAAATCGTATTGAATTACACGTCAGGCCCGAAAATTTGGCAGTTCTTTAATTTTACAACATTTAATCTTTATCATCACTAAGAAATAAATATAGTAATGTCGTTGTTGTGATATATGTATTTTATTCTGCATTCGTTCGTGGCCAATACTAACTTCATGGGAGAATTTAATTCGATGTTGCAATACAATGAACGCTATAATTTCACTCGTAATAAAGCAACATACCGCGTTTTGTCCGAAATCAGAGTAACCCAGCAGGATAAAGTTCAACCACATAAAAAAAATCAAAATTTATTGTTACCTGCACCAGCCGGTTGCACTTAAAAGGTTCTATTATTCAAAGTATTGATGCTGATTCTTATTATCACACTTTGAGACCATAATATTCTACATATTTTAAGAAATCTATCGAATACTCCCCAGATCAAGATGACAATAATGCTCTTTATTATCGCCCTACCTGTCTGCTAACATATCGTTTATCGAAAGCACTATATTAATATGCAACAACGATGCGCGCTTGACTAAGGCTGATTCTCTGAAACCAGCATACATATGCATAAATTATGATAATGAGCTTTTTGTAGCACTACTCCTAATCGCATCGCAGTATGGTCGGTGTTGACATGTTTCGGTGCCTAATAAAGGCTAATCATTGATTAGCTTTTATTATTGGTAGTTGCGCCATCTGTTAGCCAATCAGATGGCGCAATAATTTGTTTGTTCGATAAAACAGAAATACGCATCATTTCTCGCGTGATTTATGATGACGAAATGCACATTATGGCGGATGTTACAAATTTTGTTAGGTATTTTTTACATTTTTTCTTAAATTACATCGTTATTTAAACGTGTTAGTGTTTAATCGTGTCGGATAAACTTTATTCGTTCGATTAGGTGGCAATAGCATTCTTTACAAGCCGTTTTTTCTGCAATAATCGTGTTTTTGCACATTTCATGTGATGTGTCAAGTGAATCTTTAATGAAATTGATAAATGTAATAAACTCGGCAAAGCCGAGATAGCGGCGCGTAGGCACGTGCTTATCTGAGGCCCAGGCGGTGGGGTGCGGGGAGGGGGGACACCCCCCTCCTGCGGGGGCGAGGGGATCTCCCAAAATTTTTTGAAAATTTGATGCATTTTTCTGCAATCTAGACTAGAGCTACTATTTGGCATAGACAGATATCTACATAGTGTTTCGCGATATTCATTCAAATATTACTTATATATGCCATAAGATAATACTTATTATATATCTGGAATGTACATCATGTAATGGAATCATAATATTAATGAATGTGTGATATCTGCTCTGTATCCTTTTAATGCCACAATTAAATAGAAAATATTAGAATTCTGGTATGAAAAGTTTTTAGCACGTGCGATGAAATATTAGACCCACAAAAAAGTGGTGTATCCAAAACTTGACTGAAACCCCCTCGCTCGAAATGGAATATCGTTCCATTTTGCGAAGGGTGACAAAATATACATCATCCCTTACTTATATTTTCGTAAGATAAATATTACTTATGAGTCATAAATATTATATGATCTATGGTGAACGTAGATCAGTAGGATTATAGATATATTTGTCTAGAAATTTGGTTATGGCTGATGAAGTTTCTTTCACCTTATGGAAAATGTCCTCTACATATAATTCTAAGAAATTGAGTCTTAATTAAGGGAACTGAGGGCGGGAATAAACGTTCGTTGCTAAATTTCGAGGGCGTGGAGGCCACTATCTAGTTGTTATTGTTATTTACTAATTCTGCACATAAATGGTGATAGTTAAAATCAGAAATTGAATTTATTTGGTCAGCTTATGTGTTAAGTTTGTGACGTGGCTGATCAACAGTATTTGGAGAATACAGTTTTAAATTTAAATCTGCTTGATTTATGCTACAATGTACCATATATTTTTTTTGATATTTATTGTTATGGTTATTTACTAATTCTGCATATAAATGGTGATTGCGTTGTATTTCATAGTTAAAATCAGAAATTGAATTTATTTGGTCAGCTTATGTGTTAAGTTTGTGAAGTGGCTGATCAACAGTATCTGGAGAATACAGTTTTAGATTTAAATCTGAGCTAATATTCCAACTTCTAGCCATTGATACTAAGCATTTGTATTCCTTGATTTATGCTACAATGTACCTTATGTTTTCAATATATATTTTTATGGTTCTGAAATAAATGGTGATTGAGTTATATTTCATAGTTTGAAATTAAAAATTGAATTTATTTGGTCAGCTCCTGACTACTTCGTACTCCTCCCAATGACAACCTTAATGATTCAAAAGTAAAATTGAGGACTGAAATATATAGTACATATTTTAAATATTGTTAATTGTTAGTTTCAAAATTTTATCATTAATTAACTTTGCCTGCTGTTTTAAATTGATCTCGATACTGGTCGATATCTGAGCTGATATTCAAACTTCTAGCTATTGATACTAAACATTTGTATTCCTTGATTTATGCTTTAATGTACCATATGTTTGTTTGATATTTATTGTTATGGTTATTTACTAATTCTGCATATAAATGGTGATTGCGTTGTATTTCATAGTTAAAATCAGAAATTGAATTTATTTGGTCAGCTTATGTGTTAAGTTTGTGAACTGGCTGATCAACAGTATCTGGAGAATACAGTCTTAAATTTAAATCTGAGCTAATATTCCAACTTCTAGCCATTGATACTAAGCATTTGTATTCCCTGATTTATGCTACAATGTACCATATGTTTTCAATATATATTGTTATGGTTCAAATAAATGGTGATTGAGTTATATTTCATAGTTTGAAATCATTTTAAATATTGTTAATTGTTAGTTTCAAAATTTTATCATTAATTTACTGTCTGCTGTTTTAAATTGATCTCGATACTGGTCGGTAATTAACTGCATTGTAACGCTCACCTTTTTTTAACAAGGAGGCAATTCACCATTTTCAAGAAAGAAAATTCTGTGTAAATATTCCTGCGACACCAACATCAAAATTGCCAGTGTTACTTTTCCAACGTTTATCAGCGTAGCAGCCATTAATTATGTAGAATACACATTTTGAATGAATTAGCATTAAATATGATAGTAAATGGCCTTATGCTGAAAGTATGCATTAAAACATGTCTCAAAATCAAATAAAAAAAGATGAGTCTGCAGCTTTTCTGCTCAGCTTGGAAATGCAGAATATTTGTAGTCTTCCACTTAGCTCTTACCACGCCACTGTTATATGAACTGGATCTGGATCTGGCTGATGGTCGGCAGGGACCCAGGTTTGGGCATCACACCGACAGGTTGTGCATTATGGGTGATGGTGCGTTCTAAGCCGACTCTTGAAGGATACTGCAGTCAGCTGACGCGAGGGACTCGGGGGTACTGTTCCACTCGATGAAGGTGCGAGTTGGGAACGAGTACTTGAACTTGTAAGTGTCTCTAGCTTTCTCAAGTTGGTGTCCTTGCCCCTCGCTGTTCGTTTCGATTAATAAAGAGTAATGTCCGCCATAGGCACCACCACCTGACCATGGAGAATTTTATACATAAATGCCAGTCTCTGGTTTCCTGGGGTTCAAGTTTGAGTTGATCGAGCATGGATGTGATGCTGGCAGTTCGGGAGTATGATGACAGGACCCACCGGGCAGCTGAGCATTGTACTTTCTCAAGTTTAGAGGAGTTGTTCTTTTTGTGGGGTTCCCAGATGATGAAGAGCGGAAATCAAAATCAAAATTGCTGCAACTTCAACTGGAAGTTTTTTTAGTTCTCTTGGCCTTATTTCTGTTCATATTGTCTAATACTTTTTCACTCCATCCTCAGTGAAGATTGTCTCTGATAGAGGTCATGGTTCCTCATAGATTAGATTAGATTAGATTAGTTTTATTTAGGAAAATAATGTACGATCAAAATATATAAAAAAGGTTATAATATGATATAGTATCACATATAATCACATATCATGATTGAAACATATATGTTCCTTGGATGGCCCTAACCCTATTGGGCCTTGGATATCACATGAAAGAGTACATAGTATTGCTTATTTACAATGTGGTCCTTAAAAACATCACTTGACTTCCGGCATATGCCTCATAAAAAACAATAATAGAACAAGTTAAAAACAAACGATTAAACATCATATATATCAGATAAATTAAACACTAATAAAAAAAATCATTTTCTTCCATTTGCCTCAATTTGTTTACTAACATCTTTTTCATTTGAATTTTAAAATTGGAATGTTCACTTATTGATTTAATTTTGGCTGGAGCATTGCTCCAAAGATAAGTTTCTGTATATATATCTATAAGAAAGTTTACTGAAGCTGCCCACCCTAAGAACTGATATACCTTGAACACTCAACCTGGTACATGTATTATGATTGTGACTATTGGCAATTAATGAAAATTGATCTTTGAGATAAGAAGGTTCATGATTATTTACAACTTTATGGAATATGTTTAACTTAATTTGATTAATTCTCATATCAACTGGAAGCCACCCTACCTCTCTGAATTCAGCCAATGTGGGCTATGTATAGTCTAAATTTAAAATGAATAATATAATTTTGTTTTGAAGGATTTGAAGTTTTTTCTTAGTCAAAGCATTGAAAGGTTTTTTAGTATGTAGAGAAAGACATTTGACCACCCTATATAAAAAATTAATCTACTATTTCCTTTTTGTATGACATTATTTCCCATTACTGTTGTTAATTAATCTTAAAGCTGTGTAAACAACAAGGTTGTTCTCACTGAAAATGTTATGTTTTGCTCATGGACTATACATTTTCACAACGTACACTGGTGGGAGTCGGGTCGGCCTATTCAGCAGAAAAAGCAGAATAGCAGAAATAGCAGAAACTGATGCCAATGACTGGTCAACCAGTTTCAGGAGAAATATTACCACACTATAGCTAGGTTGTTAATAATAAGTTAATTGATAAGTAAATATGTAATTCTTCCACTGTCCAAAATTATTTCTTTGTTTGGATTAATTATACATGTGTATTTACTATGACTTAAATCCTACATAGATCTAGATCTGTGAGTTTTAATAATGATAGAACTCATGAGATAACTTAATTAGAAAGTACTTTTTTAGTGTGCGATTTTTAATTATGATAGAGCGCAAGAAGTGACACATTGAGCCCAGAAAGTATTCTGCTTTTTCTGCTTTTGTAATTTATCAGTAAATATCTATCAAATAAAAACTAATCTAAAGCCAGTTAGGAGCCCCAATAAAATACAAATATGAATACTACAGAAATTATTTCAGTTGAACTTTCATATTTAATTGGGACAATCCTATTTAAATGATATTGATATCAGCAGACAAACGAAGAGTATTTATAGTAAAGGTAACATTTTCGTAGGAAAATTTATAGTATGTATGAATGACATAAACTGTATTATTTCAACCGCACCAACTTAAAATAATTATACATTGTATGTATTATAGTTCGATCACTGTGGTCTTCTTTTAATAAGAGTGCTATTCATAATGCCAAAGCTGGTTTCAACAATGCTTTTAGATGTTAATTTGTTGAGCATATGTAAGAGATGTAGTGTTTCACAATTGTTTGTGAATAATAATAATGTCGATTGGTTTAATATTTTGTTGAGGAAATCCAAAATACCTACATATTATGATATTGGTAGAATATGCGTGATGATGTTTTAGGCCAGTTGTATTTAAGTATTTCCTAGTTCTATTTCCAATCACTATTGTTTTTACCTCGAGGTTTTTACATTGGAAGATGCAATTATATATAATCATTGTAATTAAATAGCTTTAGCGAACGTATTTAATACAATTTTTTATGTACTGTATATATGTATATATTTCACTAGTGAATATGGCATTATGTCCAAAGTAAATGTATCCTTAATTTATTCCTTACATTTACTTCTGAAAAATTAACACCCAGTGGCATGGTGTTTGAACATAGATCTAATCTTTAACTGGTTTACCAATCATAGGCGTCAATTTCTGCTTTTTAGGCTCTTCTGCTTTTTCTGCTGAATAGGCGCCGACCATCCAAACAAAACCAAACTCATATATGATATATATGCTCTTACATACTTAACACTTATATTACTGTGCAATGAACATATTTGGGAATATGGTGCTAATGTAAGCTGTCTTGCAGTATTATTGACTTAATCCTGAAACTAAACTCATCACAGTAGCAGCCCACTCTCACATGTTTTGTTGGTTTTGTGGTAGCTCGCCAGACTAGATGCTTCACAGGCCCACTTAGTACAGATATTTTAAGCCGGGGATTATAATGCCCCCAGAGTGGCTTTGTATGACACTTAATACTAGACGAAGGGGATTAATATCTAAGGGGGGCTAAAATCTGTACTAAGAAGACTTGGGGATGCTTGCAGGTAGAGTAAAGTAGATAATGGCCAGTAGATCGAGGACAAGTCTCAAGGGACAAGTAGACTATATCTACTGATAAAAAAAAATCACACAACGGTTTAGACATTTGATTAGACTAAGCCAAAGGCAGGGGGCGCGGGTCTGAGATATTTTTTTAGTAGGATCTACCAGTGTCAGTGAATTTATATTATTAGATCTAGATCTAGTATTCACAGACACAGGAGCAATTTATAGAGAGATATATTGCTCTTTTGCTTGTTCAAACAAACCTGAAGCGAATAGCTTCACAGGATTCGCTGGCTTCAGGTTTGTTTGGACAAGCAAAACAGCAACATATCTTTCTATAAATTGCTCCTGAGTTCACAGATTTGGACAGTCATTGACTGTCCAGATGGTGAGCGCATAGTGACTACTAAATATTTCAGATAATAATAATCCATCTAGATAACCGTTTAAGGAATATAGTATTGTTTTTATTTAATTAGGTACATAATAAATCATATCAAATGCATGGTTTACATATTTTTGTATAAAAAGGTATCATTTAGATTTTCATTAGTAATTGAATTGACCCTCTAAATGTTTAAGGTAAACCACCAATATTTAATACTTGACAACTCATTTCCCGCCCTTTCTAGAACGGATTGAGATTAGTACATGTAGTACTTTGGTAAGTTGAAATACTTAATACTTAGTATATGAAATACAGTAAATATTCAGTGACTGTGTATTATGTTGTTAAGAGGTAATGACTGAGGGTAACCAAATACATTCGGCATTAAGACAGCTATGTATTGAAGATTTATCGAAATGGAGGGCAGGATTTTCGGGTTAGACTGAGGGGTGAATGGTGGTGGAGGCATTCACTTACTCTATCGATTGAGCCAATTGACCATGTGCCACATCCACATGTGCCGTGTGGATTCTCCAAATGTCACTCACACTGTTCTCAATCAATGATGCCAGCTCTGTCCGGTCACATGCACCTGCGTTCCTCGTCAGTGTATTGATGAAGGCACTCTGTGGTCTGCCTTGACACCTCTTTCCATGCTTTGGCTCCCATAGAATCAGTCCTTGTGTGTTGAGTGCTGGATTATGATAGCAGTGCCAGTGGTCAGCAAGCCGCAGTCTTCGGCTGGCGATTTTATTGCTAACAGCTGGAAGCTTGTCTTACGGCTGGTTGTTAGAGGTATGACTACTTCAGAGCACATTTAGGGCCATGATAATAATCCTGGTATGAATACTCTTCAGGGACCGCTCTTGCGGTTTATGTAGAGCCCAGCTCTCACATCTACAGGGGAAAATTATAGACTAAAATAAAAAGGAAATGTCTTAGTTACACACATCGAGTGTTGTAAAACACGAGTAATTACACTCGAGGTGTGAAGCAAAGACATTTTCTGATCTATTTTAGTCTATAAATTGCCCCTGTGCTCACATTCATAGAGCAATATAGAGTCTATGATTGCCACAAAGAAGCTAAGTTTCAGTTCTCTATTCATGTTAAACTTCCATATCCTAGACATATTCTTCAGAGCTTTCCACGCAAGGAATTTGCAGAGTTTGATGTCTTTTCTGAGTTCTTTACTCCAATTAAGATATTAAAAAAAAGTCTTTCCATTCGAGTTCTTTGCCAGCAGCTATGTGGAGGGAATCGGGATCAATTATGCTGAAGGCCAAAAGACTAAGTCCAGCTCTGACAAATAGGAAGGGAGCCAGGGTCACTGAAGGTTTGACCCTGTATCACTACTGTAGTGATTTCAAATGCTTCTAGATCTGTTTCTCCATTGGGTGGATATCACCTTGGCCTTTGTGTTGGTATACATTTGTTCAATGGCTTGTAGAAGGTTAAGTGGATTACTGTACACTTTTAGGGTGTGCACCATCTTGCCTCTGTGAATAGAGTCAAATGCTTCCTTTTAAAGTCAATGAAAATTATGACTGCTTCAAGGTTGTTCCCTTTGATTCCTTCAATAACAAGCAACAGTTCTGGTGTTATTATTGGAGAAAAATCCATTCTGTTTTTTTTCTGAGACTTAGATCAATCACACTTCTGATGCTGTTCAATTATGTGATTGTACATTTTGGCAATGATGCAGACTGAACTGATGCCTCTGTAATTGTCTGTCCTGGATAGATCCTCATATTTGGGTACTGTAATGATGTTTTAATGTATGACCATAGTTCTGGTTTGTCATTTTCAACTAGAGCTTTGTTGCAGAAATCTAGACATATATTAGCAAAATCACAAGACTTCAAGACTTCTGGTGGAATGTCATCGGGGCCTGCTGCCTTCCTGATAAGACTTGACCTTTGTGAATTCCTCTATGGTTAACAGATCATTATCATTGATGGCAATGTCTTTGAATATGCTTGGAATTTTTTCTTTTTTTTTTTTTTTTTTTTGGTGGTGGATTTCCAAGGAGTTTCCTAAAATGGGTGAACCATGTGTTCATTCTCTTTTCAGGACTTGATTTGGCTGCTTGGTCCTTGGATTTCTTCCTGCCAGTGATGTTGACTGTATTCCATGCTTCCTCTGGAGTCTTAATATTTTGTATTTGTTCCACCAGTTCTTCTTCCCTTACCTGGTGGTACACTTTGTACAGGTTTTCAATGAATTAGAGTACGCTGCCTTGTCACTATCTGTGTAGGAGACTTTAAATTGGCGCTCTGCATCTAGGGCTTCCTGACATCCTGTAACTACAGTGTAGTTAGCTGACCTGAACTGTTTCTTAGTCTTTGGTTGCTTTGGGATATATTCCTCCATAACTACTCTGTTGGCTTGAACAAACTTCTCATATCTTGCCCCATTATGTTCTTCTCTCAGAGATTGTATATTGTTACTGTATTTCTGAGTCTAGCAAACTGTTTCAAGTAGTACTTGATCCTTTTTACTACCTTAGATCTTCTATAGACTCTGCTTGATCCTTACACAAACTACAGTACATGTACACGGTGATCTGACCTCTCTGTACTGAAAGTGACATATATGCTTCTGCATTCTGAACACTATTTCTCCACTGCTGGCGAACTACCCGGTATGATATAATCAAGCTGATGTGAATCAGAGGCCTGGTCCCTGCAAGTCCCTAGTTTCTCCTTGGAGTCTTCTGGAACTATGTGTTTGCTGTGCAGATGGGGGTGGGGGTGGAGTTGGGTGTTACCTTTCTTCACAGAGAGGTTTGAGAGAGGGGTTGGGGTTTTTCAACGGCCAATTCGTTGTTAATTTTTTACACACGTCGGTGAGAATGGTTAAGTTTTTCATAAATTATTTATTCTTTTTTTTTCTCATAATATTTTGTGAAAGAAATAATTCCTTTGTACAGATTCTTTTAAATTATGATAGATGTGCTAGCCTTTATTATGATAACAGCCAATGGCATATGATGGTGCACACTCTAAATGGCATGAAACTAAACCGACATCATATCTCAAGCTACTATTTGTCCGTTTGGACTAGGTATGATTTGCACAGACACAGAGTTTCCAATATTGAGCGTGTCTGGATTAAAGATAATGCTCAGCCAAAATAATATTTGTTCTGAAAAGCCCAGTATGAATGAACAATGCCTTTTGCATTGCAAATGTAAGAATAATGATATTTATATTCACCACATTTAATATTTATCACACCTTTAAAATACCATGCTGTCTTGCAAACTAAAACACAAGGTCACATGCTGTTGCATAATCGAATGATTTTCACCAGATTTCTGACGGCAGACACGACATTTAACATGGGAGAGATGGGCGGCCTTTTACGTGCACCGTGCGAGTTATGTCTCACGAAAATCATTCGGTTGACATTTGTTGCGTTCATGTGTTTTAATGGGTTTAAACCTCTTATTGCGTAGAAATTGAAATGCTCTAAATACTTTCATATGCTGTTTAAATGAATGAAAATTTTAGAATACACAGAACGTATCATATTGCTTAACTATACAAGTATATTTGTTTGGCAACTGAGCATACCCTTTAATATACAATATATATATACCTTATCCAATTAATACCTTAAGGAACCATTGCTAAATACCGAATACAAAATATTTTGAAGTTGCTACCTTGATTTGTTTATTGATATAATATACTGATTTCAGATGAGTCTAAACTGGCCGTGTCCAGGAAGCAGCAGGTGTCTAGCAAAACTAGAGACTAGTAAGGAAATAAGTATGCCAGGAGTTGAACAGCAGTTTTCAGTTGAATTGCCCATAAAGAAATCCAATAAAGAGAAAGATCTCCAGCCCTCTGTTCCTCTTCATGATTTGCATTCAGTTGTCGAACTTCAGAAAGATCAGCTCTTTAGGTTAAACGCCGAAAACAAACATGATAATCCAAGTGCTTTTGAAGTAACCAATGAAAATGATGGGCCATGTAGAGTGAATGCATATTATCGAGATGTGGCCATTCAATGTTCACTGTACAAACGCTTACTAGTTCCACTCTCCTCTAAAAATGACATTATCAAATTAAAATTTACGCTTGAAAAGGACATAGTTAATTATTCATGCCCATATCTTCATGAAGTTGCACTTCCTTACCAACTAACATCTTCAAGTTCTGATGGGAGGCTCATATATATAAGTGGTAAAAAAGATGTAGGGGTCCAATGTGAGCAAAATAGTGAAGACGATTGTAGTTCACAAAATGTTCATGTAGGTAAATCTCATTGTTCATTAGAAGAAGCAAATGAAAGGAGTGAAGATGAAACAGTCCATGATCTCATATCAAAATTCGAAGGAAGTGATGAAATCATTCAAACTGACAAGAATCATGGAATTGCTTCATTTGCTGAAAAAGCGACACTTCCAGAAAGTTCGTTTGCATGTCGTGACCAGACAAGAAACTTATCCCCGAATTTGAAACATAGCAACATCAGCGAATCTGCAAAGACAAAGTCAAGTGAAGTTAAATTTCTTACGGTAAATACCTTTTTCCTTTAACTACTGACAAATCCTGTACTGTAATACTAAGTTACGAATACGAATGCAAAGTCTTACCTGGCTTGGGGTCATTTGGTTTTGAAAGAAAAATGACCATATCATAAATATAAATGAAGAGATTTATCATTTTGATTGTAGGTGAAATCTTCTGATGCAAATCTCTTTGAGGAACTGAAATGGTCAGTGAAATCGATAAGAAACCAACTTCCTAAAGGAGTCTTAAGTTGCAACTTTTCACCAGTGCCAGAGTTTCACTCGGATTCAGAGTTGGATATGGAGTATAAGAATTTTGTGATTGGTGTTCAGAAATTTTTGTCCAAAACATCATGGGCTGAAAAGGTGAAGCAAGCTGCTGAGTCGTCTCCAGCATTGGTGCTCATTTGTCTTCAGGTACTTGATAGAGAATCAGGAAATAACTTTTTTTATTTATTTGTTATTTATACAATTTATACATCTTTCTATCTGTTTTAGGTTACATGTTAGAACATGAAAGACAGTTCTATAATTTAAATGTCTTTGTTGCTGTTATTGTTTCACACGCTTTCTAAACAATTCTACATTTGTTCTACCTAGTAATTTATTTTAAATTATTTGTAAAATGTTCATGTAGGTAAATCTCATTGTTCATTAGAACTAAAAACCAAATAGTCATTTGGTTTTTAGTTTATGATGGAAAAGGATTCTTGAGAATCGAAAATATTTTCCAAATTAATAAAATAAATTACTAGAATATATGTAGAATTGTTGAGAAAACAGCGTGTGAAACAATAACAGCAACAAAGACATTTAAATAGAATGAGACACAGTGCTGTGCACTATATAAATGATTTATTTAACATGAAAGACAGTCATTGCACCCATCAACAATGCTCTTTGTAAACATAATGTATTAATATGCCCTTATTTTTTTGCTTTTGAAAATATCAAGTAAGATCTGGACTTTTGGAAATAGTTACAACGCATTTTGACTTTAATTATTAATTTAATCGCTAGCATAAGCTAATTGTATGCAGTGTTGTACGGATCTTAGGAAATGAAAGAGATAAACCCATGATTTATATTAACTGCTAATCAATGTAATTCCTGCTTACATGTATTTGTAATTCCAAATGAAATGAATGATTTATTAGTCTATTTTTTCAACCCGCACAGTAAATTTTTTTTTTTTTTATCACAGTGAGTTATATATTATTGATAAGTTAAATATTACAGTGGCTTTACAATAAGGGGCGGACCATTACTTAGTTGGGGGGTGGGGGGGGGGGGCTCGAGTAAATCTTTTTCGAACAAACAATTTTTTTCACATGGCCATATTATGTAAACATTTTTTTTCACACGATGACGCTAACAAACATTTTTTTTTAATCAGTACTTTAATGTCAACATTTTTTTTCGCATACAAAATGGACCAAGACTTCTCAAATTTTAATTAATTTGTATTTATTACTAGTATATTAAAACAGTGTGGAATGTATTGAAAATACTACTAATATTTATATGTCAATGTTGAAAATTAATTGAAATAAATCAACACTTTTCACATGTGAAGCTTCAAAGAACCATATACATTTTTTACCTCACCTGTCAGATTACCTTTTAGCCGTCAACGCGTTTAACTGTACGTCCAGTATTAATATGTGCACAATAGTTTATTTTTCATTCAATTTTCATCAATCTTACACACAACTTGTATGCCTAATAGATTGTCATTCCATGGTTGAATCATGCTCCATGGCGGAAAATTGACTTGCCCCAGGCCCAGGGGTCCATCAAATGTTTTAGTATAAACCGTAGCTGGACCTTTTTTTCAATTTTCATCAAATTTATACACAGTGTATTTGGCTATATGATCATCATTCCATTGTTGAATAATGCCCCTGGGGTCCATCAAAATTTGTAAGTATAAACCATAGCTGGGTTATTTTTCATTCGATTTTCTCCAAATTTACACACAATAGTAAAATATGCAAATACGCGGCCTATATGCATCACTGTGACAAGTGAACCTCTCTTATATTTGGTAATCCGCAGCTCATAAGTAATACTCCGAAGATCTGATAGGCTTGATATTTGAATATATATACCCTGGGCGTATAAATGAGAACTTTTTCCATCGGCAAAGGTCCAAAAAGTAGCATTTTTCAGAAAAAGCTCATGGGCTTTCATGCACAGGGATATGGTACACAGAATATACTGATTGCATGCAAAGAACGCTTCATGTAATTATGAATACAAATGGATACTAAAAACTTTTGGTAACATATATTGAATTTTTAAGCGATAAATGTAAAAATAAAGTTTTCGACTCAATTGTATATTGATAATCAGATTGAGAGACCTGTTCGCAGTATAAGGAAGATGTCACTGACATTCAAAAAAATTTTGAAGGAACTTCTTCATTCATGGTATAATATGTACAATGTATATCATTTCAGTATGAAAATGAGAAAATAGATAATAAAGTATTTGGCATATTCAGAATATTTGTGTTAATGTTTGAAATACAGAATACAGATGGAATACATTAGCATCACTGCCATCAATAAACATACTGTAAGTAAAAATGAATGCCATAAACGCGTAAAAATCGACATTTGTGCAAACAATTTTTTTTTCTTTACAAATGGAACGAACATTTGTTTTCCTTTCTAAATAAAAACAAACAATTTTTTTCCATGTTTTACTCGCGCACCCCCCAACTAAGTAATGGCCCACCCCTAAGTAACCCATGAAGTATTCAATTACTATATTTCCAGACATTATTTTTGTTTATTGTCTTTAGTTCAAATTTGATCGGAATAATTAAGACTGATTAATCATTTTATTTAAGACCAAATCTGAAACTATGAAGAAACAGAAATTACATTAGAAGTTAGGAAAAATCATGAGACCATTCAAAGGGGATGAACGAGAAAGATAAAGAATGGATTGGCACATTTTTAAACGGTACAGCTCTGTTGGGGCTTGTATCAGTAGACTACATGTGATTTGACTTTAAAACAAAACAGTTTGAATACTCATCTAAAGATAAGCATACAGCGAATTCTGAAGTATTAGAAAAAAAAATCAGTTAATACTCGGTCATCAAAATTTTGTTCCATAAAAACTAGTATAAAGAAAGAATGCCATTTTTGGTGTAAGGGTAAAGAAATTAGCTTTTGTATTTTTCATATACATTAATACTATGAATAGGCATTGCCTAAAACCAACCACAGTTAGTGATTTCAAAGGGTAAAAAAATTGTATAAATATGTGCTCTTCTTGATAGCAGGTTTTAAAAATGAACTTTAAAAAGGACTATATTTCTTATTCCTAGTTAAATACTTTTCAAAAAACCGTAAATGTTAAAAAAAAATATTGGTATTTCGGAATGTGTAGAAGTTGGAGTATCCAAATGTCCAGTTTGGGACACATGCCCTTCAGAAAGGATCTGGCTCAAAAAGATCTAACACGTTAATGACTCCTACTAGGAGGTCCTGGTTGGGCATTGCATGCGTGTGACATACATTGTTTGATCAACGTTAAGTAAAGCGTTCACATCACACGTATGCTGGAAAGAGTACTGATTTGTTTATGAACGTAGTAATTTTTTCTCCATATGAAATACCATTAAATTCCCTGAAGTATATATCAAATTAAAAGAAATGGAAAAATAATGCTTCTCGGGTGTGTCTATATAATATATATCTGTGTAATAAGTGTTTTATTTGGCATTTCATTTTCGAATCGGCACTGTGTACAAGTAGGCCGCAAATGTAAATGGTGAATAAAAAACAAACCTGTGTGTTTACAATAATGAGACAATATGTGGGACATGATTTGTAATTTATTGATGTACTTACACAAGAAATACTCGTGAAAGAAGTATGAAATTGTAAAGACAGTGGATCTGTCGTGCATGTGATTTAAATGAAGCATTGTTTTTACACAAAGAGTGAGAGAAAAAAAATGGCGACCAAAATTGAAGGCATTAGTAGGAGACATCAGGACAGTCAGAATCATAGATGCATTGTGCCAAGCCTTATGCTGCGGCTGTTATAAAGCAATGAGAAAAAAATATCATGCTGTCTTGTTTTTGAAAACGTGAGGACGCGTGAAGTTACATTATCAAATCATTTTTGCCAGATGCACTGTAGACATCCTGTTTAACATTAGAGAGATAGTGCGCCGTGAGGTTACGTCTAACCAAAATTGTTTGGCTGACATTTCTCACATGCACGTGGGCCGTTTCGTAACTGACCTTGTATGGCTGGATATTTTAAAAGTTCTATTTATCAATTGCCTTAAAAAAGGCACTTTTTTTACCTATATACTATATACAACGTAATTGGTTTATTTATTTAATTTTTATTCCTTATTCGATAGGTTTTATTGAGGGGCAGAAGCATCGTACAAGAAAAGAAAATTTTCCTCAAACTCTCTCTCATTCTGCATCTTCTCTCTGATGGCCTCTTTCTGGAGAACGACTTCGATGAGGAGTATGAAGATAATAATGGTGAGAATATGGATGGTGATCACCATATGGATGAGGGAGAGAACAACAATGAATTTGATGGAACGAAAACTATTGAAGATAAAAACCAACTAATCTTTGATGGCATGGTTCTTGAATGTTTTGATGAAGATACTGAGCAGAGTCAAAATGGTCTTAAAGTCGATGCAAATTTGCCCAAACAAAATGACGTACCAGATAATGATAAGGTTGAATTTGTTGAATCAAAAAATGAGGAATCCACAAGTGTAATGTGTGATATTTTGGAAAAATCTTTTGAGGGAATGAAACCTGCTAGTCCAAAAGGACCAACGAACTGTTTCTAGTAGGGATTAGTTTACTCTATACCATACTAAAAGTTTACCAAAGTAGGACAGTCAGAAAATGTGTTTTTCAAGATGGCGTCCAAGATGGCTGCCAAACCTATTAATGGTCATAACTATGTACCTATCCTTACCAAGTTGATGATCTTGGTGTCTAAATCCAGGTATTGTGGGGCAAGGAACACATTAAGACTATTAGAAATTAAAAAGGGCCATTATTTAACAGGTTAAATGGAATTTTCTATAAATTTTCCTGAAAAATGTGTTGAATGCTGTATATATCCCTGCCCCCATCTAATAAATCATCTTTGAAGCGTATGATGAAAGGTTATCTTTGTAATCCAGATTCAGAACCATATGACACCCACAGTTTGAAAAAGCATCTAAAGATCATTTTTGATTAATTTTTGTGAAGGCGAAGGTGTGGACAGTATTGTAACAATGAGAGAACAAACGTGACTGATTCTGAGGTCATATTACAAGCAAAAGTGTCAGGAAGGTGATGAAGAATCTCAGAAACGTGCTGTCATTGAAACTGCTGCTAAATTAATCAAAATTGACATAAAATCTCAGGTGTCTACAGTGACAAATCAGTATCCAAGTTCTGATGATTTAAACCTTGATTCAGCTCTATTGTTCATTCCGACTAGTCTGCGGACAGCACTGGAGATATTGTTTGTGGACAAAGACGCAAGATGCAAAGCTGCGGCAGTTGGTCAAGCCATAATTCAAGCAGTTTGCCCAAGATCTATCATTGCACCACTACAAATAGGACTTGCTGTGCAAATCCATCATCTCTATCGTTCAAGTCTCATTGTTGATACTCTACACGAAATGGGATTCTGTTCTTCGTACACTGAAGTGATGAGATTTGAAAAAAATGCCGCAGATTGTGTGGAGCCTGGTGGTGATGTAGATTTGCTGGATATGGCTGTCCTCTTTGCTGCTGATAATGTGGACCACAATATTATCATGCTCATGGAAGGGACTGGTCTCAAAAATATACTTGAGACTGTCTTTGGAGAAAATGCAGTCATGCACATGATGACAGAGAAAGCTGTCCAGAGAGCTTTGCGGGGCCATCTTCTTGTTGACAAGTGCCTACACAGTCAGCTTGTAACAGAAATGGCCAAAGACAATTCTGAAATTCAAACATTGCTAGATCAAGCCGAGGAACTGTACTCTTCCCTTCTTAACAGAGAGACAACACTGAGGGATGCTGCTTGTGCTGAGGTGTTGATCAAACTTGATACAGTAATAGAGAGTAAAAAATGTGAACTTGCTCAGACCTCGAAGACGAGCCAGTTGTGGTTGAATTAACAGCGCATGGTTGCCATGGTAAGAATGTTGATCAAGGCAGATCATACTGGGTCCTGGTTGATGCATTTGCAGGCAGCGTCTGATTGGTTACCTGTCTTTGCTACAGCTGGACACTTCAATTACCTGAGATCAGCTTATTACTATCTTCAGCAAATGAACAACCTGGAGGGACAACACACAGATATTTATCAAAAGTTTCATGATGGGTTTCATGTTGTTCATAGGAGCAATCAGTGCTGGGCAGGGCTTAGTACTGATATTGTCATTGAACCAACCTTAATGCGGTCTCTAAAGAGCACTGGTGGTTTAACTCGAGGCATTGGGATGACCGAGGACATGCAAAACCTTTAGACTTTATCTGCACCTGTAACATCTGAGCATAATATTGCAATGCAGGATTTCACAAACGTAAAATATACTACCACAAAGAATCAACTAAAGCACCCATGAAAATCTGATCCTACTCTGAGGAACATTGTCACTGGGATAGTGGCTGGGCCAGATGTGAATGTACATGACTTCAAATTGGTTGGGGAAAATATCATTAAGAATATAATTGAAAAGGCTGCATTTACCTACAAATTCAAGCGTAAAGAAAGAGCACGAACACTTGGAAATATCTCAGCTGTGAAGGTTGCTCCTGATCGTACCATTGATCCTGCCCTTCTGTTCCAGTGTTTCCTTCTTGTTTTGAAGTCAGGAGATTTTTCTCTTGAAGAGGTTTTAGAGTATGAGCTAAGCCCTTATCCTTCAGCTCTATTCGAGACGAGGAACATTCTTCGAAACGCAATTCACGCAATTCAAGAGCATGTTGCAGATTTATCAAGTATGGCTGTGATTAACAATATTTTGCTTGATGGTGGCTCTTTGATCCATCGTTTATCATGGAAGAAAGGCCCGGGACTCATATGGTTCAATAGCTGAGTCTTATGCACTCTACACTGAGAAACATTATGGGCGGGCAACAGTTGTGTTTGATGGTTATGGTGAAGGTCCTTCGATAAAAGACAATGCACATCAACAACTAGGAAACACTGCACATTCAATAGTTAGTTTCACTGCAGACACAGAGTTTTCAGGCAAAATGGAGGACTTTGTCGCGTGACAAAAACAAAGCAAACATGATTGCTCTCATCAGTCCAGCATTAACTAAAAAAGGATGCCATGTCATTCAGTCACCGGGAGATTAAGGCAACTGTTGAACAATCTCATCATTGCAAGGCAACATTGGTCGGTGAGGATACAGACTTGCTTATCTTGCTCCTTCATTACGCCAGAACAGACAACAAGATCATTTACTTCCGTTCTGATACAAGCAAAGAATGCAAAGTGTGTAATATTAACCTGTTAAAAGAAACTTTAGGAGATGTTTTGTGCAACGAGTTGTTTTTTGTCAATGCCTACTCAGGATGTGATTCTACTTCAAGAATCTTTGGCATTGGAAAAAAGTCAGTCTTCCAGAGGTTAGTGAAATCTGATCCGGTCATTAAATCCTCTGCTAGTGCATTCATTATTCAACATAAATCTCAAAAAGACATATCAGATCTCGGTGAGATCCTGATGGTTAATCTCTTTGGTGGCAAGCCTAATTACACGATATCATCCATGCGCCATATCATTTTCACCAAAAAAGTGGAAAATGCTCAAGCTTTTGTTACTTATGAACGTTTTCCCCCAACATCAGCTGCAACAAGATTCCATTGCCAGAATGTATACTTCCAAATTATGGTATGGATGGGTATGGGAAATGAAATGGACCCAACTGAATGGGGATATGGAAACAGGAAAATGATCAATTAATTCCAATTATGACCCATAACAGTGCTGCACCTGAGGAATTTTTGAAAATAATTAATTGCAACTTTTCAAAGGAGTGCAAATCCTCTAAATGTGACTGCAGACGCTACGGGCTCCCCTGCACTGCTGCATGTGGCACTTGCCAAACTGAAAACTGTGATAATCCAAACAATACTGAAGAAGTTGAAACTGTGGATGATGGTATAGATGATGATGATGATGCTCAATAATGAATGTTATGAAACTTTATCTGTAGAGAAAGGTGTAACTTAGAATGTTTTAGTTAATAAATTTTGGTCATGTCGAGGTGTTGCCTACTGTTATTGAAGCAATATAGAATTTTTGTGTTACAAATTAAGCCAAAATAGTTCTTGTATGTTCTAAATGTGTTCCTTACCTAAAAACCCCTATGTATACACACATTTATCATCAAATTTGAGAGGATAGTTACATAGTTATGATCATTTAGGGGATTTGGCAGCCATCTTGGCCGCCATCTTGAAAAAAAACACCTTTCCGGTGGTCCAACTTTGGTAAACTTTTAGTATATCATAAAGTATACTGTTCCCTACCAGAATCAGTTAAGAAACCTTTTGTAGCAATTTTTTGTGGGTTAAACTCATATGTAGGAGAGACTGAACGGGCTTTAAAACCCAGGTTTATGGAACATGGACAATGAAATAGATACATGTGGCTTACACTGAGCAACCTAACCGCTATTCTTCACGGTCACACACCTGCCTAGCACATGTCTGTCTAGCTGTCTAGACAATCACTTAAGCGGTAGTACAGTGCAACTCATAAAACTTGCTCTAGGGAGTGACCAATACACACCCTGGGAAGGGATATAAACATGAAAAACTGCTCCAAGGAGCCTCGCTGCCCTTACATAACTAAACTTTTATAATGTGTAAGTTTTCCTGTAGGGAAATGATTAGACGTGCATAATACATGAATTTCCACAAAACAAAAGAGGAACTAGATCAAAAGTGTTCAAAGAACACTGCGTCGCTAGAACGACGTTGACTTATGGCCAATTAAGATATATACTGAAATGATGTATACTTTACAATCAAGAAATGAATAATTTGAGGAGAAAACATCAGAATGAATGAGAATCAATATACTCAGGCAAAAGATATTTGTGTTGCAATACAATAGTACTGTTTGAATAACAGATACTAATCAATATCAGTTTCAAACCCAATAATCAATATTTGCTGCTTGGGTTGGAATATCGATTTTTCTTGGTGCCTTAATTGCATTGAATATCAGTAAGAGTATCATGAATGGGCTTCTAGAAACCACAGTTTAATTGGCAGATTGCCCAAAATCGAATCACTTTGGTGTCAGCTCAAACCTCATAGTTGTGTAAAGTTTGAACGAAATCGGTTCATCGGTACGCCCGCTAGCTTGTCCGGAGACATACATAGTTAGTTAGTTAGTTAGTTAGTTACATAGTTAGTTACAAACGAACTAAACACAATGCTTGCTTCAGCAGCTGAGCTGAAGCGACGCAATAAAGTCCAGGTGTAGAGTACCGTATTTCCGTGTTTTGTAGTCTATGCCCAGATTATAGCCTCCCTTCATTTATAAGACACAATTTTGAATTAATAAACATCTCACTCGTATTAACGCCCTATGCACATCCTGTCACCCTCGCCTCATGCACACTCTGCAAGTAACTTTTTTTGGTTAAAATTCCGGGAACTGTTTATTGATTAGCGCTGGTGACTTCATCCATTGTGAGAAGCTGGAATAGGGATTGTTACAAATATCTAATCATAATGGTATTGTCTGGAAAAACCTAAACTAAATAAAAGGTTGAAGAAAGCAATCCATTTTTATATTAACTTAACACATACACGTAGGAGAAATGGTTCTCTCGTATTAACGCCCTATGCGCATTCTGTCACCTTCGTCCCATGCAGACTCTGCAAGCAATTTTTTTTCACTTTATGAGAATTGTTTATTGATTAGTGCTGGTGATGTCATCCATTGTGAGAAGCTGTAATAGGAAAATTGACACCTGTTGTGTTACGAATATCTTATAATAATGGTATTGTTTAGAAGAACCTAAACTAAATAAAAGTTTGAAGAAAGCAATCCATTTTTAGATTAACTTAACACATGCACGTAGGAGAAATGGTACTCTTGAGTTGCATCTTATTCTCTTTTCTTTTAGTTTTAGTTTTGATTTGTATTTTGAAGAGGTACTGTACCTAGAAGGAATGCTAAATATATGAAATGCATTATAAATATTTTGGTAAAATATTGTAAAAATTTTGAAGTTATAGAGAACAACTAAACGATAAGAAAATAGGATGAGACCTCACGTTGGTCACTTCGTCAGCAAACTTATATAGGTTCACTGATAGATATAGATGTTTTTTGTAGCTTAAGAAGTCAAGTGTGGTGAGAGAGCATAAATACTGCCAAAAGACTCTTATTGAAAAAAGTATTTTGGAAGACCATAACTACTGCCGAAAGACTCTTGAAGAAATTGAAAAGTTCATGGTTGAAGGAAAAAATATGTTGGAAGAAGAAAGCACGACTGAAGAGGGCATGGTTGAAAAGAGTAGAATGATTGAAGAGAGCATGGTTCAAGAAAAGGGCATCATTGAAAAAGAGGATGTGGTTGAAGAAAAAAGAACCATGGCTGAAGAGAGGAGCATAGCTCAAGAAATGGGTATAGTTGAAAGAGAGGGCATAGTTAGAGAAGAAATTACAATGGTTCAAGAAAAGGATTTGGTTGAAGGAGAGAGAAAAATGGTTGAAGAAGAAAGCATGTTTGAAGAAAATACTTTTGTTGAAGGAAGTACATGTAGTATGGTTTTAAAAAAGAGTGTTGTTGAAGAAAAAAGTGTGATTAAAGAAACGAGCATGCTTCAGAAAAACAGTGAAGAAAAGAGCAAGGTTAATAAAGAGAGTATGGTTAAAGGAAAGAAATATAAATGTGTCATGCAAAAGTTCAGCTATGGAAAGTTCATATTGAGAGATGAGAGTTCAGAAGTCAGTATAAAAGAAAATGTAGTTCCTGTTGATGACACTGAAATTCGGATAACAATTAAGTTGCCTATGTCTGAAAGATTGTCAAATCTCAATGATTGGTTCAATAGCACATTCACGTCTAAGAGAGATGTACAAATAAACTTCATTACTGAAGTTAAAAAGATGGTTGAGGGTGGGAGAGACATGAAGAATTTTTTTATTGTAGTTAATGTACATGCAGAGCCTCAACATGAAGATTTCTTACAGAAGGCATACATTTGTGGCCCCATTGATCTTGAGGAAAAAATGGCAAAAACGTCATCAAATGCGCCAAAGAAGATCCCTTTACTGAAATCAACACCTGACAGCTGTATGGCTGATTTGAACATGCTCATTGCAATGGAAATTAAAGCAGCGGCACAAATGCCCAAAAATGCTACTAAGTTTGACATCTGTGTGATTAAAATCAACCTTCCGGCCTCAGAGGACCCAATTTTAGATGTGATAACACAGCAAATGGTGCAGTACACTTCAGGAAAAACAGAAATGTTTGGCCATGATTATAGTAGATTTTTATCAAAGGCATTAGAAAACCCTAATACCAAGGGGAAATTGAAATTTGAGTGCCCATTTTGTGGTGATGTGTATAAAAGCACTTCATTAGACTGTATTTTGCAAAAATTTTCTTCACATTTTAACAAGCAGCATATGCATCGTCACGGTCAGTACAAACGAATTTATTATGACACATTGGTACTTTTTGAGGCAAAGGATCTGTGGGTGGACAATCCCTGTTCGGCCATATTACCCCAAATATTTGTGTGTCCAATTTGTAACTATGCCACAACAAAAAGACACCCATATTACTCGCATCTCTCAAGCCACAAAAAGCTAGCAACGTTCCATGTGTGCTACAAATGCATTATTTCATTTGATTCACATCCAATGTTATTTGCACATTATGAAAGTGAGCACAATATCAAAGTAGATTGCCCTTACCCCCCACTTTTTCAACAGCTTACTGTTAAATCAGATAAGGGAGCCCATGGACCAGCATTCAGAACAAAAAGGCAAATAAATGGAGAAGACCGGGTATTGCTAGAAAAGATGGTGTTGAAGCATCCATTGATAGAGGATGTATTAGTTAATAAACCACAAGAATTTGAGGCAAAGAAGAGCCTTGTTTGGAAACTTTTGACACGTACCAACTCTCGGAATATTGAAGTCAATGAAACGCCAGTGATTCAAGAGACAGAGAGCAATGTAGCTTGTAAAGAGGTGCAAGATAACCTTATATTAGTTGTTTATCAAGAGCCAAATGAAAATCACAAACTTGTTTGCTATGCTTGTTGCGTTCATTTTGAAACCATACTTGATAAAAGTTGGCATCATATTGAAGAACATGTTCTTTCTAGTTTGTCAGTTGAGCAAAAGGCTGCAATTTCTAAAATTTATGATGATCCAATTAAATGCACATTCTGTGATGAAAAGTTCAAATCCAACTTGGATTTGATTAATCATAGATACATCAAACACAATGAGCTCCTTGTACCAGCGCCACAGTTGAAAGGAATGCAAACTGTGTGTGAAACCACGCGAAAGAAACCGATAATATCACAAAAGAGGTATGAGTTTTACAAACGTTTTGGTGAGCGATGTAATGTAGATACGTGGCAGAAGCATCTGCCAGAAGAGCTACTTTGCTGTGATCAATGTGAGGAAGTGTTTGCGCCAACAATGCGGGCGTCATTTGTAAACCATCAAATTAAAGAGCACAACATATCACCTGACTTCATTTGCAAAACATGCGGCAAGGCATTTTTGAATGAAAGTGCCCTCGAGAACCATCAGACAACACAGCATCCATATGAAAGCCTGCTTTCTAATCCACCGCCTCAAGATGTGATGTGCGAAAAATGTGGCTATGTATGTAAAACTTTATCACTATTACGGAGACACCTAGACCGCGTACATCACTGTGAGCTGAAATGTGGTCGGTGTAGCAAGGTGTTTAACAAACACTGGTCCTATACTAGACATATTAATGAAATCAATTGTCTAAATGACAGTAATTTTGTACCCACTTCGCAACCAGCACAGCCTAAAAAATATCGAATATGTCGTAAATGTAATAAACATTTTTACAATTTATCAGAATATTTACAGCATAAGGCAGAAATAAACTGCAATAATGATCCGCAGTTTGTGCCTCACACCTGGAAGAGTAGAGTGCAAGAAACATTTACGTCGTGTCCGCGATGCTTCAAAATCTTCACAGTTCATGAAAATCTTGAAAGACATCTCAAGTCTATAAACTGTAATGATGATCCAAATTTTGTTGCTAACAAGAAAGCGGGGAAAAAAAAGAGCCGCCCTTACAAATTTTGTGAAAAATGTGGACGTCCTTTATATTCTGCTTGGAGCTATAAACATCACATAAATACAGTTAATTGTTTAAATTCACCAGATTTTGTGCCTTGTTTTAATCATACAGCAGCTTATAATTATAAGTGGAATTGTCCCAAGTGTGGAAAATTATTTACACACCGAGGTTCTGGGAGTGATCATAGGAAAAGAGTGAATTGCTTGAATGACCCAAATTTTATTCCCATTCTTCCCCCCTCAAAATTAAAACGTCGCGGACAAAGACTGAAATTGCCAGCCAAGAAGAGACAAAATAACATTAGCTCTGCGAATGAAGACACAAAGACGGAAAAAAAAACAAGTATGCCATTTACTGCAAAGCAAGTAGGGGATAATTTTTTGTCCTTCAACAACCTTGACCATAGTTCTGTAGACACACATAATGTGGATAGCTTGGATGCTATCAATACTGATATGATAACTACTATGGATGATTCAAACTCTCCAAGTGCACAAATAAATGGAAATTTTACTCTGGATATGCTAGCAGATGTAGCAACTGATGTATCAAGTCAGACAAAAAGTTTTGTTGCACAACACATTTATGGCAAAGAAGCATCAAGCTTCAGTGGAATAGCGTCTTCTAACGTGTCAACATCCACATTGTGTGGAACCAACACTGTTGGAAACATACCAATGATTCCAGCAGAGCTCCAATCAAGCTCCAATGCAATCTCTACTTGTGACATTGTGCCAACTTCCACATTGCCAGCTGCCGACATGCCAATCAACGAGCTTGAATCTGCATGTAACATGCAGTCTATGGATAGTGCATCATGTGACTCAAGGTTGGAGCTTTCAAGTTTACTTACTGAAGGCTCAAAGATTGTTGTTCCAGAGGGGTTTCGTCTGGTGCAGGGTGTGGATGGACAGTTTTACCTAATGCGGATGGATATTGCTCAGGAAATTCATCATACATAATGAACGAGAAATCTAGAAATATTCTGAAGAGTTTCCTGCAACAGGTATATATGAGATCTGAAAATTAGACTTTTACAGCTAAGTACATGTAGATTCAATACCTAAATGTACAACTGCTGATATCAGGCTCACTTAAAAGTATCCTATTTGGTGAATCGCATTTGGTCTCATATTATTGTTCTTATATTTCTTTTTAGTGCTAGTACTTGTCAAAATAAAATAAAACAAATATATTAAAATTTAGTCTAAACTGAGAATTTGATTTTAATCGTTTTCGAACTCAAAGGTTCCTTTTCAAATAACTTCTATAAAATCAAAAGTAAATTACATTAGAACAATAATACGATATCAGGCTATGCCAAAGATATTGTTGGTTGGTAATATTTTCTCAGTGTAAGAATGAAGGTAAAAGTGCTATGATGTTTGCAACCTGCAGATACATATTGTTATTTAATTGTTATAGTGGTGATTGAAAATGAGAAACATATGCTTGCGAAAAACCACATATAACATTTTAATATGTCGTTTTATTTTTATATATCAATCTGCAACACACAAGTTCAAGCTTATTTTCATTTTGTGAGACTGAAATATGCGATAGGTAAATCTTAAATGTTCTATTTTTGTGAAAGATTTTGGATTTCCAAACAAAATCATCATAATAGATAATTCAGATGTGGATAGCTAGACTACATGCACAATATTGGGAGATTGTGATTAATAAGTTAAGTTACTTATGAAACAAGTTCTATTGGTGTTCAAATGTAGGGCTGTAAAATCTGTTTGCAAGGTAAATCTACATACATTTTGTACAGCATTAAATATTTCAGTGTATGTTGTTGCACATAATGCATATGTTATAAATATCCACAAGAAATAAATTTCATTATCAGAATATACGTTAAAAAAAATCAGATTTAGTATTAAGACATAAAATTATTTGCAAGCAATAACAATGGTGAATGGTAGAGCTATTTCAAACAGACATATGTACAAAATTTAATTCATTTAAAAAGAGCATCATATTTAGGTAATAAGATGTATTAAGTGATTGAGTTTGATAGTTACATTAGAACGTTGCACATTTTATCCTATTTTGTCATTGCTTACGGACACCATATATATACAACTTTGTGTAGTAGGCTGGGTTTTGTCATCAAATAATAAAATATCTGCATGCTTTATACATATAAATGTATATATGTGCCATTGCATAAAATGCAATGATATGAATAGTACTTTATTAGGTTGTGTGATTTAATTGTACATATTTAGTCCAATTGTCCTGATGGTATGACAGCGAAGTTTGCTGATTTGTACAGTTTGCATTGTGTTTTCTGGTAATATTCCAATAAGCAAACATAATCATGTCACATCTAGTTTTCTCCATTTACCTATGATTACATCAATAGTAATAATTATTTCAGAAGTTTAAAATTAATAGCAATATTGTTGAATATTTTTATGAACATTTTGAACATTACAAAATGTATTATTGTGACTATGCATTGTAAAACTTACTTGAAGAATAGCACCATATGTATGACATTTACATAAATAGCTGGTTGTCATGACCTGCATTGTACAAAGGAAATGTAATAAAATCTTCTTTTTTTAAAGTTTAAGTGTTTCCTTCTCAAAACATTGCACTTTGGTCGCTTTGAAGCATTCAATATGTGGGGTACTTTCCCCTTGCATGGGCTGTAGCTATATATGAGGCAAGAGAGGCAACTGCCTCTGCTATGTTCTGGGTGTTTTTTGTTGTTGTTAAACCCTGAATGAAACTGGGTTATAACATACTTGTTTTAAGGTTAAAGGTTGTCTGATATAGCCTCAGAAGCTATGAAAAAGGGCTAGATTCAAATATTTGCGTTAGGGTGCTGAAAGGGGGTCAAGGCCCCAAGCCCCCCAAGAAAAGCTGCAAGCCTATGGTGTTTGCCTGCAACCTTGACCAACATATTTTGCCTCAAACAAATTCCTGATGTCATCAAATGTAATTAGCCCTCTGATGTCATTTGCTCAATGAGCAACTAACAAAATTGCAATATTGTGAGACCATTTATTGTTGTGAAAGCCTTTGCTGAAAATAAATGACACAAAATTAATGTACTCCTTACAGTTACATGTATTTCATTTCATTCTTAAGATTTATCAAATCAACTGTCAACTGCCAGCACACAACCCTTTACATCCAAATCATGCAAATCGCTAGTTTTTTTATGATTCCAGAAATATTTCACCTAGCCTTTCTAAAGACTATGATATTTATAATTTAGTTTAAATATTCATATTTAGTTTTCTTCATATTAAAACAGCCACACATAACACAACTCTGTTCACATGCATGTGCATATCTTGGACTGACTCTAATAGACTGATGTTTAAATGTCATATCAAGAATACAATGTCGCTAAACTGAGACATTTAGACTGCAGCTGTTTCTGAGTGCTATGATCACAGGTTTCAATAATCTTTTTAAATGGTATTCTTGGCCTTGACAAAGGCTATATTTCATCATTATCTTTTGTTTTTTTCATGTGTAAAAAAAATATATACGTTAAGTGTTGCAGCACCCATCCCCACTACCCCCCGCCCCCCCCCCCACACACACACACAAAAAAAAATATATAAAAAAAATATTCAAATGATTTTTACCCTTCGATCTGCATTTACACGAATGTGAGATTTTAAGATTAATGTCATGACACACTATAATATCTAGATTTACCATGAATCTTCTTTTGAAGAAAAATGTTCGAAGTGTTTGTTATTGTAAAATTTGACTTGACAACATTTTCCCTGTATGATTTACCCATAAATTTGTAGAATTTATTTCTCAATAAAAAGGAACAATGACTCAATAGTCAGGGTAAATTTATTTCATGAATCGGAAAGCTTTGTGTGTTCATATACTGTAAAACTAGAATATTTTGTGATTTTGTGATTTTTTTGTGATATTTGTGATTTTGTCCATCCTGGACCTACTTTACACAGGCTGTTAATGTTTGTTGGCTATTTAAGTTTGCGTTTTTGCATCTACCCACAAAATTCGCAAATTAAATTGTGCGCAAACATTTCTAGTTTTACAGTATGTAAAGACTAAAAACAGTGCCTGGAAGCTCACCTAAGTGCAACAAACCAACGGGTGGATAGCTTTATGATTGACACCACGCGTGAACTCACGGAACTGAAAGCAAGCATAGAGTTCAACAGCAGAGAGACATGCGAAAAATTAAAAAGTATCGTTGAGAATAAAGCCCCTGAAACCACAGTCATTCCGCACCAAGTTACTGAGCGGATCAGCAAGATTGAGTCCACCATAGATGAACTGGCGGACCAAGTTGAGTATCTTGACAATTACTCTCGACGGCAGACTTTGCATGCATCTTCATACAGAGATAAACGTTTGCCATTCCTAGCAAATCCTAGCTAATCAAGCAGAAGCAGGGACCAATCATCCGATCACATAAGCCACTGCATTTTGTAGCATCAGGTCTTTCCCAAGCATTGTTAAGTGCAAATGATACGCTTTTGAATTAAATTTTCATAATTTGCACACTGAATATCTGATAAGGGCTGAGTCATTATTTAACTTCCCTTTCCTGTGGCATCTGCGGATTGCATATGCATCAATGTCAACACAGCTTCCTCTAGAAAATAATGAACCTTTCAGGCTGCATTGTATAATTTGTGGAAGAAGATGCCTCCATGCCCTTTAGCATCATATAGAATTTTCTGATCAAAATCCCAAATAGATTAAGAAGCCGTATGCGGCTCATGGTGGCCAGTGAAGTCTTCCTGCATATTATAATTGGACCTTGCTCCCTAATTTTGGGGAATCATTTGAGTGGTGGTGGGGCATTTAGTTTTGTTGTCACATATATACAGGTGGGGGCTTGGGAAATACATATTTCAGCGGTTCATGGAATTAGGAGGGGGGTGTCATATGTTAGATTTGCAAACCCGTGGGGGTCAATGTTATGTTGAGCGAGATGTTCACCACTAGTGAGTAGTGTACTAAATAATAATACATAATAATAATAATACATTATTCAAGATAATTGTTTTATTACCCAAATTGGTTTAAAATGAAAGAATGTTTAAAACATTACCATGCACAACAATATGACATGAACAGCAGTAAACCAAGGTATAAACAAGAGGCTCTAGGAGAGCCTTAATAGCTCACCTGTATCTATGTTCAATTTTTGGCAAAAAAGAGACAAAGTTGCACTGTAATTCCTACCCACATTACCACAAAAATTTAATTTAAAAAAAATCAGTTTGCATTATGACTAAATGCTGACTGTACAAGAGACAAAGTTGCACTATGACTTCCATCCATCTCCAGAGAACTTTAGCAGTATTGCAGTTTGCACTATGACTAACAGACAGACTAACTTTTACAGTAAAAAGGTTTGATGGACCCTGGGGCGGGTTCAATTTTACCCCCAGGGACATGTATAAAGTATGGAATGATGATCATATAGGCATACAACTTCTGTGAAAAAATGATGAAATTTGAATAAAAAATAAAGAAACTATTGTGCAAATATGAATTTTTGACAGATGGACGACAGATGACGGACGAAAGGTGATCACAAAAGCTCACCATGTCTATGACAGGTGAGCTAAAAAAATACATAACAAAAGCAATTTTAAAATTCCTGATAACATAAAGTGCTTGACTTACAAGTTTCGTTTAATTTATGTACAAGAAGCATCAGTTATACTGAGTGAATCAATCCATAAACCATGTACCAATAATGGTGCTCTTTAAAACTAATATTTTTATTTGCAATTGATCAATAACAAAGATGGTTTTATTGTGAATTTAGCCCTGGTCATGTTTAATTTCTTCGACATGAAATTCTCTTTAAACAACATGGTCATCAGAAACTGATGTGTATGTATTAAACTTTGCATTTTTTGCAAGTAGATAGATATCGATTGTGGCTATTTATAAATAAATTATGGTAGAAACAACTTTCAAGATTCTAAATCGAGCACAATGCACAATTTCGTTGCAACAATCGATCAGTAATAAAAACCCTAGAATTTGTCGAATTCTATACGGGTGCTAATTGCCAATTACAATATGATCCACTATGCACCATGCAGGTCACGTCGTTAAAAGTTTCTTTTTTTGTGTAAATATTATTTTTTCAATTGTTGTCTATTGGATTCAAATACCTGGGATTAGTATATTACGATCATTAACAAATATTCATCATCATTAGTTGAACGGGCTCATGACTTAGTGGATCATACATGTATGCATGGAAACAAATTTTTACATGGAATGTTTTACATGCCTAACCACTCTTTTTTCAATGCAATGCAATAAATTTTATCATTTTTTTTCCAAATCATTTTGTAACAAAATATGGAAACTTACATTTAATGACATAATGACAATGGTTTATGCAAGATCCTAAAAGAACAATACACATTTTAAGATAAAGCCAACCATCTTGGCCTTGGACCGAAAATGTTTAATATTTAGTAATCATCTAGGAGTTATATATTGTTGTTATTTGCCACTTTATGCAATTTATAGGATTATATTGAGTACAATTACAGAACAATCTCAAGTGAACAACATGAAAAGGTATACATTGGAGTACATTTGTGTTTAAAAACTGACTATAAGTAATGAAATAGAATCCTGAGAAGAGTACAGTAGAACCTCCAAGTAAGCCTACCTCTATAATAAGATCTCTTGTGGTCACAAACCTTCATAAAGAGACCACAATAAACCTTCATACGAAGACAACCTCTCCATGTATTGAGACCATTTGAGGCCAGCCCCATAGGTGGTCTTAATAGAGGTTCTTCTGTATTTCAAACCTTACTGCTAGGATATTGACAAATGTCATGAGATTGCTGGGGTATGAATAATACTTGTGCAACACTGGCCCGTAATTACCATATATGACTTTCCAAACGCATGGCCTTTTGAAAGTTTTCTGTTATAAAATAGAGCATTGAATGAATGCAATTTTAAGGGTACAAGAAAGGTTATTTTAAGCTTCTATTACATTCTATCTTCTCTCTTATTATTGCTTGCAATTTTACAAATCACACCTTATTGTGTAGGTAATAAACTTATCTAATGATATAAAATGGTTCGAAATATTCAGGTTAATGTAAAATTTTGTTATGAAGCAATAAGTCCAAATGTTACTGCTTTGTCTTGTGTATCATATAAATGAGAGAAAAAAATCGCAATCATCAAAAACACTATCTAATAACAAAATTAATATAATTATCTAAAAATGCATGCGTCAAATTTTTTATATCAAGTCAATTGATTAGTTTAAATGCAAGAGTTTGAAAAATACTCATTTTCTGAAATTTCTTGACAATCGATACAAAAAAATTCATAATTCAATAAAGAAAATAAAGAAATAAAAATCCATAGTAAGCTTTTTCTCAGAAGGCATATATTTTCAAATACATTGACATTTGTAGGCTTGATTTTATGGTTAAAGAGAAATTTGGTACGAAACATTCATTACCTACACAAATTTAGTTTTGAGATATTACTCATTAAGCATTGAACGACACTATTATGTTACTATAGTTAATGTCCATAAAATGTATCATAATATGAAAACTATTAACGATAAGATTCATTTCAAAAGTATGTTGTTCATTGTTTATAGTCTAAGAAATAAATAATGTGATAATTGATCCCATATAACCACTTAGTACAGCAAAGATTGAGTCACTCCTATGGGATGGTGTCCACAAAATGTGTCACAATAGGAAAACTATTGATGATAAAAGGTTCATTTCAAAATATGATGTTCTTTTATAGTTTAAAGTATAATAAACATTATGAGCTGAAAATTGATTATTTTCCCCTTATACTCTTAATGCTTTCAATATTGCGCATAATACACACCAGGTATGAGAAAGTGAGCCTATGGACAAACGTTTACGGTAATTACATGGCATCATACATGTATGTTTAGTTTTCCTGAGCAATATCCAAAGGGATAAGGTAAAACTGTTCATCCTCTCCTTGAACCAGACTAAACCCTGGTGGAACAATTATCTCCGACCCTTCAGTAAACACACTTGAAAACTCTAACTTTGTGTAACTTGATGCATTATCAATGGACTGTGTGCTTGCTTCAAGCTCTGCTTGATTCATTAGCATGTTGTCAACTGACATTATGGAAGTCGGTACAATGTCACAAGTTGAGACTGGATTGGAGCTTGATTGGAGCTCTGCTTCACTCATTGGAATATTGCCAACACTGTTGGCTCCATATAATGTGGAAGGCTCTACGTTACAAGTTGCAATTCCATAGGAGCTTGATACTTCTTTGCTATGGAAGTGTTGTGCAACAGAATGTTTTGTCTCACTTGCTTGAATATTTGAAGTTTTGAATATTTGAGAAACTGGTGTCGATGCATTACTTTGTTGGACATTTGCAGAGATACATTTGTCCTGTTCAGAGTGTAATGAGATGACGGCGCTTGTGGGTAGGCTGCACGATACATCAGTTGCTACATCTGCTAGCATATCCTGACCAAAATCTGTTTCCCTGAAGAAATTTAAACGTGCACTTGGAGTGTTTGAACCATCTATAGTTGTCATCGTATCAACATTTACAGCATCCAAGTTATCCACATTACTCGTACATACATCCAGATTACTATAATTATTCCCAAACTGCTTTGCAGTAAGTGACGTGCTTACATTCTCGCCAGTTTTTGTGCCTTCATTCAGAGAGCTAGTCTTGTTTTGTCTATCCTCAGCTGGTGATTTCAATATTTGTCTACATTGTGTTATTTGAGAGGAGGGGCGCCGGGGAATAAAATTCGGGTCTTTCAAGCAATTCACTTTATTCCTATGATCGCGAGCAGAAATTCGTTTGGTAAATGATTTTCCACACTTGGGACAGTCCCACTTAAAATTAAACGCTGCTGTATGATCAAAACGTGGTACAAAATCTGGCGCGTTTGTACAGTTCACTATATTGACATGTCGCTTGTAAATCATTTCAGAATAAATATTTTTCCCGCATCTTGGACAGTGTCTGGCAACCTGGACTTCTTTGGTAGGAACAGGTACAAAAGCAGGGTCGTCAGTGCAATTAACAGTTTTCAGATGCCTCGTCAGCCCCCTTGAAGAATGAAATCTCTTGGAGCACCGTGGACAAAAATCAATGTAAGGCTTACGCTTCCTCCTATGTCCCTGTCTAAACTTAGGGTCGTTGTTACAATTAACCGTATCCATGTGCTGTTTGTAGTCCGCAGTGTTGGTGAATCGTCGGTCACATCTGGAACACCGCTTCAAACGAATAGTATTGCCGCTTACGAATTCATCAACAGGCTCAAAATTGCTGTCATTTGTGCAGTTTACATTGACGACGTGCTCCTTGTACACAGCGAACAGCCCAAAAGTCTTGCTACACCTTGGACAAGTGTGTATCGCTTTTCCAGACAAACCACATGATTTAAGGTGACATTTCAAGCCAACCTCAGTCTTAACAACCTTCCCGCATCTTTCACAGACCTTTCCCTCCGTTGTCTGTGTCACATTTGCTGCCTGTTTACAAATCTTTCCCCCATTGGGTTTTTTCTTACAACGATGTTTGTTGAACACCGCCTCATTGTCAAACCCCTTACCACAGCGATGGCAGTTGTACGGCATGACAATGCCGTGAGCCTGTACCTGATGCTTCACAAAGCCGGTGTAATTTGATGGCACAAACTTCTTGTCACACTTGTCGCAGTATATGAGCTCTTCTGGCAAATACTTTATCCATAAGCGGATATCATTCGTATGACCAAATCGTTTCAAAAACTCGTACCGTTTCTGGGAGATGGTTACTTTCCTTTTTCCTAACACGGAGAGCCTGTCTGGTGAATGGTTTAGTACATGTACATTTTTATCGTTATGCTCACTATATTGGTGAATATACAGGTCGAATTTGGATCTCAATTTTTCATTGCAATTACCACATCTAAGTGGTTCATCCAATACTTTTTTCAACCTATCTTTTTCATTTCTTGAAATGTGAGCAAAAACATGCTCATCAAAGTGGTGTGTTATCTTATCAAACTGCGTTTTAAACACTACATGACAAACCAAGCATGTGACTTGGGTCACCTTCATTTTTTCTGCATTACTGTCACATTTCTCACGCAGTTGCAACAATTGTTTGGCCCTTAAATTGGTCTTTGCATCATGAAACAGCTGAACTTTTGTCTTGGTCAGAATCTTCCATATTGAATTTTTCACTTCATAAAATTTCTCTTTATACTGTGGGGACATTTTGTCAGCATTTTCAAGAAACACTTCCATTGTAGGATGCTTCATCACCATTGTTTCTAGTAATTCATGCACCTCTTTCTTTTTCATGATGTTCCTTCTAAAGGTCGGGCCACTTATGAAATCTTTGGATGTGCCGTCAGGATGCATTGTCGCATCTTCAGGGAGTTCAACAGTAAAGCTGGGTGGATTTGGGCAAATGACTTTGATGTCGTGTTCACTCTCGTAATGTGAAAACAATGTTGGGTAAGAATGAAACGACGTTTTGCATTGGTAGCACACATAGAATGTGGCAACATTGCGATGTCTCAGGAGATGAGAGTAATAGCTGTACCTTTTCGTAGTGGCATATTTACACACATAACACACGAAGACCTGTGGTAAAGTGGATGAACATGGGTTGTCAATCCAAAGATTCTTTGCCTCAAACAGCTCCAGAGTATCATAATAAATATAGCGGCTTAAATGACCACCAACATTTATCTTGCTTGTGTGTACGTGGCGAAAATGCCTTTCATACTCTGTCAAGGCTGTGAAAAGTCTTTCATTTTCACACAATTCAGCACAAAATGGACACTCGATTTTGAACTTGTGTTGCAACTCAAGCTTCATGTTTGACAAAAAATTGCTACAATCGTGGTGAAACATCTCCAAAACTTTTTGATGATCAATCATTGTATTTTTCTGTGCACTCATTTTGAACTCTGTGCTCTGTGAGACAGGTATGCTGACCTTGAATACACATACATCAGAGAGCAGTGAGCCAGACTTCCTCTCTGCACATTTCTCTTTATTCTCTAAACCTTCAATGTCATTTTTTATGATTGCATCAAGATCACTCAAGGTATTAGATTTTGTGAGATGCATCTGCAACGCTGTGTCCTCTTTTGATGATATCTTCTTTGCCATCTTCTCATTGAGATCAACAGGACCACAAATATACATCCCCTTTTCACTCTTATCAACATCTGTTAGAAAGTACGTCAGTTTAAAGTTTTTATTGTTTCCTATCATTTCCTTTAGATTGGCCACAAATCGTTTTTTACCAATATCACATGTTGTGAAGGTCTTGCTAAACCAGTCACTTACATTGGCTATTTTCTCCTCCAGTGAGAGATTTCCAGGTGGTGCCTTTTTCACCTTATCATCATTTTTGTTATCAATATTTTCAGTCATATCTTCATCAATGACAACTATGGCTTCATTTCGCATCACAAGCTCGTCTGGATGCAGCTGTGTTTGGAGCACACAACTCATTGGATGGATTTGACTGTCAGATTTTGAAGCAAATGGAATTCGCTCGGAGTAGCCACGGTCATTCTCCATGATATTTGTGATCTGCAAAAGTTAAAAGTTCTTTGATCAAATGTAATGGAGCATTTCAATTCATACTATACATTATGTACAGTTTAATAAAGATGATTCATAGTAACGTTGAATCTAAAATATCAAAATTTTAAAATGTTTAAGACTTACAAAAATAATTTGTTTAAAGAGTTAAAAAAATACAATAAAAACCTGTTGATTAAAGTTAGTTTTAACAGTTTTATATTCATATTTCTGGGTTTTGAAGGACTTAACTTGTGGTCAAATTATTTTAAAAAATTAAGAAGTTTGATTAAAACATCTTGCGTTACGTTACATACATGTAGGAAAAAATTTAAGATAATGTACTATGTGTCTATATATATTTTTTTTCAACACACAACATCAGTTTGAATACATTGAGATAATGTACATCACAACATAAAACAAAATATTTATCAACACAAATTAAGCTGGTCAAGTCTTTTTTTTAAATGTATTTTATACTTAATATATCATACATGTAATAACAATGTTTAAGTACGCTAAGGCCAAAGGGTTTTTTCTCTGTTTTAGGCCATTGCCCTCATTAGTTTTACCTAGGCATAACAAAAAAAAACATGATGAGCCACTCCACCAAATTACATTGTTATATGGACATTTTAATAAATGATTTGATTTGATTTGAAAAGCCCATAAAATTACCATTAACATAGTCCATGGGCTCCGTATACTTCTCCCCCGGGAGTTTTATAAAACATATTTTTTTGTACCTTAGATACTACTCTTAAGGAAAAATGACGTTTGCCCAAAATATTTGATGGCGAAATATATTTTTCGGGGTCAAACAGGGGTCATCGGGTCAAATCATCATCATCATCATCATCATCATCATCATCATCATCATCATCATCATCATCATCATCATCATCATCATCATCATCATCATCATCATCATCATCATCATCATCATCATCATCATCATCATCATCATCATCATCATCATCATCATCATCATCATCATCATCATCATCATCATCATCATCATCATCATCATCATCATCATCATCATCATCATCATCATCATCATCATCATCATCATCATCATCATCATCATCATCATCATCATCATCATCATCATCGGTGTTTTGATTAACGTGCAGGTGCTGGGGTAACGTCCACATCAGTGGACCCCCTTCCAGGTAGCTGGCTAGCTGCACGCATGGCTGTTCGTACACCGGATCTCCATGTGTTTTTCTCATGAGGATCGGTTTTTGAGAGTCCCCAGTCAAACAGGGGTCATTGTGGTCAAAATTTCATAAAATTGCATTTATCTCGATTAATAACAAATTTAGAGTAAAAACTTGTATTGACTTTAGATAGGAACATGTGTATGTGGAATCCAAATAAAACATCAGATTTGACCTTCGACCTATCCTTCAAGGTCAAACAGGGGTCATTGTGGTCAAAATTTCATAAAATTGCATTTATCTTGATTAATAACAATTTTAGAGTAACAACTTGTATTGACCTTAGATAGGAACATGTGTATGTGGAATCCAAATTAAACATCACATTTGACCTTTGACCTCTCCTTCAAGGTTACATTAGTAGGTCAATTTCATGAATTTTGTTCATGTTTGAGTTTACGAAAGAAATGAGCAGCTTTAAACATTTTATTTGCTAATAATCCATGATAAATTAGTTTTATTGATATAAGCATTTGTATTCTAGATTGGGATTACTTTTATGTTTAATTTTGATTAATACTTTATTAACTAATTATGCAAAAATATACGGACGGAATTAATATGATGGTAACTAAGAAAATGATGATAAACCATTTAACCAGTTAATTTATTAGACACCCAATCATAGGCGTTAGCTTGTCTACTCTGATCATATTCATAAAGAGAAGCCATTGAAACTTCCTTTGAATATGTTTCATCAGATTACAGAAAACTTGAGGATGTTGGATATTTAGTGGATGGTACCGTGATAGGTTAATCTTGACCTACTAAGGTTCCTGCGCAGCCTGTGTACTTGTCCTGTAATTACAAGTACTTAAATATTAGCGAAAGGATTTTTATATCATTTATGAAGTTAGTAAATCACTTACATTAATTATGTTAATGTAGAGAGAAACTAAGAGCTGAACAACGTTAATCATTTGTACAAAGATCACTTGAGTAATAGTGATGGACATTTCTGTTTTGCCTTGAACATATCTTTTCTGTGACTGGCAACTAGAATAGAATATGTAGATATATTGGAATTAATTAGCTAGATGTAAGTATTGACATCAGAGGATTATTTCTCCAAGTTTATAGGACTATATCACATATCTTCTCTCAGGACTTAAACCCTCGACGCTTACCACTGTGGCACCTATTCACAAAGCACTTAAGGCAGACCACCCGGGTTGGTCAGAATGTCCGAGTGGTCTAATGCGGCAGTTATACCTGTCTTAAGTGGTTGGTGAATAGGAGCCTCAGTACAGTGGTAGTGTATACTCAGGTGATACGGCTGTCAAACTCATTTAATAAATATTTCTAGTATCAAACAGGACGTGCATTTTCTCTATCCGTGGTACAATTCAATAAAGATCCAACATCCTCAACTTTTCTGTAATCTAATAAAGCATATTCAAAGGCAGTTTAAATGGCTATTTTTAATATGATCGGAGTTGACTAGCTCACTTTGGTGAGAAATCATTTATCATCTTTTTCTTAAAATTATCTGTTTGTTATCTATGCACCGACACAGATGGAATTTTTTCTGCATATATTCTTGCATACTTGTCTTATTTATGTTTTCTACATTCATCATGGTATTTAGCTTCCTTGCCTTCAAATCTACATCTATCACTTTACACAGCATCCTTTCATAACTCTCTCTGAACCCTGTCTTCCCTGCAGTTTCTGTTTTACATGTCCAACTTTCACTAGAAAGAAATTTGCCAGGAAGAATTAATTCTGGAGTATTTTTCACAAATAAGCAGAAATCACAAGTGAATGTTATTGATAAATTTGATTTTTTTTTTTTATTGATAGTTCAACCTCTGGATCTTGATCTGATTTTCATTTTATTGCTTTTAGATATTTGAGATTTGTGAATTTGCTGTAGCATTCTTTGTGATAACCATAGCATTTACTGCCATATTCAGTTGGTACACTTTGCAAATTTCATCATAATGTTGTTTTTTGATCCTTTAAACTATGTCTCACTTCAATTGTTTCTTAATTTTCCCCAAACTGAATCTGATAAATTATCTATTTTGAAAGACTGCATACTTCTAAAAGCGTATGATGCATGATTTTATGTTGCCCTTTTTCCTTGTTTTGCATTGCTTTTGATTTCATTTTTCACTGTTTTCCATGATTTAGCAATGACCATTGTTTATAGTCCAATGTCCAATTACAAAATGTCCAATAAATAATAAAAACATAACAAAATTTGAGAACATGCACTTTATGAAGATATCAATGATACTGATGCTGCCTCAAATTCTACCATTAAAAAGTGAAACCCATTGATATATTAAACTATTTAGTAAAATATTGATTAAAATAAAACATAATGTAATTCCAATCTAGAATACAAATGCTTATATCAATAAAACTAATTTATCGTGGATTATTAACAAATGAAATATTCAAAGCTGCTCATTTCTTTCGTAAACACAAAAATGAACAAAATTCCTGAAATTGACCTACTAATGTAACCTTGATGGAGAGGTCAAAGGTCAAATGTGATGTTTAATTTGAATTCCACATACACATGTTCCTATCTAAGGTCAATATAAGTTGTTACTCTAAATTTGTTATTAATCGAGATAAATGCAATTTTATGAAATTTTGACCACAATGACCCCTGTTTGACCTTGAAGGATAGGTCGAAGGTCAAATCTGATGTTTAATTTGAATTCCACATGGACATTTCACACCTAAAGTCAATACAAGTTTTTTACTCTAAATTTGTTATTAATCGAGATAAATGCAATTTTATGAAATTTTGACCCGAACCCCTGTTTTTATATTTCGCCATCAAATAAATTTTTTCTTAAGTTATCTAAGGTACAAAAAAATTACGTTTGCGAAAACTCCCCGAGGGGGAGTGTTTCGATCACAGGCCAACTAACAGCATGTCAGCATACAAACATACTTCATATTTCTTCATCTTGTGTGTAGAGATTTTATCTATATTCCTAAGAAATGATAAAGATATCTAGGGTATCAAAGTTAAAGATAATGAAATAAAATTAGTTCAATTTGCTGATGATACAACTGCTATACATGTGTATTGAGAAATATAAAATCGGCAAAATTGTTTTTTATCAACTTTGAAAGACTTCTCCCAAATATCAGGTCTTGAGCTACACGAACAAAAAACTGTAGCCATGTGGTTGGGAATTAGCAAAAATAATGCGGGAAAACAAATGAACTTGAAATGGACAAGTGGACCAATTATCCTTGGAATCTATATAGGTCATAATCCCATTATTAAATTTAAAATCACTTAGCTATTGGTTGGAAGAAAATAAACTATCATTACATTTGGGGAAAACAGAAAGTATTTTGTTTGGTACTAAAAAGAAATTGAGTAAATGCAATAGATTGAATACAATGTGCAATAACAAAGAAATTGAGTAAAAAATTAATATAAAATATTTAGGTGTTACATTTGATCAGGATTTTAGTGGTTTGTCTATGGCTAGCTTAATGTTGAAAAAAATAAATGCTAAATCGAAATTTTTGTATAGAAATATTGAATATGTATTTTGGGTTTAAAGAGAGAAAACTATTAGTTTCTACTTTAGTACTATCTAATTTTGATTATGGCGTCAACAGCTGGATTAGAGGGTTGCCCCAAAAAGTGAAAACAAGATTTCAAACTACACAAAATAATCTAATTAGATACATTTTAAACTATGATGGAATACACCACCTTTGTTCTGAGGATTTTAAATTAGTTGGATGGTTAAATGTAAATGATCGAATTGAATAATTGTCTTTATGTTTAATGTATAAAATACATATCAAAAAGGCTCCTGCATATTTATGTGATGTTAAACTTGAGTCATTCATACAATACTAGGAAGAAAGAGTTGTCGTACATTGTACCAAAAGTTAAGTCCCATGGACAGAAATCGTTTAAATATTGTAGCATTAAACATTGGAATAGTCTGCCTCTACCAATACGAAAGTCAAACTGTTTGGTGTCTTTTAAATCAAAATGTAAGAAATATTAGATGGACCATTTTATAAAAGAGTAATAAGAATATATTTTGTTAAAAGGTTAATCATTAGTAATGTAATTAATATGTTCTATGGCATTATCATTTCTAGTCAGTTGTTTTTTCATGTTTCACCGAGGTCCAATATGGAAATAAGGCTCTCCATTTTAAATGGATATCTTTTAAGTGCTCCTTGTTTGCCACATAGTTCATTTTCTATTATATTATATTTGAATGTCTCTATTCAATTTTACTTCTATTTATATTTTTTACCTATCTGTAATCTTTTATTTACTTTGTAGTATTAATATGCCTGTGATAAACAAAATAAATCAAATCAAATTAAAAGAAAATTAATGTTTCACTTCAATTTTAAGCCAAGAATAGAAAAACTCAAATTAAACTTAAATAGGTGGAAATAAAGAAAATTATCGTTATTAGGAAATATTTTGATTGTAAAAGCACTTGGAGTCTCTCAATATTTATATCTATCTAAATTTGTAACCGTCACAAACGAAATTATCAGAACAATCAATAAAATTATATATGAATTTATATGGGGAAGCAATTACAGATAAAGTAAAACGCAATACAATGATACAAGAATTCCATAAAGGAGGATTGAAAATGATAGATATAGAAGCCTTATTCAAATCGCAAAAGTTAAAATGGGTCAACAGATGTATTATGAATCATAATTCATTTTGGACTGTCACAATGGAAGAACTAATATCTGTTAAAAATCCTAAAGTATTACTAATGAGTAATTTTGATAATCGTAAGATTAAATCCTATTCTCACTTTTCTGTCAAGCAAGCTCTTGCCACTGTATTGACATAGCTGAAGAGACATCTTCCATTTTTACTATATCAAGTGGCCCTGACGGGACTCGAACTCACGACCCCAAGGTTGTGAGACCAGAATGATACCATCATCCCAAGCAGCGAGCTGTTAAAAGGTTACACGGACGAACCGATGTCTCTGTAACCCCCAGCTTACATACTTGGTCAATTATTATCTCAACCCAGAGGTCCGGGGTTCGAATCCCACCTGAGGACGGAAATTTTTTGGGAGGTCTAATGTTTCAGCCGTGTTAAGGTCTGTGCTTATATGAATAATTGTATATATTTTTTCCCAAGTCTTTCTTGTGAATTCAATTCTATTCTCACTTTTCTGCCAAGCAAGCTCCTGCCACTGTATTGACATAGCTGAAGAGACATCTTCCATTTTTCATATCAAGTGGCCCTGACGGGACTCGAACTCACGACCCAGGGTGTTGATTAGGCACTCGCCACTCGCCCCTGGCTAGTGTAAATTTCTGTTGGCTAGTGTAAATTCAAAGTCACTCGCCACAGTCGGCGAGCATGATTACTTGATTCGAACACTTTAATAACTAAGAATGGCTAATTTGAATTGGAACATGGTGAGTGTAAATTGACAGTCACTCGCGACAGAAGGCGAGTGTTCTTCTGAACGAGTCACATTCCCTGCGACCCCAAGGTTGTGAGACCAGAATGATACCATCATCCTTACGTTTTTATAAAAGCAGAAACCAGATGGGGAAGACCCCATCTATTCATCTTTTTCCGGCCCGGATTTCGTAGGAGCTTTAACAGCGGCGACCTCGTTACACAATAACATATGATAAGATGGATGAACTACGGGTGCAGACTTTGCTTTCGTTATTGCGGAGGAGGCGGGACATTTAAGCTACTGAGCATGCGCACTGAGACGGAAGCGTCATGTGTAAATAATTTTGCCTATCAAAATAAGTAAGTTATTTCTATTTTCTAGCAAGCATTCATAACAGATTGGTTGAATAACATTATTAATGGATTACACATTGCTGTATTTGAGGTCGACGATTAACAAATGCGATGTTCAATCGACTTGACACCCAGAATAATGGCAAAACCTGCCCTGTTGGCGATAATGAAAGCAGATCTACACAAGTGATGGAACTTTCATTCACAATAAACCGTATGTAATGACATATGCAACCAGGAAAGTTACTTTCAGTGAAATTACCGTGCCAAAATAAAGTCAGCTTTGATGGTGGAATACGAAATTCAGTTTGGGTAAAGGCCGAAGGTCCCATATCCATGTTCGATGTTAGGCCCAGGAGCCTTTGCATGTGAATAGAGGTTGTGCTTTTGGAATATAACATAAAGGATTCTAATGAATCGAAAAAATATTTTTAATAAATTCTCTAAATTCATGAAATAGTCAATAATAAAAATAAAAGATTTTGAAAATATAAAATAGCACACAAAACTTAACAAAATACCAAGATGAGATGTTACATTTGTAATACAGCATATTTTCACCCCGTTAGTGCGGCGGTTGACGTTTTGATTTTTCAATTTTATTTTTATTTTTATTTCCTCCTCCTACGAAAGTTGAGCTTCCTGGGTGTCCGTAAACCATAACATCAAAAAATAAAGGCCTACAATAATGGTAATAAAAAAATTAAAAAAAATTCAAAAAAACCCAGCATGTCAGCATGCATCTAGTCTAAAACAGCTAGCGGTGTTGTTGGTCTGGGAGTCATAGATAAGTTATTTTTGTTTTTTAATCGCCCTCATTAGATTTTTCAGATAGCCCATAAAACATGTTTTTATTTAAATGTTTTTTTTTAGCTCCCTCCCTCATTAGATTTGGAATATTTTCTGATCTAAAACAGGAAAAAAACACAGTGGCCTAAAAATAAAAATATAATTCCCTTTTCTACCATAAAAATTGTTTTTTATCTACTATGCCATGTATGCACTCATAATTGTATAGTAAACACCATGCAAATTGAAATTACTGAATCCCATCATATTCCTTATATTACTTACATAAAAATAAATTACCTTTGGTGATTTGGCAGGCGAAACGCCAATTCCTCCCCCTGGAATGTTTTTTAAATTTGTTTCTTACTTTTATGTGGTTCATCATGATGGCCATTATCTTCTAAGCCATCATCATAAATAGCTTCTACACTGTCCTCTGACAGCTTTCTCTTTTTACTACACGTAGCTCTCTCAGCAGCCTGAGATTCTTCTGTGTCAATTTTCTCACCATTGTTTTCTTCATACTCCTCATCAAAATCATACTCCAGAAAGAGACCATCAGAGAGGAGATGCAGTATTAGTGAGAGTTTGAGGTAAACTTTCTTCAGATCGCTCTCCTTCGCAATGTTTCGCCCCCTCAGCAGCATCTGTCAATAAATATATGTGAATTTTCCAATGAGAAAACATTGGTCTTACATTAGTAGTAATACAGCAGTTATTTTCATATATATTAATTCATATTGTTTTCAAGTATTCATTTTGATCTTACAATACTTCATCAAAAGGCCACCACGAATTCTTTTCAATACTTATTAAGTCATGTATTTCAAGAATTCTTGATAATATCAGTGACGTCGCACGCACCTTAACAGTGGTCCGACAAAATGAGCGCTGAAAACGGCGACATAGTCGCCGTAAAGCTAGGGGGATCTGGGGGCATGCCCCCCCAGAAAAAAAAAAGAATTTACAACTCAAATGGTGCAATTTGAGAGGTATTTTAATGAAAAAAAAATGATTTAACTGGAATATGATTATTTGAGATTTTATTTATAGGAACATTCTACGTTACATTCATATCAAGCATATATACAGTACTACGATCAATTATTTTACAGCAATATATTAATTTTCATTACAATTTATCACAAAACAATACAAATAATATAAATCAACAATATAAATCAACTCCAACTTAATTGCCTATTTCATGATTGGCACGTTACAATATACATTTACATGTCCCTTGTCTGGGTGGATGAGTGTTTCTTAGTAACAGGTTTTAACCCTAAATCGTCAATTGTAAATTTGCCAAAAACGTTGCCCCTATGTATTGAGTTGGCTATAAAGGCATTGGCAACACTTATCAAATTAATTTTGTCTGTTTTCTCTTTATGTACATGCATAAGCATGAGTGCATTGAGTCTTTCTTCTCCCATGTTTGACCTATGATAAGACTTAATTCTTTTCATAGCACTAAAGCTACGTTCACTAGCTGCGTTTGTTGCTGGCATCAGAACAATCAACTTTATTAATATTCCCACTTCTGATAAAAGAGCTTTTTGAGCCATTGACAATTGTCGAAAATATGACATGACATCAGAAAGCAGAATATTATCACACCTTATTCTGCTTGAAAAGTCACTTCCAAATATTTTTAGCTGTGTACACAGTAATTCAGGATTGAGGTCATCTTTATAGAAAGTGATTACGGTACTTCTTTGAATAATTCATCAAAATTCTGCTGCGACGCTGCACTAATAACTAGCTGCTCGAGTCTTGAATATAATTTGAAATCCTCTTGGTCAAAACGATCAGTCAGTGAATTGACCATTGTATCAATTGATGCATTATAGGCCTGCCTGTACATGGCCTTAGCAGAGGAATGGAATTCTGCTTCTGCATGCCCTTCTTTATATCTAGCATGTAAACTAAATTGAACATAGGCCTGTTATATCAACGAGCTGGCTTAAATAAGCAACTCGCATACCATTTGTGTCCAATGGGGAGTTGTGCCCGAAATCTGTGAGAAAGTTAGGACCAGAGGCACTGACCAGTAATTATCTGACTGCACAACTCCGTTAAGGAGTTGTCAAAGAATTTTGCTGCTAATTAACACACTAATACCCCCCCCCCGTGGTGTGTGTTTGATAAGGAAAGGCAGTCCAGTAAGTGTCAATCGGTTATAGACTCTAATGTCTCTGGTAACAGTGCTACTTGTTCCATCTTCACAAAAGATACTGTTGTGATCTTGTCGTCCCCCTGATCATTATTTCTAGTGCCCCAAACGCACACATGCCTCTATTCTTTTGCCACGAGGGTAAAGGTCCATGCAGATGCTCAGTGTCGTGGTCACCTTCATAAGCAAATCGGGTGAATGTTACTCCACTCTGAGGGCGCAGATAGCACGCATGCAATGTAGAATGGACCACAATGCGTTCGCGACATTCTTCAAGGTTCTCAAATACTGCATAGTCTTCAAGCGTGATGTTAATGTCGAGGGCTTGCTTGTAATATGATGCTTTGTATATCCTGTGCAATTGAATTGTGGCATATCGATGCCTCAAAGAGAGACTTTTAGAAAAAGACAAATTGCCAGAACATACATTGTGAGCTTCTACCGCCCACTTCCTCCAGTATGAAGACACAAGCCCAGAATACACACTAACAATGTATCCAGCTACGTTTGATGCTGCTATATGCAGCTTTCCATACTTTATCATACTTCTTCTTGCATTATCATAATCAAATACTATATTGTTGACAATGTACCAAGTGAAATATTTTTCTTCATTTTCTCTGATGTAACTTGAAAC
>CM032669.1:18555028-18630920 GCA_019095985.1 Streblospio benedicti | reverse complement strand
CCATTGATCGTCTGTATACATGTAATGCAAAAGAGAGAATGAAAAAAATACTATTAATCATATTTTGAATTAGAAAATTATTTACAATCAATAATCTTTTCTTAAAACTATAGAGATTTTTCTCATTTTTGAAACGTTCAAGCTATCAAGTCTATTAACAACAAACGAATGTGTAACACCAAAGATATTATAGAACAAGCTTGTTTTATAATATATCTTTGGTAACTATCACACCAAGTTGTACATGAAATGATTTCCGATAAATGTTATTGAAAGCAACTTTATACTTTTAAAAACATTTTTGATTAAAATTAAACCATAAAGTAGAACCATAGGAATTATAACAATATGTCTTAGATAAATTACTTTTAACGGCATCTGTACACTTGGTGAATTTTCTTGGACAAATTGTCTCTGACATAGAGGGCTTTTTACATGTCTATCTAGGTCGCTTTCATCTGAGTGATCATTTTCGATGATTACACCGAGATATTTATTACTTGAAACATTCTCAATAGGCTGATCATTAAAAAAATGGAAGGTACAAAAAAGTTTTAACAAATCTTCTGGCTTAATATACACAATACCATTGCCTTTTGCATATAAATTACATATTTCTATTAATTTCTGAAGGGCAGCAGCTGATACAGCCGTAAAACAGGTACCGCCGATTACTTAAACTGTTTAAGTAATCTGTGCAGGTACCATCTGCATACATTAAATGGTTCATCTTCACGCCATTCATTTCACATCCCATACTCACAGTATTTAAAAGAACACTTAAGTCCTATACATGTACAAGTTAAAAAGAAAGGTTGATAATATACCACCCTGTCTATTTCCATTTGATATATTAAAATACTTTTAGAGAACTTACATTACCCCATCTTACACAAAAAAAAAAACTGATTGAGATACCAGTACAATAAAATGTATCGTTTGTTGATCTACATGTACGTTCAAAGAAGTGGAGAAAAGCTTTGAATGAATCCATATTGATACAAATAAAATAGTTCGTCGTTTTTTCCTTATTTATTACAACCCTAGTAATTTCAATCCTACAATACCCTCATTTGTTGGTGTGAATTTTAGATCCTAGCAATTTTAGTAGGCTAATATTGCAGTTTAATACATTAATTATATTATGTTGATTCCTCCAATTTCTTTAGGATAGTGTATCCCTCTTATACCGTCAATACCATACTAGAGATTATATACTGGGCAACCAAAGTTTTGTGAAAATCTTACAAAGCTTACTAATTAATTGAGTTGAGTCTGTCTTTCGCCTTGTTATGGTACAAGACCAGAAGATGCGTTTTTCTTCATGGTGCTCCATACTACGCAGACACGCTCATTGAGCTGTTCAGAAGATAATCGGCTTTAAGCGCAATTAAGTGGTACAGGTTAGGTGGACGACTGCCATATACTAAACAAATGCGAGCGCTGAGCTCTACGGGATAGGGTTGCAATTGGTCTCATTGAGTGCCACAGGGGTGCGAATATACAAAGCCCCCCCCATGTGATGCATACCACAGTGCTCATTAATATGCTGTAGTGTAGAAATCTGAATATTCTGTACATTTTATATCCAACACAGACACAGATAAAATCACGATGCAACCACAGTCCCACATAATTACACTCTAATGAAATTAAACATTTTATCACGTATATATCCGATTTTTCACTTAAGTAAAAATGATTAACGAAGCAAAATTGCCTACTAATATGATTACTGAATTTCTGTCACCATCACAATTAACAATTCCACCAGGCTGGTATGAGTTATAATCCTGCTATGTCCCGCACGTTCCCCCACCTGTAGATGCACCCTCCTGTCCTCCCCTACCCACACCTTTTGTATCTTCTCGTCGTCTTCCAGCCCAAGCTGCTGCCTCCTGAGCGTGGCCTCCTGTTGCCCCGTCCCATGCCGCGTGCACGTGCAGCGTGGCATCGTCCAAGCCATGGATGTAGACGTGGTGGGTGGAAGCGGCGACAGACCCGGCTTAGTAGCTTTTAGTTGACTATATAGCCTAGGTACTGGTGCAAAAGCTCACCTACACGCGGGAACAGTGTACCATTATATGATATGTTTGATAGTTATGCGTTCAAAAATGAGCTGGTGAATAGCTTATTTTCTCTTTTACAATTATATCTCGTACAAAAGATTTGCATATGCGGAGTACAATACGCAAGATAATTATGCCCTACATCCACTGAAATTATATTGGCAAAGCTTTGAGCTGGCAAATGTTTGATGTATAACAATTTACAACTGAATGAATAGCCTTTCTGTGTGCCGTCTACAACACAACACTTGTTACCTGTGCTTGAGAACTCTGTCTGCACATTTCCCCAGAAATCCACCACAACGAAGTGTCCGTCTGAGGTGACACTGACTTGAGGTCTCACCCATCTTCCCCCGCCCTGTGGTATGAGCGAGAAGAGACGACGACCATTGATGCTGTGCACGTGCAGCTGGCAGTCACCATAGTCGCCCTCAGCGTACACCTGCACGCCTGTGGCCTTATCCTGCCATAGACCTGAGGTAGAGGATCACAGATAGTGGGAGCGTCGTTTTTGCGACAGGTGGTTAATACATATACGTAGTAGGGCTGTGTTTTATAGTCGTAATTCAAGGCTTGTTCTCACAACTCAACATTTTACACCAGGTCATTGTCAGACTTTTCTTTTAAAACACGCGCAGATCATGAGATCATTTATTACATGCTTGCATTCGCAGCACATCCAGCGCACAATGGTAACCACTCACACAACCATTGATGCAATCTTTCAACCCAATGTACGCGTTACATGTACCCGTATCTAATTAACGTGGTGGTGCCACGGAAGAGTGTGCAACTCTTTCGAGATGAATTTGCTCAAAACCTACTACCATATACGATCGGGAATTGAGCCCACGACCTTCTGGTCACGATTCCAACGCCCTAAACCCTCGGCATCAGCAACAGTTAATCTAAAGGTTAGTGATACATATCTGTCAGAATGTCAAAATCGGTTGGTGCATCATATTTTAAGTGGATAATTCATGTGGATGGCTGAGTGTCTCTTTTAGGGTAATACTTTCAATATTGATTGGAATGTAAATTAATGAAAATATTCTGGGAAAATGTAGTTACATCGGTTATAAAAACACAAACAAACAAAGGGAAATAGGGACAAGATACACACACAATGCCCGGTTATCAAACTATTCACTTACATTTTGCAATTGCGTGTGTGTCCTCTCTGGCCGCTGCCTGAAAACATCAAAATCACGGTAGGTAATAGCAATGTAGAACATATATTCCTAATTGGATGAGAAAAAAAATGTAAATTAGAATAGGTTTATATGTTACTTATGCAATTTTGATTTTAGATTGATTCTTACGGTCGTCATCACGTGTTGGGATACTCCATGTGCCTGGACCCCTTTAAGCCGGGCAGACTCAGCCTTCCAAGCTTCTGTTGGTGGCGAACTGTGCTGACTCTGTAGCTTCGCGACCTACCAACGAATTCGTTCCATCTCACTTATTGAAATAGTTTTTCCACAGGATATTTTCTAGACTCCAGTTATTTATGTCCTTTAATTCTGATAATTGAATGGTGGTAATGGGCGTGTAACACAATCTCTTACCATCTTCTTAACATTTGTCGAGCTCGATTCAGTCTCTGTACGTGACTGCTCAGGTTTCGACCTAAGTGACTGACTTTTTGCTGCTAGATGTTTGGGTCTCGTCCACGCTGTGCTTGGCAACTCATCTACTGGATCAGCCCTCGATATTGCTGCCGGTTGACTAAGCCGCCTCTGTAGCTCTGCAACCAGCTGTCGACGTGGCTCCAATTCAGAAGCTGCCTGTTGTTGCAGAATTCTTTCCTCTCTTGACTGATTGCCTGGAAAATTAACATACACTATTTTTTTCTCACACTACAAGCAGTAATGTAATGTTTAGAGGAGATCACGTATGATTTATCGTTAGTATTTGGGAACAAAGTTCACATTACATTGCTTCAATATTTACGAAAATATATGATTTGAAAAACAGTTCGAAATAATCAAGGATGCACATGGACGTATTCAATCTGCACTGTGAAACTCATCAGGCATGATGTCTTTCAAATAAGGATTCAGTAAGAGACTGGTAAAAGGTTGAAGGTACATTTTCCGGAATGTTTATAGGTTTTATCCATGTGTTTGTAATCAAGATTTTGCATACTTTTTGGAGGTGTGCGTGTCTCTCTTCTGGCTGATGCCTGAAAATATAAAAATCATATTTGGTGCTAGCCGATGTTAAAAAAGATGTTCTAATTGCATATAGAAATATCATCAACCACTTCAAGATTCTTACTTGCGTCATGATGTTTGACCTGACTGGTTGGGCCACTCCACTTGTCTGGACACCTTTAAGCCGGGCCTTCCAGGCTTCTGGTGGTGGCGAACTGTGCTGACTCTGTAGCTGCGCTACCTACCAGGAAATTCGTTCCACGTCATTAATTGAATTATTTCTATAAGCAATATAGTTTGTGTTCTAACAATTTACTATTACAACCTACTATAATCATATGAATACTGAAAATAGAATTTATGAGGTATATAGCATGTGGTCTCATGTTGCTTCAATTTGTCTTACCATGCAAATAAAAAATAACCAAAATTTAGTACAAAATGTAATCCAAATTTTATTGTAAACAGTTTTCGAACCCACAGGTTCCTTTTTCGTTTGAAAAGGAACCTGTAGGTTCGAAAACTGCTTATAATAAATTTTGGATTACATTTTGGACTAAATTTTGGTTATTTTTTTTATTTGCATGGTAAGACAAACTGAAGTAACATATAGTCATATGGTTTTACCATTCTCATAACACTTCTTGAGCTTGATCCAGTCTCTGTACGTGACAGCTCTGATTTTGGTCTGACTGGCTGACTTTCTGCTCCTGGCTGTTTATGCCTTGTCCCCGCTACCTGTGTCAGACCATGCTGAGAATCGGTTGTTGCTGGTGGCTGACCGAGCCGATTCTGTAGCTCTGCCACTTGGCGGCGAAGTTTCTCCAACTCAGAATCGCTCGCTTGCTGTAGATTTCTTTCTTCCCTTGACAGATCATCTGTAAAATACCAATGTTGAATACAAGTATCTCAGTTGACATCCACAAGTAATTCACAAACAAGGAATAGGGAAGTGTAGTATTATTGTTCTTTGATGGTAACTATTTATCATAACCACAGCCATTTTCCTTTACCAATCCTTGATGTTCCAAACCTTTAAAGTAGATAAAAATTATCACTTGAAAAAAATAGTTGAAAGGTCTCCTGACAAGTTGAAAGTTGAATATAATAGCCTGAAATTAAACTTGAAAGGTGTGTGTTGTGATATACATGTTCATGTATCCCCACTTACAGCCCAAGCAAAATGATAACTCTTACATACGAGTATCATTAAGATATTTTCACAAGCATCATATACTGATAGTAATAATCGTGGACTGTTGACAAACAAAAAGCTATCGTCAGTTCATTTTAAAACATGAATTTTGACAAATTGCACAGTATCAGTTTGTACTGCTAAGTGCAACCATTTTATCTTGTGTGTGCAGATATGAGTACATGTAGCACACCGTTGTTGTTGTTTTTTAAATTTTTAGTGGAAAAGGACAACACACCATCTCATACACAATACTATGAGAATTCCATTTTCATTTTGTAGAACCATGAACAGCTATTGTGTCACCTTGAAGGGCTACGAGCGTCTGCTCCACCTCATCAATACTGGGTCTGTCCTCTGGGCTGACAGCGGTCATCCGTTGGATGATGACCTTCCAGTTCCTGATCATGGGTGGGTCAGTAGCCTGTACTGTGACCACCTCGGGTACTGTGTCTTTTCTGGCTGCGGCAAGTATCATATCACGTCCAATCAGCTGAGATGCTCTATCTGTAACAGGATGATGAAGAGACGGTGACGTTACACATTCAAGTAACAATAGATTCCTGTAAAAATACTGAACGAATACAATGTTAATGATACACATTTGTATTGGCAGTAGTGTTGTACATAAAATTACCATATAAAACTAACTAAATGTAAATAAATGTAAATGTGGTTGTTTATAGTCGCAATTCACTGTTATCGTGCTCTAGCGACTTTACATATTAACTGTAACCAATGCAACTGGATTATTGTAAATATGATCTTTACCTTGATTGTGCAGTGGGTGATTAGGTTTGGCTACCACGAGCATGCCATAAACAATGCCTAATGAGTACACATCAGCTGGGGTGCCATATGCAAGGTAGCTTCCTCCCTCTGCTGGCCACAACTCTGGGGCCACGAACCTCACGGTACCAGCGAAGCTTGATATGTAGGATTTTTCCATATTTCTTGCAAAGCCAAAATCGCCTGAGAATAGAAATACAAAATCCCGTCTATTCTATTGTTACTGTACTTACAAGTACTGTGTCGATTTGCAGATACAATATTTAACAAACCGTATCTCAATATCAATACGCTAATTTTGGCATCTTGTGTGGCGAACTCCTCTCAAATGTGACAAGCTAGGCACCATCTGGCTAAGGGCAATCATTCACCGCGCAAGGGAACTGTACAAATTTGTGTTGCTGGCAGTCAAAATGGTTCAGTTGGCTGTCTATTGGCAATTTTGTAACAAAATTTTGCAGACGATGACAGCCATCTTTGAGTCATTTGTCATCACAAAGATGTCAAAGGCATCGCATGGATTCAAATAGGGACTACTGGATAGGGATTACAGCCACCTCGCCACTTGGGCAATGTGTACATTAGAACCTTCATTTAGGACCACTTCTATAAATAGACCACCTTTATAATAGCACGATTTCCAAGTCTTCATAAAAAGACGATTGCAAACGTCCATAAAGAGACCATCTCTCTATCACGACTTCATGAGACCAACTATTGGGCAGTCTTAAGAGAGATGCTTTATTGCAGTGTGTAAGTATCTAAATTGTGTCTATATCTGGGTTGTGACTATGTGCACTGTGTAAATACCTCATATCGTGTGAGCTCATTTGTAATCAATTAAATGTGCAATGTTGTGTTTTTAGGGTTATATGCCTGTGTTGCTATCAAGACAGGGTTGGGTGCTGTCATAATGGGGATAAGCAATGTTAGAACAGTGGTGGTTGTCGTCAGGCGGAGGTGGGGGTGTGGATGGGGTGTCAGGACAGTGTGGATGCTGTACATCAATGCCATGGGTGGTGTCAGTGCTTTCAGAATTGGTTGTCGGCATTGTTACTATAGTGGTGCATGTGGGAGGCCGAGGTGGCTGTTAGAACAGTGGTACAGTAGTGGGTGGTGGGTGGAGGGTGGTGGTGTTAGGACAGTGCTGTAGACCCCAACTAGTGGCGGAGGTGGGGGTATGGTCAAGAGACTTGACAGTCGGTTGTTGATTCCCCCCCCCCTCCACAGGCATAAGCTAGTTATCATTTATAATTTAGACGGGTGTTCCAATACTCACCTAGCTTTGCATTGAGAATGCCATCGACCTTGTGCAGCAGGATATTCCCAGGTTTAATATCCCGGTGTAAAATTTTGGGCGATAAGTTGTGGAGAAATGCGAGCCCGACGGCTGTCTGCCTCGCAATTAGCAACTTTTCTGCCAGACTCAACTCATTAGACTGGCAGAAATCGTTAAGATTACCTGCACAAAATAAGTTTCAAAAGCTGTATTCTGCAGTTGAAGGCATGGTCATTACCAGGAAGTAATGTGTATATCCTGTTACTTAATGAGTCATACTAGGGGGTGTAAATAAACCATGGCCAGTAAAATCATAATTAAGGTAGAATGAAAATAATGATCAAAGTAAGTTATTAAGCTATGTAGTCGTGGATAAATCTTATTCTGATCATGCCATTGTGTACCACCTACTACAATTTGGACATGTACATTTCAATGAATTACATTTGTACATTTTCATACAATATGCAAACTTTCCAAACAGTTTAAGGAAGAATCCATTATGTACTAATATAATACAGCAACAATTAAAGATGTAGACAAATATGTGATCCTATCCAATACTATCTCAACGATCCTATAAATAGTGTTTATATCTACAAATATACCATTTACATACCCAACTCACAGAATTCCGTCACGAGCCAGAACTCATATATTTTGCTGTCCGTGTCCTCGATGTAGATGGTATCGATGACCTTGAGCAGGTGAGGATGGTACTTCACCCGCCTCATGGCTGCTGCCTCTGCCTCCGCCTCAGCACGCCCTTCGGCCAGGTATGATATGTGCAACGCAATCTTCTTTGCAGCCACTAGCATTCTGGATGTCTGCACATTTAAAAAAATCATGGTTCGTCGAAGATGAACAACAAGTAAAACATAAGCGTACTGAAAATAGTACTTTGTGAACCCAAAGATCTAGAAATGCTTATCGGAGAGAAGGCAAGCTATCAACAACCTCCATAGACATTGTAAAAGGGACTTTGGAGTCTTTTTCTTTCGCTACAGGCATGAGGTCAACTCCGTTTTGTCATTTCCAATTCCAACTCCCTTTTCCCCTCAAGGTTCAATTCCAATTCCAAAGCCTCCAATTCCAATTCCAATTCCTCTGACTTCAATTCGAATTTTCAAATTAGTATATTAAGTAGCTGTGGCCATCATTCAAACTAAGCATATTTAACAGAAGGTTGAACATGAATAATAACATATAAACCAATTGTAAAACGTATATCTTAAATAAATGGTGGTTTCTAAATGATTTTTAACATTTAACAATGATTTGTATTTGTTAATATTCCATACATACAGGGCAGCAATATCTCATGCTATAATTATTTTAGAGTTCTTAACTGAATTTTAAACAATTATGGTTTATAGTACATACATCATATTTAAGATTAACACGTAAAACCTTCTGATTATCAATTAAAATATTCATCAAATAAGCATACAGAAACCTTTACACTAGGAATCTTCTTAAGTTAGAACTTTACTTTTCCATGCAATGGTCAATATCTCCAGTTGGTTGTCCCTTAGTAAAAAGTGATAATATATATGGCTAACTGACCATTTGGCACTTCTTGTAATGAAAGCCAATTGCTTCACAATTGACCTTTGTATAACTAATTCAAAGTTTGTAGAAAAACTGATAATTGTTAACTTTGGTCTTTACTGGGGAATGTTTTATCTTAGAAGTATTTACAAATTTCTAATGTCTTATTTTTAACTTGTGAAAGAGGTGTCACTACTAGGCCTATATGTAAAATCAAGTTGAGATGGAAATGAATACAAGAATGATAGAAATGGAAATGGGATTGAAATGGAATTGAAATAGAATTGAAGTGGAATTGATGAGATTAATAGCTCAATTTCCAAATCAAATTCCATTTTTCTGTAACAATAAAGTGGCCACCACTGGGACTTTCTGATCAGTATAATCACACACCAGGCAGTGTCAGTGTTTTCTTTCCAATGATCATGTGGTGTTTGATTCAGATGCAATAACCTGTCTGGAGCTGATAACTTGATAAATCTCGTCCATGGACCAAGGGGCAAACATTAAACATACCATTAGTATCAAGCGTTGACAATGTTCTTAACTCGCCATTCTAATTCTTATTCTCTACTATGACTCAAATCCATCTTATAAGTTGTTAATGATTTATCCTAATACCTAGGCATACCTTGTGCCTGCCTTTGTACACTTCTCCGAATGCGCCCTTGCCCAGACTGGTCCTCATGTTGATAAGGTAGTCTCCGATTGGCACGTCCGTCACCCCACTGACTGGGGCAGGCGGGTAGGGGTTCTCCGCCATCTTCGCCGTGTGTCTCAGACTCTGGGTCTCTCACGAACTCCTTATATCGTGGCCATCTTACTATGCTTAGTTTTCTCCTGCCTTATTGTGTTCATAGGCACGTCTGCACCTCTTTGTTTCTCTCTGCCTCTATTACCACATTATTCGGTGTGTCGTATATATAGGTAATGAAGAGATAGGCCTATAGGTCAATGATCTCCGTGATAATCAATCAACCTGGCTGCTGCTGGTGATTGGTTATTTGCTACCGTAATAGTGCCAATGTGCGCACACAACCATTATCAATGTGGCCTGAGATGTGATGAGTTATAAAGGCATGTAATATGATGAAATTCTGGCTTCAATGTGGAACACCTGAAGATGGGGTGAATTGATCTTTCAGTCATAAATTGTAATAATGAAGAACGCACGTGTACATAAATGCATGGCCCATTGCAGAAGCTTTTTAAAAACTTGACTATTAACATGCACTATGCACTATGTAATTTTCTTATCAATGTACTGAAACATACAATCTAGTGTGTGTGTTTTTAAATCTTAGATGTCTAATATGAATTTTCTGAAAAGTTAAGCTTGTTGAGTTGGGATAAATTTACAGTGTTATAGCCGATTGGACATTATAATTAGCACGGTAAGAGTGCTTATATGTTGACTTCGTTACAAGATAATCAATGCAGATTGAAAAGTGGGCCTCTAAAATAATGTTTGGGTCAATAATCAGTGATGGATAACACAAAATTAGAACCATACGGCACATATCTTTATCGAGAAAGTATTATTGTTAAAGTATAATTTGAACATCTATACTATTATATGGAGGTTCTCAATGAATTCATGTGTAATGCTCGTGGTATCATGTACGTGGTATCATGCACATTGCCAAAGAAGAGCTATGTTTATAGTTTGCAAATTAGTAATGGAAATGTAGAACATAACATGATGAACCCTCAGGGTTACACAAGACAGTTCACTTCTGCCCCCCCCCCCACATTCATACATATAAACTAAAACATTGTTAATGAGCCACAAACATGAACATCTAGAAATGTCATCTCTAAGTAGTAAGCGTGCCCCAAACGTGCCCCAAACGTCCATGAATGTTAACTATACTAACGGTCTGGGCCTTAAGGGGGAAGCCCAGAACATTTTTTTACTTTTCTAATTTTTAGGTAATATGGATGATTTTCATAATCATTGGTATAACATGATTTAAGAATTTTTCTCAATTTTTTTCAGAAGTGAAAACAAATTTTAAAATGTTTTTAAAAGGCATTTTTTGTGAAATAATGACCACATGTTTAGGTACATACACTGAACCACTGATAGTGTGTCATTAGATAGAAACACATCTCTTGTATAGAGGAGATATTTCTTTAAATCGCCCCAGCCTTAGAATTTTTAAATATATCCTTTTAATGCAAAAATAGTAATTTCAAATATGATTCTAGCTTTTATGACAGATATTACAAAATGGCCTTTCCACAGCTCATTAGTAGTTCATTATGTGTGTGAATATTCATGAAGGAGATTCGGACTACTTTTGGTAGGCTACAGAAAACATCACATCACACCGATGAAAAAATATTATAAAATTATATGTATCATGATAAGTTGATTCAAGGAACAAGCACATATCTTTAACTTTGTTTAGCATGTAAAGAGCAATACAAAACTTGGGGGATGATAATTATCAAACCCAACAGATAATCAAACAAAACAATATGTGATTCATTGAAATGTTGGTAGCCTCGCATTAGACTATTAATGCCTCACTGCACTTTTGTGGTTTTTCTGTATTATTCAAGTGAAATAGTCTGGGGGGATTATTAAAGCCATTAAGTAGTACAATGAAATACAGTAGAACCTATCCCATGTGGATACCTTTGTAAAAAAATGAAAATTGTCCATGTAAGGCAGATGTCCTGAACAGAGAGGTTTTAATGTGGCATTACAGTAATTGGAGAAGAGAAATGTGTCCATACAATACTGGTCTCCTAAATATAAGGGTGCACACATAGACAGGTTGCACTGTACCTCGGACCTTATTTCAGCATTTCAGCAAGTACTACTGCGTATTAATTTCATAATAATTGGAGATTTCAAGAAATTGCATAAATAGTTTTCTGTTGAATTAACATTTTATAAAGAGAGGTGGTAGATACAGTTATCATCCAATCAATGGAATAAACATCTTTGTTGTGTCAACACTTTGAAAATGGATTGACAACATTGGATTATGGCATAAACTTGGTAAAATCTTGTACATATTGTTATATCGTTCATGACAGAAGAAAACACAATCTCAAATATGGATGTTAGAAAATTTTCATCAATTGTTTGAATACAAGGTCACAAAATGAAAAAGGAAGGCTGGGGCGACGTTGATAACTAATCTAAGATAGAACCACAGAATTTACGTACGTGACATGTAGCTGTCTGTTTCTATTTATGTACCTAAAGATATGCCAATATTTCTGAACATTTTTGTTTAAAAAATATTTAAAAAAAATTTCTTTTGAAAAATAAATTGTTTATGTAGTGGGGCTATTTTTTGTAAATGAGTGATGTAAAAGTCATGACTATGAGAATTTTTTTCCTAATTGATGAAAATGTATTAGGCTTCCTTCTTAATGTCATAAATAAGAGGGGTATACGCTACACAGTGCACAAGGCATGGAAATTACTAATACAGAATGTATGTTTCAAAGTACAAAGTGCACAACGCAGTGTGGTTCCGGATCTCCATTGAAATACACGTTCATTCCGATTTCCATCCTATTTGTTCAAAACATTTTCAGATCGCATCATTCAAGTTCAAAATGGCCGCTGCTGAGAAGACTGTAGCAGATGATATAAAAAAGAAAATAAAGCTGAGAGACGCTACGACAGAGGATTACTTACAAGTTGTGAGGTGACAGTCAACTTGGATTGGTAAAGCTAGTAATTACACACAAACAAAAACAAACAAACAAATATCAATTGTTCTAGTTACACCAGCTTCTTGTGTCATTAGCATACATGTGGAGCAGTATAGATGTGAACTGGCTGCAACTATTGGATGCAAAACTCTTTGGGGCGAATTTCGTGAGCTCCTGCCAGCAATCACCAATACGCATATACCTTTCTCGTCGAGAAACAGAGTATACTCCACATGTGTTCGCAGTGCAATGCTACTTGGTACCGTAACGTGGGAAAGTGTTAAGTTACAAAATGGTTCCACATTGCAAAATGCTCCTAGAACCATTTCATGTTGATGCAAAATGGTCCCATTGTCGCGAAATAGTCCCACAAAAAGTTACCTGCCACGAAATGTTCCCACGTCGCAAAATGTCCCCACCCTATGAAAATGCTACCAGCATCAAGCTGCATTGTAAATGATACTGGACCTTTCACAGCATAATTTCCAATGTAAACCATTGGAGTATGGACTGGTAAAAGTAAATTTGAAATTTTTTCACTTCCCAGCACCCCATTTTTTCATCCACAAAATGTTCAATGATTTAAATGAGCCAATATGAGATTTATTCTTAGTGCTGAAAAACATATACAATTGCCAAATTTCATTCTTTTCGTTTATCAATCAAATTTTCACATTTTCAAACCTAGAAATATATACATGGATATAAAATAGGAGATTGTAGAGTGGTAAAATCCATATGCATGGAATGTCAGTTGCATTCTTTAGTGATCATTTTTACAAACACACAGAATAAGAAGTAAAACCAACGATCATTTTTACATCTTCAAATTCAGACAAATACACATGGACAAGAAATTAGCACAATAAGAGATTGTAGTGTGGTGAAAAAAAGTTAAATTAATTTTAAAAAGAGAGACATAGCATAGTGGGAACATTTTCTTGAGGTGGGACCATTTCGTGGCTCATTAGCAACGTACAACATAACTATGTTTATGTACAATGTTCAACTCGACTCTGTCCAATATTTCTGAATTATTATCTAAATCTGTTTTCAATATAATACATAGTACAGATGGAATATGGATTTGATGTAAGACATCAATCATATCTTCGTATGCAGATTGAGTCGCGGTCTTTATGATGGCCAAGATTACCTGCCTGCCAAGTTCCACAATTTCGTCAAAGATCCAGATATTTGCATGACTGTTGCCGAGTTAGATGGCAAACTGGTACGTAGATAGTGAACTCGCCCTTGTATATCGTAGAATAGTATAAATCTGTTTAATAGTTAATGATATGAGAGAAAGTTGCACAGTTATAATTACCAAAAAAATATAAAATATACTGTGACACAGCTTAAATAACACAGTAGGGTGGCCAGACAAAAGAAGAGCATTAAAATAAATAACACATATGTATCAAGTAAAAAAGGAAAGAAAAAAACTATCATTATTTCATGCATTTATTTTAGATAGGATTGAAGTATGTGAAGTTCGTCGATAACGGTCACACGATGATCGGAGGGGGAGCTCGTATTGACGCCGATTATAGGTTTGAATCCGATTTTCGTAGTTATAACAGGCATCTTATAATAAAAAAGATAGCTGGCATATGAATGAATAATGTCAGCATTAATTTTTAATGCAATGGGGCTACCATTTATCATGGCCAACGATGGTGTGTGTGTGTGTGTGTGTGTGTGTGTGTGTGTGTGTGTGTGTGTGTGTGTGTGTGTGTGTGTGTGTGTGTGTGTTGTGTGTGCGTGCGTGCGTGCGTGCGTGCGTGCGTGCGTTGGGGGAGGGGGGTGCTGAAAAGGTCAACTTGGTCTTTTTTCTCTCTTTTTTCTCTCTCTTTTTCCTGTGGGGTGTGTGGGTTGATGAAAAGCTCAGGCGCACTTAATGTGCGCCTCATAAAATGAAGTTCTAGGGTGAGAGTCAGATATTTTCAAACATATTTAGGCATATGTTGGCTGAAAATCAACCACAATGTTTTTTTTCATCCTACCCCATCCCCGTCCCAGCATCAGCACTTAGAACTGTCTGAATATGGATGTAATTCTGGTCATGATAAAGAGTTATTCACTTTACATTTTGATTCACTCATACCTGAACTTGTAAATGCCAATTTAAGATTTCCTATAAGTTTAATTCTGAGTGTAAAGTATCAACACTAGCAATTGGATAACGCTTTTTCATATTGGCCAGTTCAAAAATGTACTTGGCAAATTTCCTCAGGTGAAAAATGCCTACTAAATTAGATAAAAATCATGCTTGCCATATGCAGTTCAACATGAAAACTCGTAAAAAATACAGCAGCATCTGCTTATTTCTAAGTTGTTTGGAGAATAGTAAACTGATCGAGATAACCATTATCCTATGTAGAAGACTAACATATACTCTTAATGTAACGGAAGAGGAATGTAGCTAATTTTGAGATAACATAACATGATTCTACTGTATCGACATATTCTTTATAGAAATTCTGGCATCTGGCGGATGCTGGCAAACCACTTTCCTGAACGAAAAGTCAAGAGATATGTAGTTGTCGGCACACAATGGTCTCTGTATCGGCAGATACTGAGAAGAAGAGACACCATATGGCGACACATAATTATGAGAAGGGTACAATGTGTTTCATTTGCATTAAAAGATATATTGTTTAACTAAAGTTAATGATTGACTCAATAATGATTATTGGCAACCAGTGTCAAGATTTGTTCATTACCCCTTACTTATTTAATCTTGACATTTAATTTATGATTGTTTTGAGGGCAAACTATTAAAGGAGTATTATTTAGCTATAAGTTGTGAGCAAATTGCAAAGATATTTCTTGTTCTATTGTGAAATATGTTTCAGAAGTTTCCAAAATTGAGTAAACGTAATGTAACCTTTTGACAACAGATCAACAGATACATGTATCCTCTACAGCTAAATCGTTGGCAAACAAAATGATCATGCCTCCAAAATCAATATGGCTACCGTATTCGTTCTAATAAACCCACCTGTTCTATTAAGCGCACCCGCCCCCCGTTTGCACAGATTGAATTAAACAAATGTTGCTTTTTGTGAAGATCGAATCTAATGATAAATGTCAAAATGCATGAACCGCGAACATTTTCCGGAGTACATTTTGTGTGTTTTTTTGTTTTTTTTTTTTTTTTTTTTTTTTTTTTTTTGGGGGTGAAATTTGTTTTTGTAAGCACACTGTGTGCTTATTACAACGAATACGGTATATGTTGAATCAGGATGGTCAAAACATCGAGGGAGTATCTCATATTACATGTCAATGCCAGCTTTTGAATCATGGAAAATATGCCTTTTGCAGTTAATAGCCTATCTTCATCACCCACACGGCCTCATTGCACCCTCAGTCTGCCCTCACCCGATCTCTCACCACCACGTGGTCAGTCTGGACAAGAGGGACTCACTGGACGTCCTGCTCAATGCAGACAACCAGATCCGCCTCTTTCCACACAGGACCATTGTCTCAGCCTGGGAACCATTCAGGATTCTGAAGTCCAATCTTGAGAGAGTCTTGACCAATAATTGTTGTCAGGCACGTACATGTATGAAATTATGGATTTGTCTTTTGAGCTTTATCTATTTGTGGTGTACGTTATTTTTTTCTGGAGCTCTAATACATGGCTGCGCGGCATAAAAAAAGTAAGGTGAAGGGTCTGGTGGTTCATTTAGGATCCATTGCGTCCATAATCTATGTGTGTGTGAGGGGATGAAGACAGAGGCCTGTGGAACCCTTTGTCATAAACCGTTCGCTTTTCTTTTTCAAAATGGGTTAGGGTATGCATGTGGCTATGTGTTAAAAGACTTTGGTTGTCGTTATGGGTTAACTAGCCAAATTGCATTTTATTTATCACAACAGTTTTTGCATCAATGTATTTAATCTTGATCAATTGATTTTGGCACTGTTGAAGTAAATTGAAGTAAATTGCGAGATTATAAATCTTGGCTTATCTCGATCTCTCAGCATTTACCATTTACCCATGGAGTTAGATTTTAAATTACATCTTATTATATGTGATAAATAGACCAGAGCAAGGTAGTTATCTAAAATTTGCTAGTGCGTATATTTGCAGCTGGCTACAAAGGACACCACAGAGAAGGATCCATCAGCTGTTGTGTCTTTCTCAATGGCTCAAATTTCTATTGTACCCAATGGCACAAGATATGAGGTGAATATGATTATAGTACTGCATAATCTCCAACGATGGTGTGTATTCATATTAGAGACTGCAATATTCAATAGGATGTGCCTCGTTGGTTTTCACTGCTGATAACTCCCACTGACTTTACAAGTACATGCTCATATCAACCCGTGGGCCCATTTGTCGCTTTCATATGGAAAAGTATCTTTGGGTTAAAATTATGTCAAAAACAAAATCAATACTCTGTTTTTCTTACTTGGCAAAGTAATATCGTACGTTTGACATTTTCACTGAATATTTTGGCAGTAGGCCTTGTGATTGGTTGGATTTTGACGCCAACTTCCGCGAATATTAGTGTTGTTGAATCATCGCATTATACTGCATATATAGGTCGGTAAAATTGGAGGGAGAACCAGAAAAGTTTCACCTATTCCATGGGGAAGACCAAAAAAGTTTTAGCTATACCAGACAAGATTTTATGGTAGTGAGGGAACCAAAGATGCAGCAGCCATAATTCTGATCTGCATTTTTAGACCATGCATATTTTTCTGAAGCTGTCTTAATTTTAACACGCATGTTGGAATGACAGCTTCAGCATCTAATATTTTTTGTCTTGTATCTACTTTTGTTGTCTTTATCAATGTTTGGCGACTAACAAAGACAATACCTTAACCACGGTTTGTATCAATTTTGTTTCAACATGGAACACGATTTTACATACACAAAAATCCATATGTTAGAAGACTAAACAATGCTAGTTCTAAGAGTTTATAAACGACCCAAGTTTTCTTCAAATTTCGTAATTCAGAATCCTTGAAAAAGATGTTGTGCATCGCCAAATACTGTAAGTAGCCTGTTATATGTGTTTCCATCATTTTACACAAACCTAGGTACACATATACAGGGTCAATACAGGTCAATACAGGTTATGCAATACAGTTCAGGTCTTCAAAAGGTTTGGTGGGTACGGGCGTGCCACCGGATAGGGTATCTTTTTTAGCTGTCCCTTATATATTTAGGTCATGATTTCCCCATCTATTACATTTTTTGGGTCATAATTTTTCAAACCTACGTATGTTTTTGGGTCATATATATGGAATTTTCATGCAAATACAGACAAGGAATTACATTATTAGCTAATAAATCTTCTTTGATTGTATTTACATTATCCTTCAGTAACATTATGAGAGAGTATTATCCAAAAATTCACATGTCGATTTGGACATCATATTTTGAGGTACTAGTTCAGAGCGTCATCATATTTTGGGATCTGTTATCTTCAACGCTGGCGCTATATTTCTAGGTAAAGATTTCATACCCCCTAGATAATGGGGTATATGCCAAGGGAGAGGATCTGAATGAAAAGTTTTAACTATGCCAGGAGGAGGACTAGAAAAGTTTCAACCATCGCATTCAGAAAATTACCGCCCCCCCCCCCCGTAATTTATGAACACTTCCTTGTCTGTTTTACATTTACAAAGTTTTTGATGATATGACAATGAGCCCATAAATACAAACATTCATGTATTTGTAGAAGTCTCACAGTTTTTTTTTACTGTGGTTTTTCTCATTTACTATATTAGTCTATATTGTGTATTTATTATAGATTGGCACAGTATTTACCATGTACCAAATACACAGAACTTTTAATTGCCGATTTCTATTTGAATCATGTTGGTATACGTGTGTCTTTCAGCTCGAGTACTACGGCAGTGACCCTGAGGACCTCTACGTCCATCTCACACATCACCTCAACTACATTGTGCCCCGGACCATGCATGACGGCATCGACGTCACGGTCATGATGGGGGCGTGTTTTGACAGACAGCTGGTGGAGAATGTGGTAGCCATGGTAAGATGGGACTATGAAGTCGACTCTTATAACAAGACTAATAGATGATTATACGAGCTGTGGTGAAAGATCAGAACGTTTTTCACTGACTGCTGTCGCTCATTATGTTGAAGTCCACACAAGGTGAGAGATATATCACTTCACCCTTTCATAATGTCTAGGGCGCAACAGGCTGCAAAGGTATTCTGCTACCAGTCTACTGCCAATACTCATATTGTGCCCCTAGCATAAATAACCGTTTTTCCCATCTGTATCCTTGAAGAGTGTAGGGCATCTATTTTTTATGATCTGCCTCTCAGCCAATCAGAATCAGCTATCAGGTGTTTATAGCAAACGTGTAAGGAAGTCACGAATTTTACACCCTAGACAGTTTACTAGTTGTTGAGAGTTAGAAATTGCTCAAAGGATGCTGGGTCGGGAGCTGGGGGCACAAGTAACTTGTGATAACTTCATGTTTCGGTATTATTTGATTGGACGTTGGAATAAAAAACGTGTAACTTACAAAAAGAGAAGCAAATTTAATACATCTTCATAATACAATAGTCATTGCTAAATCATGGAAATTTCAGTGAAAATGAAATCTGAGAAGCAATTCCAAACAAGAAAAGAGGCCAATATAAAAAGTCAAACATCATATATTTTAGAAGTATGCAATCTTTCAACATAGATAATTTATCAGATTCAAGTTGGGGAAAAATTAAGAAATGATTGAAGTGAGACAAAGTTTCAAGGATCTAAAACAACATTATGATGATATTTGCAAAAATGTACAGACTGAATATGATGGTAAATGCCATGGTTATCACAGAGAATGCTATTGCAAATTCACAAATCTCAAATATTTAAAAGCAATAAAAAGAAAATCGGATCAAGATCCAGAGATTGAACTATCAATAAAGATTCCCTTGTGATTCCTGTTTATTTGTAGACATACGCCAGAATTAATTCTTCCTGGCAAAAGAATTTTTAGTGAAAAGTTGGGGACATGTAAAACAGAAGTTTTACTGAAACGTTGGTGACATGTAAAACAGAAACTGCAGGAAAGCCTTAAAAGAGGCTTCAGAGAGACGAAGTTATGAAAAGATGCTGTAAATGTAGGACACTCAGCATCTCGTACTATTATCCATGTCAAAATGAAAATTACTTTACAACTTTTTATACATATAAATTTTGAGATATGAAAGGATAGGAGACATCTATTATTATCATTAGATGGAAACTATTTTTCTAGATACACGTATTTTTTGCTAAATTTTTAAGTACATAAATTTTGTGCTTTTAGGTTCACAAAAATCGCATTTTAAAGATTTTTAACACCATGAAAAATCATAAGACACATTATTCGTCATTTGTCTTCATCGGAATTATGTGCATATCGATGGTTAAGAGCAAAAACGTTGTATAAAGCATTTTTGATCCAATATCTAAGATGTTCTGCAAAACTGTATTATACATTGATAATATATTTTTAAATAACCAAAATTTTATCATTTACATATTTGATGATATGCATAAACATATTAATAAGAATTAAACCTTTCTTCAAAAACAAATGGGAATGTAGGGATAAGTGGAGTGAATATGGGATGGGGGGCCCGGGGGTAGGGGAAGTGATTATAGGATTTGTTTTTTTTGGTGGTAGGGGGTGGTGGTACTGGGGTGGATATGGGAATGTGTGTGTGTGTGGGGGGGGGGGTACTGGCGATGAATATTGGATTGTATGGGATTAGTAGACTGGATATGCCCCACTCCCCATCTCATATCAACCCTAGACTACACCCCCATCTCATATCTCCCCCACTGGCCCCTTCATTTCATATCCCCCCGCCCTACTGCCCCCCAATCTCAAATCCAACACCCCTAGAGCTCTGCCCCCCTACCCCGACTGCGCCCCATCTCATATACCCCACACTGCTCCCCATCTCATCTAATCTCATATTCCCCTACTGCCCCCCCCCCAACTCATATACCCAACTCCCCCTCCCCCATCTCATTATAAAAACTTTAAAATAAGAAGGGCAGAATTCCCCGAGCTTGCATCTTAATAACACAGGTAGTTATGTAGACTACTGTTTATGGTCATGTTTTCTTTTTCAGATAAATGGTCTCACTGTTACTCGTGGAATTATGCCTGCGTATTTCTTTGAAGCGCCTCAAACTTATGAAGTTTCAGCAAACCTTTAATACAGAATTGACAGTATCCAATCAAATTTGAGTCATTTCATTCACAAGACGTGTTAATGCAAATGCAGCTGTATGGCTATCACGACGTGTAGAATGTATTTTATTGGCATATAAATTACTAATAAATATATTTTCAAACATAGATAAGTAGTCTATAGATATGATACAGCTGATCGACATGGGGGATAGATAAGTATGGTGGATGTTTATTTATTCAACAAGTGTTGAACTTTAACATATAACCTGTTTTAGTAAAAGCTCACGTGAAGCTTTAGGTCATTTTCATGTCATTTTCCCACAACGCCTTAGTCTACACAACATCCTGGGGACCGATATTATCACACCACAATCTCGTGAAGACATTGCCGGGGGTAAAAGGTCATGAGGATGACCCGATATCCAACTTCGGCATTTTGCCAACTATACTAAAACTGTTCAGGGAACACAGCATCGCTACAATAACATCAAGTCATGAGCAATACAGACGCTTGCTAAAATAACCATGTTTACTTTGCAATTACTACACTACAATTAAATTATTGTGTTAACCACATGAAAAGTCTTAGCCCTAAATTCCACATACCCAATACTAGCTCCGGATGCTTGAAAAGAGCTAGATTTGTTTTTTCGGGGTGGATCGGCTGAAATGGACTAATATTAATTTGTTATGTAACAGACTGAAGACGAAGCCAGCCAAAGGCACCTGGCCTCGCAAGATGATAAAGACGAAGAAGCAAGTCCTACCTTCAATGTCAGTGCCATAGCCTCCCAGAAAAATATAGCAGTGAAGGGGAAATAACCGGAGAAAGACGAAGCATGACGTACGTGAGGATGGCAATGATCGGCTGATGATGATTCAGGACCCACTGCAGTGTAATAACCATTGTTATCTTCTTCAGCCTCCTATAGTATTATTTCTTTATTTCTCTGCGTGTGCGTGCGCTGGGTGCGCGGGGGGTGCGCGGGCGTGCGGGTGTGTGTGTGCGCGCTGGCGTGCACTTCCCCAACCATACAGACCTAAAAAAATGTCAATTCAAAACAAGAAAATGTATGGAATCAAACATTCACTTGAAAGTCTATATTACAAACACTGCACGTGAATTGCCTATATGGTCATACAACGTACAGTAGAACCTCTCTATTAGGACCACCTTGTGACCAATGTTAGATGTTTTCAATAGAGAAGCTGTCTCCACTCAAAGGCTTACATACATAAACTCCTCATCAAAGAGACTTCTGTAACCACGAGAGGCGGTCTTAATCAAATGTTCTACTGTACATCTTTTCATTGCAGTATGGTAACTTGAGCGCATAATGTCTTTCAATCGGATTAAATTATGTAAGTTTACTACACCCTCATTTGTGTTGGTGTGTGGATAAAATATTGGCAAAACAACTGTAGAATGCTAAGGTTTTTACATATGCCGAGATTCTTTTCTCAACTGAGGGGTATATTCTGATTAAACTAGGCGAATTTATGATATATCTGACACGCTTAAACACTGACAATTATACGGTTACTATACAGCTGCTATATAAGAACACCGATGATATAATTAAAAACCTAGCAGCGCGATGCTAGCCACAACAGCGCTCGGACCGGGTGTAACGCGATGCACCCCGCCACCGCCGCCGCTCAGCTCAGCGAAATCCAGCCTCATCCGTCACTTTAATTGACAGGTCAGCGACGGTGCACCTCGTACGCTCACACGCTTGGGCCGGAGTGACAGGTGACACGATTTATGGATTCTGCTCCATCCCTCGCTCACCTACCATCAGCGTAGGGGGCGTGTCCGGGTCATGACCCAGGTACCATACTACTTATGCTTCATTATGTAACCAGATTCATCAGCTCCACGAAATATTTATCAGAAAAGCTGGAACTTGTGTGATACACAAGACGGTAACAAATATATTGTATGTGAATGCTGTAATGAAAAAGTGTGCGGGTGGGATGAAGTGAATGATATAGACTGCATATGGACAATCGTATAGGAAAAGGCGTGGTTTTTATGAACAACAAACTGTTTGTAGTGTGCAATAAATGCTCATCTGTTGGACACATACACTGCTTTTTTTATTCATCTAATATTATTTACTTGCAAACTGTTTTAGACTGCCTCTCATCAATAACATAATACAAATCTATTATCAATGGGCAATTGGAAGTGTATATCGTGATCCTCATCATTATAGGCATCAAGTGGTACATTACGTTGCTCATCAAGTTTTTCTATTAAACCCAGTGCAAAATACAGTGCCATCACAAACAGTTTTACTTGTTAAAAACTGTTTTAGTAACATAAGTACGGCTAAAGACCCATCGTCACGATTTAGAAGCACAAAATTTTCATTCCAAATCGTACATGGTTCATCGATACGAGTAAATACGAGTAAATACGATCGCTGTCGTTCTCGCAAAATTAGTGGGTATCACAGTGATCAGTTCATGAAGGGCTTGGATGCTGAAAAAACATGTCCCTATATTAGGTCTCTTCCCAGAGGTGGTCCCTGTTAGAGGTAGGCATTTAACACACGGCAAAACCATAGTGGCAGCCACTATGCGTGTTTGTGTAATCAATCTACCGGGTTTCCGCGATTTATCTCTATAAGCAGCACGTGTCTGTTTGTGACAGTGACATGGCGGTGATACGTGGCTACTGTCATGCTAGGTACAGAAGGGCTTTCTGTCGAGACCACCTCTGTAGTGAGACCTATCGAAGAGATGTGTGTGCACAAGAACACCTCTCTATTGCGACCACCTGAGGCCAGACCCGTGGGTGGACTTAATTTTTTAAAAAGGTTCTACTATAATCGCTGTCAATGGCTACACAGGACTAGGCTTAAGGGGGGACGGGGGGGGGGCGGCTCTTCCACGGTTGGGTTGGGTATAGATGCTCAGCAGAAATACCCTTGATTTGAGTTGATAAATATGTCTGCCCTGTTGCATAAAGATCACACGATAACGATGGTATTTGTACGATCATCCTCTGTACGACACGATCGACGATAACATACCGTCTAAACTGTTGCATAAAGCGAATCAGCAAATCAGTACCCATAGTCTCGCTGACCTCAAGTATGTTATGTTTTTTGACATTGTAGCATGAAACCATATTCGTCGACCTCTCTCTTGCTTATTAAAATGTTAATTACGAGGGCGCACAACCTTCACTTTCGAACCTCTTGGTGTTGACACCTACATCATTCTTATTGTACATGAATATTAGGCTGCTCATCCAGATGTTCGATCAAATTCAACACAAAATGAAGTTCCCTGTGAACAGCTTTACTTATCAAATACTGTTTAACCCCCCACCCCCCATTTCACATGGCCGAAACTAGCTCCAGATCCTCCAAAAGACACCCAATTTGTCATTTCGGGGTAGATCGGCTGAGATGCATCAATATTTATTACGTAACAGTCTGAAGACGAAGCATGCCGAAGTCACCGAGCCGCACACGCCGTCAGAGACGTTGTGGGTGACGGGAAGTGGCCGAGGCAGACGATGCAGGACGAAGCGATGTAACTGATCGGCTGCAAAAAATATTGGCGCCGCCCCTCCTAGTGGCTATTAAACCGTGAAATGCCACCAACTTCGGTCTTTCAGCACATGTTTCTATTCGAAACAGCAGCAGCATCACTGACCCAGGGCCCTACCCAAAATCTCTTCTGATTATATGGTCGTCTCTGCTGGCCAGCAGCAACTTGAACGTCTTCAAAGTCGCTTTCTGAAGCTTTGTCATATTTCTCTTCTTCAGTCTCTTGTAATATTCTCTCTTATTTCCTCCTCCTGGCATTGTTGCTGAGCTGCAACAAGATTAAGTGCAACGGCTCTCCAGAGAAGTGAAAACACTTTTTGCGCGCGAAACTGGCAGAAGTGAGTCATTTTTTCCAGGTATACAACACTAATATTGGAGCATCGTGCTGTTGAAAAAAATGCTTCTGTTCCATGCTTCTATTGCTTCCGCTTATAACGGTAGTGGCGGCACTTACGGTTTCATCTGTCACCATACATCTTCTCAGTGCAGCAGACGAGGCCACAGTTCAGCAAAAAGACCTAAGGATGGTCCAAATAGTAAAGAAAGCCCTCCAGACAGTCCCGAAAAGAATGGCGGTAGTGTGGTTGGGAGCACACAAGCCGAAATAAGAAAAATCGGTCCCACACCCGCCAAAAACGGCCCATTCCCTGCCGAACCAGCCAAATCACTCCACATTTAACGTTTAAGGCCAGATCACGCACAATCCACCCCGATATGACAAAACGGGCGATTTTGAAGGATCTGAAGCTAGGATCGGCCATGTGAAATGGGGGCCTTAAGGGACATAAGTAATGTTAAAGGTCCATCGTCACGATTTAGAGGCAGCAAAATTTCTCTCCAAATCGTACACAGTTCATCGGTTGAACAACGACGCTGTCGTTCTCTTAAGATTATTTATGCAACACGACATAAAAGTACTATTATCGTGTGTATTTCTACGATAAAGACGGGACAACACCTTTATGCAAAAGGCCCCTGGTATTGGTGCTAGTGTCAGCATTAGGCCTAGTATGTGACCTTCGGACGGTTTTAGCTTCACCAAACGATCGTTCCCACGATCGTTGATAAGTAAGTGCATAAATATTGAACTTATATGATTCAGCTAGCCATAAAAGACGGGCAGGAAAATGGGCGATACATGTGTTACAAAACCTCTCATCTATTAAGATTCGCTCGTTCGTCTACACAAAGGATAAATGCAATATCACGCACAGTTGTGCTAGTGACGCTCTCTGAACACATTGTTCTAGTTTCACATTGATTTTGGGTTTGGTTTAGTGGATGGGAAGAGCAGTTTTAAAATCTTTCCAAATTATGACGCCAGCATCGAGAGTTCTCAACAGAATTACTTTTATTGAAGCTCAAAATGTCAACCCTAAAGTTTCGTGTACCACAGGTCTACTGAAATTCTACAGATAGTATATCCTAAGTTACATATTGCAGGTCCGTGGTCACGTTTGCCATAGGAGTCTTCTTGGCACTGTTCACGCCTTCGCAATCTGATGTGGATTCCCCGCCAGGCGTTGCCGCCTCTCGCGGGGGTCGTGGTGGCCTACACGCCGCACAATGTGAGCTTCTACGCGTCCGCCAAGTTCCTGCCCGTGGGCAACGCTGCCGGCACGTTCACAGGGGCCGCTGTTTTGGCCGCCGTCCGGTGCAGCCTCACGCCGCTCGTGGGGCTCAAGGCCGCTGTCGCCATCATTGGGTGTCATTCTCGTGTCACAACCGCTAGCTCTGTTCAAACATTCCGGTTTGCACCGGAACCCGGCGAGCAATTGGAGCAGTCCCTGTCGCAGTGAAAATGAAGCGCTTCTTTTGAATATTTGTTCGATTCTAATGTAACAGTGGAAGCTGACAACTTGACGCTGCAGTATGATTCTGAAATGTTTAGTGGCGGCGGTTGCGCCGGCGGAGCTGGAACTGAATGGAAAGGGTTACCTAATTTTGACGGCTGCTGGGTTCATTATGGTGGTGTGTCTGGAATTCGCATCACAAATGCAAAAGACATGCGGAATCAACAGCTGTAACCACAATCTGGACGTCACTATCAGTAACGATTTTGTCCACTGTAATAAGCGCTATAGTGGAGCCCATAGTGATCTCACCAGCGGATTTCGTATTTCAATGGTCATCGTGCACGGTGTGTGCGTATCTGTATACTTCATGTCCTCTGTATGTCTGACAAAGTACTTGCATCAGTGGTGGCGGCATTCATGCTCAGTTATGAGTTTATCGCCCTCATGATTTCTCAGCAAACGTTTATGTCCTCCATCCACCGTGGTCTGGGCAACTGGCTAGAGTGGACGGGGTGTGCATTATGTCTTCTGTGATGTGTTCTAGGACCAGGTTGGGACCACATAGACACAGCTCGGTCTAAGTTGGGCGAATATGAGGATTTGGATGATGAGACGCCTGCTGATGTTATGGAGGAAAGTGTACCTGCGACGGCGGCATCTCACAAGGCCCCAGCTGTTTCCACATGATGTTTTCAGCGAGGCATATCAATTAAAACTTTTATGTACTGTAAGTTTTATTCACTGGTGGATCATGCATTGAACTGCCATGAAACATTGTATGTACGTTGTTGCAACAACCATGGGAAATCTTAGTGACGTTCACTAAAAGTCTACCAAACAGTCCAGCCTCAGAAAAATGAGCACTTTTGTATAAAGCCTGTTCTTTTATAACATATTTCTATCCTAAGAGCTAGTTATTCGAGAAGTTATTAGTTATTGCGCTTCCTTTGTTAGCATTTTATATTTCACCCAAGGATTTGTAAGCTTCATAAAAGTTTTCTGCATATTTCAATTGACATTTGTAAACTATCAACAAAAATAGTATGTAATGGTTAAGGTATAAGAAGATTATTTACAACTTGTAGTTACGTCTCTTCAGCAGCTGATCAGCAGCTATATATTCACAATGAAACTTATTTTTTCATGTATGTGATATTTCTAGGCAATGTTTATTCATTGGTAATTAAAAGACACCAGTATCAGGCGACGGATCTGGCGATACTCACTTAGCCGTGTACCTGCCGATATCAGAATACACGACAATAACAGACCTCTTACGTTGCTTACATTCTATGACAACCTAAATTATCACTGAACAAACATTGTACATCATAAATTCTATCTTATTGCATTGATGTGAAAGTAAAAAATAACTAATTGTAACAAAAATACACCATTTATTTGTACTAGCTTGTAATAACAGCTTTTAATTAAAAAAAGGGAAAAAATGATGGAAGAGATGTTTCTGTTTCATGCGTCCATTGCTTCAGATTTTATCGGCAGTGGCAGCACTTAAGGTTTCATCAGCCGACCATATATCCTCCCAAATCAGTAACCAAACATCCAACCAAACCAGCCAGATCACTCTAAATGTGAGGCCAGAGCCCCCACGATCCAACTCGAAATGTCACTGAGCTTCCATCCGGGTTTATGAGCATCTGGAGCTAGCATTGGCTATGTGAAATTGGGGGGTTATTGCCAGCAATTTTAACTTGTTGATGTATACATAAAATACTCACTGAATGATAGAGATATGCACCCTGAATATCAAGGCCTGCTGAAAGGCCAGCTGTTGTCCCACCAGCTGATATTACATAGAGTGGGGATATGTGGTGATTGAATAAAAGCTATTGTAGCTACGATAATATGAAGAAAAGCAAAGCAATGACACCAATTGTATAGTCGATTTATGGGAATCTCTTGTTCCCTATACATGTATATATTTCAAGTGTTACAATATCTTTCACAATATTTGTCACTATGATTTGACATGTGACTAAAATTAGGTGCAACAATCAATTGATTCAAAGCTTTATACCAATATGCTATTTGTCAATTATCTTATTATATTCTATTATTATATTATTATATTCTATTTCATTGTAATAAAATTGTGGTAATTGTCAATACATTTAAAGGCCTTCATACAATCAGTGCCTCTTTTGCCAGTGTTCAGAGCGAGCATACTGTATTATAGAAAAAAAAACAATTATAACAACAAATATGCAAGTTTGCACACAAATTAATGACTTTTTTGACTTTTTCATGATTATAGATCCAAGTTTGCATTATGGACCATGCACTTTGTAATTTTCTTATCAATGTACTGAAAAATACACTCTAGTGCTTTTTCTTTTAATTCTTTGATGTCTAATATGCATTTTGTGAAAAGTTAAGCTTGTTGAATTAGGAAAAATTTACAGTGTTATAGCCGATTGAACATTATCATTAGCAAGGTAAGTGTGCTTATATGTTGACTTTGTTATAAAATAATCATTGTATATTGAAAACTGGACCTCAAAAGTAAGGATCAATGTTTGGGTCAATAATCAGTGATGGATCACACAAAATTAGAACCTATTTACAAGGTACATATCTTTATCTAGAGCGTATTATTGTTATGTTATAATTGGAACATCTATACTATTATGGAGGTTCTATAAATGATTTCACGTCTAACGCTCGTGATTCCACCCTATAAAAGCTTGTTCAAGTTTATTTCTTTAAAACCAAAATCATTCTCTGTCAAACTCCCTTATGTGATACGACCTACACCCAGTTCTATGGCATTGAATTTAGGGTTTAAACCCTCAGGGTTACACATTAGAACAGTGTTAATGAACCACAATCATGAACATCTAGAAATGTCATCTGAATATGAATGTTAACGTTACTAACGTTCTGGGCCCCAATGTCACAAATAAGAGGGGTATACGCTGTACAGTGCACAAGGCATGGAAATTACTGATACAGAGTGTATGCTTCAAAGTACAAAGTGCACAACATTACATGGTTCTGGGTGTCCATTGAAATACACATTCATTCCATTTTCCATCCTATGTCTCCTATTTGTTAAAACCATTTTCAGATTGCATCATTCCAAGATGGCTGCTGCAGTCAAGATGGCTGCTGCTGAGAAGACAGTGGCAGACGATATAAAAAAGAAACTAAAGCTGAGAGACGCTACGACAGAGGATTACTTACAAGTTGTGAGGTGACGATCAACTTGTCTTGCATTGGTAAAGCTTGTAATTACAAACAAACTAACAAACAAAAATCATTTGTTCTATTGGCACCAGCCAATGCTGCCTCTTGTGAAATTAGCATACATGTGGAGCAGTACAGCTGTGAACTGGCTGCAACTATTGGATGCAAGACTATATGGGGCAAATTCTGTGAGATCCTACTAGTAATCACCAGCAAGCATATACCTTTCTTGACAAGAGCAGTGACGGATTCAGAAATTTGAGACCGGGGGGGGGGGGCTAATTTTCAAATTTTGAGAGCGGGGCGGGGGGGCTAAATTGTAGGGGCGGGGGGGCTTTAAGGCTAATATGGCAGGGGGGGGGGCTAGAGTCCCCCGAACCCCCCCACCCCCACCCCGCTGGATCCGTCCCTGAAGAGGCAGAGTATACTCCACCTGTGTTCGCAGTGCAATGCTACATGGTACAGAAAAAAGATTTTATTATAATTTAAACGTGGTGTATGTGGATAGGGTATTCCATTTCCCCAACTTTTTTCAGATTGTGTTGTTCCGCCATTAAACCAAAATCGCCCCCGCGTGGTCAGAGGATATATCCAAGATTTCAGCCACTTGGACCAGTTTTTCTTTACCCCTTACCGCAAAGTTTGTAGGATGATTGAAAACATGCATGTTTCTGAATTTAGAATCATAACAATGTGTTTCAATAACTCAAATCTGAATGGTTTCTAGGGTGTTTTGGGGTCATTCTGTTTACATCCATTGATAATGGTTATTGTAGAAACTATTTGATGGCCAAAGTAATATCCATAATGGTCGCCAATCCAAAATGGCTTCCAGAATTGTATTAAATTTGAAAAAAAAAATATCCATGTCCGTGTACAATGTTGAAGGGTGAAGCTCACTTAATTTGATCATTTCCATTTACTCCAGGTATGTGCAAGATACTGATATACACATCATATAGACTAGTGGTGGGTGACTACTTTGCAATATATTGTTTTACAAAAAATATTTTAATGAGATTATATGATAAAAATGTGCATAGCTTTTGGCGTTATCTACTAACATTTATCTAAGTTGCCCCACCCTTCTTTTTTTCGTGTTTGATATTATTAAAAGGGGATATAGATAAACTTGAATGGTGAATGTAGGTATGATCTATATCTCAATTATCAATCATATCAAAATGAAAGGTGCTCTGTTACATTTTATAGATATTAAATGGCAATATTTTAAGGTTGGGGCGACCTTGATAATTATCATTAGGTGAATATTTTTGTTGTTGAAATCATGAAATAAGTATGTTTTCTCTAACTTTTAATATACGTACCTTAACTTTGAGCTTTTTGTTTCACAAAAATCACATTTAAAATGTCTTTAACAAAACAAACATTTTAAGATTAGTCCACAAGTTATTCTTTGTTTCTGTACATAAGTGTTATGTACATATGCTTATCAAAAAGGGCTAAATCAAAAAGGGCAACATTTAGTGAGTTTCTCTCTTAACTCTACTCTGTTCAATATTTCTGAATAATTATCTAACTCTATTTTCAAAATAATTCAGAGTACAGATGAAATATGGATTTAATATAAGACATCGATCATATTTTTGAATGTAGATTGAGCCGGGGTATCTATGCTGGCCAAGATTACCTGCCTGCCAAGTTCCACAATTTCGTCAGAGATCCAGACATTTGCATGACTGTTGCCGAATTAGATGGCAAACTGGTACGTAGATAGTGAACTTCCCATGTAGTTATATAGCCCTTCCATATTGTAGAATTGTTACAATCTGTTTAATAGTTAGCGAGATGAGATAAAGTTGGAAAGTTTTACACTAATGTCATACACTTATAAAACAAATACCGTGACATAATTGTACAACTTAATAAAGTTCAAGGAATGCTTGTCCTCCAAACCCCACGGGATAACCCCCATGGCGTATCTGGGGTATCCGGACAAAAGAAGAGCAGTCAAATAAAAAGGGAATATGAAACGATCATTATATTTCATCTATTTATTTTTAGATCGGCTTGAAGTATTTGAAGTTTGTGGATAACGGTAACACGATAATTGGAGGGGGAGCTCGTATTGACGCCGATCATAGGTTCGAATCCTTTTTTTTTTTGTAGTTATAATAGTCATCTTATAATAAAAAAGAAAATAGGCTTCTTATCACAAAGGAATAATGTCAGCATATTCTAGACGTAAGGGGGCAACCATTGATCATGGCCAATGGGGGGGGGAAAAGGTCAACTTGATCTTTTCTCTATATTTTTCCCTGTGTGGTGTGTGGGTTGAAAAACTCGGGTGCAGTTAAGTTGCGTCTCACAAACGTAGTTTTAGGGTGAGAGTCAGATGTTTCAAACATGTTTATGGTTGCGTATGGTTCCTGAAAAATCAAACACAATGGTTTTATTTATTTTTTCATAACCTCCTCCCCTCTCAGCTTCAACACTGGGTACTGTCTGAATATGCCTGTAAATGTGGTCATGATATAGAGTTGTTCACTTTATATTTTGACCTACTCATGCACGAAAGGTGTAAATGTCGATTTGAAACTTCCTATAGGTTTAACTTGTGAGTGTAAAAGATCAACATTAGCGATTGGATAATGCCTTTTCGTACAGTTTCAAAAATGGAGCTGGCAAGTTTCGTAAGGTGAAAAATGTCTACTAAATTTATAAAAAATCATGTTCGTCACTTGCAGTGTGACATGAACACATGTAAAATTACAACAGCATCTGCTATCTCAAAGTTGTATGGAGAATAGTAAAATGATCGAGATAACCAATATCCCAGATAGACTGCTAATATAAACTCGTATTGTAACGGAAGAGGAATTAAGCTAAGTTCGAGATAAGAGAAAATTCGAAATAAGCAACCTTGATAGAACAGATTTCTTCTGTATCACCATATTCTTTATAGAAATTCTGGTATCTGGCGGATGCTGAGAAACCACCTTCCTGAACGAAAAGCCAAGCGATTTGTAATTGCCAGCACAGAATGGTCTCTGTATCGACAGGTACTGAGAAGAAGAGACAGCACATTGCAACACATGATTATGAGAAGGGTACATTGTGTTTCATCTGCATCAAAAGATATATCGTTTAAGTAAAGTTAATGATTGAATCAATAATGGTTATTGGCAATCAGTGCCAAGGTTTGTTCATAAACACTTACTCATTTAATCTTGACATTTAATTTATGTTTGTTTTGAAGGCAAAATATTTTAGGAGGAATATTTACCTGTAAGTTGCGAGAAAGGTTGCAAAGAATTTTCTTGGTCTTTTGTGAAATGTGTTTCAGAAGTTTCCAAACTGTATTAAACAAAGTTAAACTTTTTGATGACAGAATAACAGATACATGTAATCTCTTCAGCAAAATAATTCGCAAACAAAACGATCACAGCTCCAAAATCAATGTGAGTATCTACAATCTTGATGGTCAAAACATCGAGGGAGTATCTCACATGCCAATGCCAATTTTTGAACTACGTCAAAAATGCCCTTTTTTACAGTTAGTAGCCTATCTTCATCACCCTCACGGCTTCCTTGCACCCTCAATCTGCCCTCACCCGGTCTCTCACCACCACGTGGTCAGTTTGGACAAGAGGGACTCACTGGACGTCCTGCTCAATGCAGACAACCAGATCCGCCTCTTTCCACACAGGACCATTGTCTCAGCCTGGGAACCATTCAGGATTCTGAAGTCCAATCTTGAGAGAGTCTTGACCAATAACTGTTGTCAGGCAAGTACATGCATGAAATTATGGATTTGCCTTTTGCTTTATCTCTTTGATGATGTTTACTTTGCAATCAAAGCATCATAGCAGAAAAAAGCCTTATTTGATGTGTGATTCATCCTAAATCTACGTTCTTGGCATTGGGTTGCAGGTGCTTTCTGAACATGGCTTAAGTAAATATTTAATACCCATGGCTGGACATTAGTATGGTGACTCTGTGTTCTCTGATCACTTTTGATATTACGATGTACCATTACGACAGTTTGATGGTCATGTTCCAAACAGAATAGAAACTATAGTGGGAAAATAGAATAAAAAATAATCAAATTGGCTCGCTGGAAGTTGAACTTAAATTGGCAAAGTGCCAAAATGGACACAGTAGTTGATGTTCAGTAGGCATGGAAGCATTTTGTCAAGTTTGAATACTTTCTCGCACGTATTAGCAAATATATTGCAGAAAAGTTTGATATTGGACCAAACATGGCCTTGTGGAAAGCATTCTCAAATTTGCAAAAGTGGTCAAAATCGAATCACTTTGATGTTGCTTCATACCAAATAGTTGTGCAAAGTTTGAACAAAATAGGTTCATCAATAAACACAAGTCTTTGCTTCAGATGCTGAAGCGACGCAATAACTGAAGTTGTAACAGTTGTGAGATGGATAACTGTGGGCTTTGAAGTGGTTAACCAATAATGACAACTTTAACCAAAGTGTTTTCACACAAAAAAGCATGTGACCGGATTACAATTTCAGTTATTTCTGCTTTAGTGTTTTGATTGCAAAGTAAACATTTTTATTATGAGTCAACGTTGTTCTAGCAACGCTGTGCTCTCTGAGCATTTTTGATCTCGTTGCATAAATGCATTTAATTGTGACCGATTGAGTTAGATTTTATATGGTAAATAGACCAAAGTGTGAGGTAGTTATCTAACACTTGGCAGTGCGTATATTTGCAGCTGGCTACAAAGGACACCACAGAGAAGGATCCATCAGCTGTTGTGTCTTTCTCAATGGCTCAAATTTCTATTGTACCCAATGGCACACGATACGAGGTGAGTATGATTATCGAGGTGGGTTATTGCATAATCTCCAACGATGTAAAAAAAATTCTTACTGTATTATAGGCATAGTCGGTTTTCACAGCTTAATAAGTCACACTGCCTTAACAAGTCTATGTTCATATCAACTCGTGGGCCCACTAGTTGCTTTTATGTGGACCAGAAAAGTTTCACCTATGCCAAGGATGATGACCTGAAATGTTTCAACTATACCAGGGGGAGGGCAAGAAAATTTCAATCATTGTGTTCAGAACAAAACAGAGCCCCCTCCCCCACCCCCACCAATACTTAATGAACACCCCCTTATCTGTACTACATTTACAAAGTTCATGATAAGATTAAAATGAGCACATAAATACAACCACGGATTTATTTCTTGAAGTCTGACAGTTTCTTATTCACCGTGATTTTTCTCATTTACTATTGTGTATTTATTCTGATTGCTGCAAATATAGTAAAAATAAACATGAAAATATATAACAAATATCAATATTCTTAACCATACAATAGACTTCAAATTTGAACAAAAACAGTTTGCAAAACAATCAGACCATATGCCAGATACACAGAACTTTTTAATTGCCGATTTCTACTTGAATCATGTTGGTATACTTGTGTCTTTCAGCTCGAGTACTACGGCAGTGACCCTGAGGACCTCTACGTTCATCTCACACATCACCTCAACTACATCGTGCCCCGGACCATGCATGACGGCATCGACGTCACGATCATGATGGGGGCGTGTTTTGACAGACAGCTGGTGGAGAATGTGGTAGCCATGGTAAGATGGGACTATGAAGTCTAGACTAGACTTATACCGAGACTAATAGTTGACGATACAAATGAGATGTTTCTGTTGAAGTCCACTCACAATATACAGATTTTCTTATATCTTATCCCACTGATATATTCGTCTTTTCTCCTCATGTGTATCAGGGATTAGGTCCTTGAATTTTTAGTTTTTTATTCTTTGTAGTGTACAGGATCAAACTCTAAAATTAGAAGGGCAGAATTCCATGACCGTGCACAGGTAGTTATGTATTGCTTACGGTTATGTTTTCTTTTTCAGGTAAATGGTCTCACGGTTACTCGTGGAATTATGCCTGCATATTTCTTAGAAGCGCCTCTAACTGATGAGTTTAAAGCAAACCTTTAATACAGAGTTGACAGTATCTAATCATATTTGAGTAATTTCATTCACAAGACGGGTTAATGCTAATGCAGATGTATTGATATCATGAGATGTAGAATGTACTTTATTGTTTTGTATTTTATATGCTATTGTGTTCAAAAAGACTCCAACTGCATGTGTGCCCTTTGTCCATCTTGCTCATGCATATATACACACTTTGAAAATGGTAAGATTTGCGAAGCAACCAGCTGAATTGAAAATACTCACAAAGGAAAGTCCAATTAAACATGTATATTTAAATATTAGCTAAGTTGCACAGAGAAGAGAGAAGTTGGTTACTGATAATCGGTAAGATTTTTTTCTGGCGGGGTAGTTAATGGCACATAGTATATAAATTAAAAATATTTGGAAGTGAAAAGTTTAATTATTATCTTTATTTTATATGTGATGGTTGAATTTTTTTGTATTGTAGGCGACTTGTATAAACTTGTTGGGAAAAAAATATTTAATATATACTATGTGCGTATATTTACATGCACAACACCAGTCAATTAAATAAATATGTAAAAACTTAAACATTCAACTTAACATACAAAATATTAAACTGAATCATCAAAATAGAATATGATAAAAGAAACAATGTGAAATCCCTGTTTCAATGAATACATTCAATTCTACTCTCACTGTTTTGCCAAGCAAGCTCCTACCACTGTATTGACATAGCTGAAGAGACCATTTTACTATATCAAGTGGCCCTGATTGGACTCGAACTCAGGTTGTGAGACCAGAATGATACCATCATCCCAAGCAGTGGGCTGAAATAGTAAAATGGAAGATGTCTCTTCAGCTTTGTAAAAAGGTAAAGTAAAGGTAAAGTTTATTTATTGGCTTTTTACAGAATTTGTCGTAAACATGACATAGTAGTTATGTTTGAGGCAGCCACTGAGCAGCGCCCCGCTTGGTGTCGCCACCGTCTAGTAGTGATACTCGACAGAAGCGACACACAATACAGTGGTAGGAGCTTGCTTGGCAAAACAGTGAGAGTAGAATTGAATCCACAAACAAACTGGGGGGGGGGGGGGATATATTCACAGTTATTCATAATGAATATATTGTTTGGACAGTCACGCATTGTAATATTGCTGTTTGCATTATGAACAATACTTTGCCGTCTGTCTTCCTTATCATGTGTACTGTTTCAAGTATCGAAAGGTCATAACAATGAGCAAAGTCTTTAATCGTGTGGTAGAATGAAGTTGTTTTAAAGAAAAGGTAGGTGCTTCGAAATTTGATAATACATGATATTGTAAGGTAATTAATAGGGGGGGGGGCCGCACTTAAGGAGAAGAGGGGGCGCACTTACGGGATTTCATGAAAAACCCTGTGAAAATGAAGTATTTTGGTGGGAAATGGGGGGGGGGGGCGCCCCCTGCGCCCTCCACCCCCTGGATCTGCCTATGATGTCATGAAAAATGTGTTGGGTAATTGGGTAGGTTAACCATTGTCTAATTCATTGTTATTTCCGGTACTCTGAGTACTATGTATGCCTCATGAGTTCTAGTGAAGAAATATGCATCACAATCAATATTTTTTTACCATCATTTAGATCCTTAAAGATGGCGGACAACATAGTTCAGAGGTTAAAGTTCAGAGAAGCCACAGCAGAAGATTATGAAGAGGCCATGAGGTCAAAGGGTACTTCATAAATCCCAGTTCTGTCTGCATAATTTAAGATCGTCTGCTTTATTTTCTTATTTCTCTTTCAAAATAAATCATATAATGACGTTCTTATAATTTAAGTGATCTGCCAATAACAATATATAAAAGAAGAAATATAATCATCAAAATTATTTTAACATTACATGTAAGCATTGTAAAATTCAATTATTGATAGGAATGCTATGACATACAAAATATTATTCACTCATCCAAATAAATAGAAATTGTTGACGTCTTGTAGAAAGTGTTCTGCCTAATTAATAATGATCAGCGCAATGACAATGTCTTAATTCAAAACTGGTGTCTATACATTAACTTGAACTCGGCTAAAGGTGTCCTTGCTGCTCAGGGTGGGGGGGGGGTACTTCCATAGTCGCCCGATACGGAATGTGCCACTGATAGGGGTCACCTTTTTCTACCCCGCAGTTTCACTAGGGGTCACCTTTTCCACCACTCAGTTTCACGAGGGGTCACCTTTTCCACCACTCAGTTTTACTATGGTTCATGATTTCAACATTCCAGCCAGTTTCATTAAGGGAGGTTCAATCTCGAGGTTCAATATCTAGCTCTCTTTTCATGTGATTTTGCATTATTGAGCCATAAAAAAGCATAAAAGATAAATATGATATATAAGTTGTAGAAAATCTTGTTTTCATTACAGTATCACATAGAATAATACCCCTTGGGATAATACCCCATTGTTTTCATCCGGTGGTTTCATTAGGGGTATCATTTTCACAGTTTCGCTGGTTTCACTCAGGGGTATGATTTTGGACCTTCAGTGGCACCCCGCTACCCATTCACCCCTGAAGTACCCCCCGCCTACCCCGACCCTTGCTGCATCGTATGATAATTTAAAATTTACAGGGTGCTACAGTATTTTTAAATGAGTTGCTTCGTTTGCATTCCAAGTGTTATTTACTTCAATAACACATACAAAGAATAGTTCATGTTCTGAACCTACAAAGGCTTACCATAGATTTGAGAGGAGGGTGATATTAATATTACTGGAGTCACATACCAATAATCAATCTCCAATTACCCTACACTGTAAACATAAATGACAAACCTAGCTAGATTAAATATAATTATTTGCATTTGTTCTAAATATATGTATAAGTTATAGCCTTACATGTACTTCATATTAAGCTCCTGTATATTATATCGAATTATGCACTGCAATTCATTTTTATGCCATACTACTTGGTGCACTATGTAAAAAGCAACACAAAAAGGCATCCTGACTGTGTGTGTTTTACAGTAACCTTTAAAATTTGCTTGCACTCAGGCTTAGCAAGGGTATTTTTGAGGGACGTGATTATCTTCCCGCCAAATTCCACCAATTCGTCAGGGACCCGAATGTCTATGTCACGGTGGCAGAGGTGGATGGGAAACTGGTCAGTATTCCAAATTGCTTGCAGATAATATTAAACTTTTACCAACATTTTTGTACTCATAGTAATTGTCACATCGAAGAATACATAAAATAATCTAATTGGTTTTCATCACTGCAAGCTGTGAACAGTTTGAAAAGAAATGAGTACATTCTGATGAAAAGCACTTTTTTATGCTTCAACGTGTTAACTTTTTAGCAATGTTCATACAAGGTAGTAATTGTTTGTTTTTATGCGTAAATTAGGTAGGATTAAAGTACTCGAAGCTTATAGATGATGGTCAGACTCTGTTAGGGGGAGGTGCTCGTGTCCACCCAGATTACAGGTCAGTGATTAGAAAAAGATTTATTTAGTTAGGTTGCCGAAAAATTTTAAGTAATTAATCATTTCTAATTATTGTAGCTGTCGAAATGAATTTACAATAGATTTACATTGTATACACTAGAAATAAACTTTTATAAAGTGTAACTATTAGAAATCAAACCAAATTAAGAAATATTAATATACATGTTTCTAATATCCTGTGAACCAATGTTGTAGAAAAATGTGGTCAGTTTAGGATTCAAACCCAAAACCCATGGGTTGAGATGATAACTGACCAAGTACGTAAGCTGTGTGTTACAGAAACCATGGCTCAGCCGTGTAATCTTTTAACATCTTGCTGCTTGGGTTGGTGGTTAGTGGTATCATTCTGGTCTCACAACCTTGGGTCGTGAGTTCCAGTCCCACTAGGGCCACATAATATAGTCAAATGGAAGATAAGGGTTGTAAAACCTGTCTTCAGCTGTATCTGCAACTTGGCAGTGGGAAACACATACATATTGGTTATTTATTTATTACGTCGCTTCAGCTGCTGAAGCAGTTTTGTTCGTTTGTAACTATATATGTATGTATGTCTCCAGACAAGCTAGAGAATTTAACGATAAACCAATTTTGTTAAAACTTTACACAACTATTTGGTATGATGCGATACCAAACTGATTTGATTTTGGGCACTTTGTCAATTAAAGTGTGCTCTTCACAGGGCCATTAATGGTCCATTTTCAACATCTTCTGCAATAGATATGCTAATACTTGTAAGAAAACCTTCAAACTTGAAACAATGTTTACATGCCTAGAGGCCATCACATGTGTTTGCTTTTGGCACTTTGCCAATTTAAGTGTGATTTCCAGAAGGCCAAATTTGATACACCAATAATACCATGTAACAATCATCGATGTCCAATTCTGGCACTTTGTCAATCAAAGTGTTCCTTCCAGACGGTCATTTGAGATGAATTTGGGCGTTTTAGGTAGTAGTTTCAATACAGCTGAAACATGGTCTTGATACAATATTTATGGGAGTGGTGACCACCTACGTTGAACTTTATCCTTTTGCTAACCAAATGCAAAGTGCTCAGAGAGCACAAAATTGCATAGTAGCTTATGGTACTAGTGTGATTTTGGATTGAAAGTGCTTTCTAAACATGGTCAAAGTAAATATCTTTATTGCCCACGAATCTACATTCTAGCGATGCTGTGCTCTATGAGCACTTTTGAACTAGTTGTCATAGCATTTATGTTGGTGGAAAGGTCCATTAATATGATAGCTACTCAATAGTTTTAGTTTTTTTTTTTAAATCCACAGACACTCCATTAATGAGTAACATACATGCCCTTATTAATTGTTGTTGTTTTTTTTGTTGTCTACTTTTCCAGGAAGATGGGGGTGTGGAATCTCCTACGAATGTACATGCCACAAACAGAAGCAAAGCGATTCGTTTTTGCTAGCGAGAGTTGGACACTGTATCGGCAAATTCTAAGACAGGGCTTTCCCTTCAAACATCTAATTTTGAGACGTGTAAGGCACATTGTTTTTTATATACAGTAAAACATTGGGAACTAAATAATATAGGAAAAAGTGTCTCTATTGGTGAGATGTCCCTGTTAATGCCATGTAAAATATAGAGTTGCTGGAAAGGGCGTAATGAAAGTGTCCCTAATTGCGAGGCATCCTTGATATTGAAGTGGTAATGACGGGGTTTTGCTGTAACATGAAGGAGAATGATAAGATTGTAGATTGTTAGATGTAGCCCTTCTAATGAGGGAAAGATTGGAAGGAGTGACAAAATAGATTTCTTTATCTTGCAAGAATTGCTGAAACAAAACGCAGAATTCTGTAAAGTAGCACATCTTATTGTAGACACTAGACAGCGTATGATATGGTGAAACGTAATAAATTGCAATATATTGTTGTAGCTTGTTGCGTTCCTCAACATTTCCCTTGACCACCCAACACCTGCAATCTGCCATCACCCGGTCTCTCACCACCACACGGTCAGTCTGGACAAGAGGGATTCGCTGGACGCCCTGCTGAACGTGGAAAACCAGATCCGTCTCTTTCCACACAGGACCATTGTCTCAGCTTGGGAACCATTCAGGATTACCCGATCAAACCTTGAGAGGGTGCTGAACGAAAGCTGCTATCGGGTGAATATACCATTTACTGACTATATGTTGAGTTTCACTTAGAACTGATCAAAAAATGTTTCAGGCTTCTACCGTGTTCACTTGGCGAAACATTGGCTGCTAAAGGAATGTTCTCCATAGCTTTAAGTGTTTCATATACTAAACATTTCATATTCCTAATGGTCTAAACATTTGTTCTTTAAAACTTGTGGTTGAAATAATAACGGGAATCTACTTACTATTGGAGTTGACAAATAGGCTTTTTTCCAGCATAAATATTATTTAAGCTACTTAAGCACCAGGTAATTGGTATTAGATGAAATACAATAACATAGACTGATATTGCCTATGGCTATATTCATTACCTGCAAATATAAGGAGTGCAAGGCAATACTTTGCTTACATAGAATATGTATACCGGGGTAATTAGATCTACAACAAAACAACATATTTGTGAACAGATGGTCTTGCAAGTAATATAGATAGGCACACATGCCCGGGGGGTCACTTCCATATATCGGTCAACTGGTATGTTCCCACATAATGACCAACCTTTTTTTCACTCCCTAGCAGCTATGAATACCTAATTTTCACTGTCCAGCATCTATGAGATGGCATTTTGTGATGCCCAGCAGCTATGGAAACTCTCCGTTATTACAGCAACTATAAAGTACCTCTCATCCCATCCCAGGTTTCTCATTTGCCATTTTCAAGTGTAAATATATGAATACCAAGTAACAAGGCATCTTAGGAAATAGAGAAGTGTAATTCTAATTTTTTCTTTTTTTAATGCCAAATTTTTGCCATACCTATAAAATTGTCCATGGAAAATCTTCGAGGGAAGCATCCTCTTCTGATATTGTGAGGCTTCAATGAATTTTAGCAATAAGTTTTATTTACCATATTCATAGGTAGCAACTAAAGATGTCACCGACCGCGACTTATCTGCCTGTGTCACCTTTTCACTCGCTCAGGTCTACTTTATACCTAATGGCCTAAAATATGAAGTAAGTTGAAACAGCTTGTTGTTGTGTATTTTATACATATTTCTGGACAAGTCATTTTAATGTATAAAAATTTTGATTTGAAAATCCTTATATCATCACAAATTAATCAGAACCAAAAATAACCGGATTCAATTTTTACATAATTGTAACCATACGGTCCAACCGGGGGCTTAAATAATTTCTCAGTACCCGGGACTCTTGCTGAATTTTGTTTTTCAGCTTGAATATTATGGCACTGACCCAGAAGATCTTGTAGTTCATTTAACACACCATCTCCACTACATAATGCCCAAAAGATTGCATGGTGTAATTAGTCTACTACTTTCTATCGATTCTCATTTCGACAGTGCACTTATAAAGAAGATGTTGGAACGGGTAAGTCTATCATTTTCATTTTTTGTTATTATGATTCTGTTTTGTATGTAAGGTGTCCCGTACTGACAAAGTATGGAATTAAAAGTTTAATATATAAATAGATATTGATTATTTGAAAATCTGAAATAGGATGTAGTATCAATGGCCATGATATAAATAACTTGTTAAATGCGGATGACAGTTGCATTATTGCTTTTTCTCCATTTGGGCTTCAAAAGCTCATTGATATATGCTCAGAATATGCATATTGTCTTTAACGAGTCAAAGACGAGATGTGTGTGTTTTAAGCCAAAGTGTTTAAAGAATTTATATGTACTTTCTATCTATTTGAACAAAATTGAGCTTAAAGATGTTGATTGCATCAAAATATATCTTGTGGTATTGTTAAATGATGAAAGTAATGATGAAGATGATCTAGTCCGGCATAAGAAGTATTTGTATGCCAAGGGTAATTCATTAATTGCAAAGTTTAAGAATAGTTCAGATGAGGTTAAACAAGTATTGTTTAAAGCATTTTGTAATAATAATGTGTATGGTGATCTCTGGTCTAAGTATTCAACTGAGGGTATGAACAAATTAAATGTAGCTTTTAATGATATATACAGAAAATTGTTTAAAATGAAAAGAGGTACAAGTATGTCATGCATATATGCACATGTACATAATAACTTTGATGGTTTGAAAGCTGTTTTAAGGAAAGCTTCTTATTGCTTCCGACTGTGATTATTTGAATCAGAAAATGCGCTGATTCAGGCTATTATTAATTCAATTTTCTTTTTTAATGTTTCTAGTCCGACCATACTGTGGTGTAAAGAAAATTATTTGTTTGACTGTTTGTTTTTTATCATGCATGTTTTTATATGGATTTTGCCTGAAATAAAGTTATAAATAAAAAATAAAAATATTTCATAAATGGGCAATTGTTTAGTTAGTATAAAAATATAAAGTGGTTCGATTGAAGATTTGTAGGAAAAATAAACACTAAGCCTTATTTTGAATATATTTATGTCATCAATCCTACAAACTATATTGTGTGCATTGAATTTATACTATTCATAAATCAATGTATAATGTGTTTTAAATGTTTTGAATTTATGTTTCAGTGTAATGTTTCGGTTACAATTGGAAGAATTTACCCATCATACTATATAGAGGGTCCACTGCCCATGCCTGCTCATATGTAAAATGTTGACTGCATTCTGGTGAAAGGTGAATCGAACAAAATAATCCAATGTCTATGTTACCAATGCTATGATTGCGAGATATATTTGTATTTGTGCCTATGTGTGTTCACATTTTATAATCTATTTATCTAATTTTTATATCATTACATTCCCTGAACACCTTTGACAAGAAATGATTTGATTTAGGATGTTATTGATGTATTAATGATCCACGTCCCACAGAATTGTAATGTTATGGATTATGAGATACTCTTACTGTAAACTTATGTTAAAAATAATGATTGGCCACAGAGCATCTCAATAATCTAAGTACAGCTCCTGTCATGCTTTCACAAGACAATCTATAATTATAAATAGTTTGAACTTTTTATTTGTGTGGAGATCCTCGAGAGTAATTTGCTTATAAATTGAACTGTAATTGCTCAAAAAATATTTTAAAATGCTGTTGTAAAGATAACTCGAAACCTTTTAAAGATAAATGCGATTTGGAAATTGACATTTTTTTCATAACTATGCTAATATTGCTTTCATTTAGAAAAATCTTCAATAAATATATATGAGTGCTAGTAGCTAGTTTCAGACCATACACTGCACAGTACGCAGACCCCCAAATGTCAAATGTTGTTTTCGTTTTTAGCTCTAAATATAATATAAGTGTCGGAAAGAATTTTTATGGTCTTTCAAATGGTATATCCCTCAGCCGGAAACTCTAACAAATTTCAAGTCAGAAATTGCGAGTTTTATATTTACTAGCTCATATAATTTGCCCGTTAATCTAAAACAAATATGGCTGGAAAAACATATTTGGAAAGAGCTCCTTATATTACGAGCTTCCAAATGAGTCATAACTCACCAAAACTCTAGTAAATAAATAAAAATTGTGCTGGCAATAAAAGATAAAAAGGTTTCATTGTCAATATGTGAAGAATAGATCATATTTCGGTATTAATTATTTGCTGGATATTATGAATATCAAATTAGTATTGTCCACACACCAAGTAGTCCATGAGCCATCCACTTTGTCAGTACCAAGAGGATAAGTTCCAAACACTCCAACAGAATAATATCTTTATTGTACAATTTCACATGATCATATAATTATAGCTAATTATGTATTGTAAAAATATATAATTAATATAAAAACTTCAACTTAGTATTTCAAAATATCCAAACTACACACACGATGAAATTTCAAATTAAACAAATGCCAATGCATATATGACCGCAAAATAAACTAGATCATAGTGTTCAAAGAACAAGGCGTTGGTAGAACAACATTGGCGGATGGGAAATTAAAAGATATACACCAAAACCTTGTTTGTTTTCCAATTACGCACTTCATGAATTTGCAGAGAAAATCTCAGATTGAATTTACAGCAGTGATCAATTTCCAGTGAATCATATTGCACTGTGTGTTAACACAGTGCAGATATAAATTTACAATATAAAAGCTTATTGAAAATCTTTATTAAAGTGGAAAGCACACTTTAATTGGAAAGTGCCCAAAATCGAATCACTTTGGTGTTGCCTCATACATGTACCTCTTAATTGTGCAATGTTTGAACAAAATCAGTTCACCGGTAAACCCTCCAGCTTGTCCAGAGACAAATATACATGCATAGAGACATACAAACGAATTAAACACAAGGCTTTCACTTCAGCTGCTGAAGCGACGCAACCAGGTTATACCAATATACGAATCCACCATAATTATACACTTATCTATGCACAGTACAATAGACAGGTCTCAGGATAATGTATCTCATTTTAACAGTGTTTATATATATCACGTTGCACCACAGTGAATATGTTCAGTTTCTTGAGTAACTCTGTATTGACAACATCTTGATTATTTATACTAACGCCTGGTATCAATTTCATATACACATATACAGCAATTACTTAGATGCTCATTATATATTATTTTACTTGTTTTATCTGTATTGCATCAAAGTATACATAACTTTGACATTATTAATCAAGTGCTTACTATAAAGAACTAGATATTTATTTTTATCCATATTCCATCAAAGTATAACGAAATGAACCTTTCTATGATAAAATTCGGGTATATGTGAAATAAACCATCAACATACTGTTTAATCAAAGTATTAAATTCATGGCACAAACATGAAATGGATTGATTGCTACAATGTTTAATATTTTGTTGCAATCACTGTGCATATATGCTCAATGGTATTTCCTTCGTAAGTTATATGACAATTCAAAACATGATCATCTCTCTGAGTTTCTAGCAAAACCTAGCTGGTGCCGAATCCTTGCAAACCAATTCAGTGATCAGAAATCACGTTATAGTCTCTACTTTCCCAATCTCTACATCTATTTCATGCAATATCACTTCTATTCAACATATTTTCAATTATCCCAAATGCTCACCTTGTCCGTTTACATTTCACACTTTTTCAGCAAATATCAATATACTCAAGTTTGTTAGGTAATAAGTATGAACAAATACATTTAATAGCAGCTAGGGCTCTCAATTTGAAGACTATATTTACATGAATGTATCTGCTATATATCGTATCAGATAACATGTCCTTTGGTATTTTGTGGGCCAGTACAAAATGTGATTTGGTCTGAGAAAAGTCAGGAAATTTATTTCCTCAATCATTTTGTACCACAGAAAGCCCTAAACGAGTTTTACTTTTAGGCAAGTAGTAAGTAGTGAGTTACAAATGGTGGGTAGCAAGTTACAAATGGGAAGTAGGAAGTTACAATAGGTGAGTAGCAAGTTACTAATGCAAGTAGCAAGTTACAAAATCCACTTTTTGTAACTCGTCTTTTGTAACTTACCTTTTGTAATTCGCCTTTTGTAATATACTTTCTTTTGTAAATTACTACGCGCCTGTTGTTACTTGCTACTCAACTTTTGTAGCTTGCCACTTGCTACTCGCAAAAAAGAAATCTTCCTCGATTACAGACCAAATGTGGGACCGCCACCTTGCTGTGTTTTGTTCACTACACACTGGTACCCACAGTAGACACAATGGTGGAATTGGTAAATGGCTAGTAGCATTATGTCTCGGCGGGACCCTTTCCCGACACAAGGACTTGGAGCGGGTTCTCCTGGTGCTCATGCGTTGAGCCGGACATGGTGGTTGTCTTCGACGTCGAGTTCGAGTCGTATTCATGGCTGCCACGGAACCTCAGCCAGTGGTCACGGGTCCGGCATCTGGAAAAAGGAGACCAGTTTGTGTGGTCATAAAATATAGAATCCTGCCATGGAGACATACCACACTCTCACCTTCCACTGGTGCTGTTATAGAATTGCTACCGGAATACTTCAATAATGTGCAGGCGATGTTGATACCAGTGGTCGGGAATTTTGCATCTTCTGCATGTTGGTACATGTATATGTACGAGGATAGTTGTATAGACTGCGATGATTTATCTGTATGTTCTTGTGTACTAATTGTATTGATCAATGTCACAATCTGGGGTGTTATATTACAAACCCAATGAACATTATACTATATTATATTCATCATATTATATTTGCTGGTTTTAATGTGTGGACTTCTACATTCGTAAATAAGAAAACTCGAATTGAATTTACTTGATTGATGCACAATTGCAGGCAGCAGTCGCCAGTTGTATGTTCGGATAAATGTAGACGTGTTTACTTTTGTGTAAGTCATTCATTCATTGTTTGTCTGCTCACAAGAGTCAATTGGGTGAAAACAGGCAATGGTATAGAAAAAAGAGGCTTTGACTTCACACATGTACTTTCATCCAGAACCAACACTTACTTGTGCGCAATGTGTACAGTACGGTGGCAGCTGCAGAAGAGGCGGCGAAAGCCGGCGTTGAACTCATCTGAGCAGAGCATGTAGATCATGAAGTTGACGGCAGAGTTGAGTACGGACAGTCCATCGGCCACCAGGTAAAAGTAGTAGTAGAACGACCCGAACTTTTTATACTGAAAACATGAGCATCAGACACACACAGGGGCAAGGCTGACTGCGTCGCTTGTAGTTAGCATGAAGAGCTGGATTGCCACATTGAATACCATGGTTAGCATATATTGAGATAACTTGAACCGCATTAGGGTGGGGTTAACAGACAGAGTATAAACCCTTAGCTAACCTTAAGATGAATAATGGAAATAGAGAAAATCACACATCATGCTTTTTATGTTTTACTTTTTATGTGTTCGTCACGTATACAACATTAGACAAACTATACCAATAGAAAACTATTAACTATTAGCAAGAATTATTAGTATAATGTAGATAGTTACTACTACTAACAAATGGCTATAAACAAAAACATCCATCAAATGCTCCAATAATCGGGTCTCTCATAAAAAATGGGTCCGGGTGTGCCATTTGAACGTCGAAATGGTACCCATCGATATACTAATTTGGCATAAAAAAGTGACCCATGTCAATACCTTGACAATGAAAAGTGACCCATGCCTATACATATTAAACAATGAAACTACATACTGTTAATATTTTATCCTCAAAATATTCAAAAAATTATATCAGTATCAAACAAAATGAAACTTACATTAACAATATCTGTACATTTAATTTGAAACCCAAAGCTATACCAAAAATCCCAAAATTTAGACCCATAACTATACCAAAAATCCCAAAATTTAAACCCATAACTATACCGAAAATCACAAAATTTAGACCCATTACTATACATGAGATGTCTAAAAAGGTGGCCCATCGAAATGGCACACCCATACTATCAGACATATATAGTAAGACACCCCCACCCCCGTCCCCCAATAGTATAATTATCTCCCTTATGCTCATCAACGTATTGACCATCTATCTAGTATGCAGTGACGTCAGTTGCCACCTTGAGAGTTTAGACACTGACCTTTCTGTTGAGGTTGACCCTGAGTATGGGATACACAGCGCCGGGCAGCTGGCACACGATAAATGTCATGATCACCGCCAGCTGGGCACGGGTGATCTTCTTCTCCACCACTCCCCGTCTCCATGGTATTGTGGCGCCCGACCTCGGACTCCTGACAACACGCGCACAGTTCTAGTGGCGGACCAAACATTTAAGTGCTAGGTGCCACAGTGGTAGTGGTCCAGGGTTCGAGTCCCGGCAGAGGCTATGTGATATAGCCCTATATGCTTGGCGAGAGAGTTCTCTAATGTCTATACTTACAACCAAGTCATTTAATTAGGGTCCAAATTGTGAAGAAACGTTGATTTTGGTACAAAAGCGCCAACATTTCAGCAGTTGTCAATTTTGTGATGCCTTTTCACATACAAGCAGCACACACGACGCCCGACCATTATTTAACCTGCCAGTTTGAATTTTAAAATGACTGCATACCTTTTAAAAGGCATATGAAGGGTGTAGGACCTATGACCACTCAGGAGCACCTAAAAATGGTGGTTTGACAAATGGCCAAACCGAGGAAATGTTTAGACGGACGTTGGACAAGCAAGGCTGAATATGCCCCTGAATTCATATTGTTCAAGAGCACATGGGCCTAAGCTATGAAGCTATTTGCAACAAGTAAATCATGAGCGATAACTACATTATAAGCATAATAATATAGCAAGTGACACCATTTTCATGACATTTTCATGACGGCGGATACGTGATTGTATGATATTTATCAGTGTGCACATAGCATTGCCTGTAATACCGTTGCAACCCGAAATAATGTGTCATATCTTAGCATCTTCACTAAATATAGTCCACATTAATGACTGTTATAAAATTACATGATTTTCATCAGAAAACAAACCTACAATCTATTTAAAGGGCCAGTTTGCCAACCCCTACTGACATCTAATTTAGGGTTTCGTGTCGTTTATTTCACCTAAACAAATTATGTGTGGTGTCATAATCTTTGAAATGTCATCCATCATACATGTCTTTGGCCTGGTGAGTACTATATAAATTTTAACAGATATATTTTGAGTGAATTACTTATCCTTGACTCGGAAAAGGTTAAAACCTAAATGTGCAGAATTTGATTTACTTGACGTCTACTAGATGCCAGCAGCGTACTCACTGGTACTGAAGCAATCAAAGCACAATGGGAACACCTTCTTACAATGTAATTTTGCTGTTTGCGTTATTATCTTCTGGATAGTCTATGTAATCCCACAGTCATATGAATTCAGTGAAAAGACATAAGTAAATTGTAACCTATTGAAACTATAATATGCATTTTTGTGACCTTACTTCCTCTGCTATTATATCCTGATACTATCTATTCAATGGGAATGTTGATACATGGTTCATACATATTCAAAGTTAATACTAATGCCAATTTTTATGCATATTGCAATAAATGATATCAACGTTGAAAAACAATTTAAAAAACAACAACACATGACTTTGGTTTGCTATGCATGATGATTTTAGTGAATTTTGCGTTTAGAAAACTTTGGGTCTGGTGATCATAGCTGGCCATGCGCTGCCATTGTCTAAGCGCTAAAGTTGAAACTGCTAGCAAGCGGTGCAAGCTATAAATTACAAATATCCTAGAATACCAATACCTTCTAAAGCTTAGCATCTGGCGAGCGTAGCTGGCCCTGTACAGCGAATGTATCAGTCTAGCACTGAGTGTGATGCAGATAGCGAGCGGCACGAGTTTGCGGTACATGAGCATGAGTATGTTCTTGTAGATGGTCTGGTAGTAATCGTTTGTGAAGAGCCACGTATTGTTCCTGTGGATGTTGGTGCTGTTATTTACTAGTTCCTAAAATGCAATTACAAAGCATTAGGCTCCTGTCTGGCATTCACTAGTTGGTTATTTTCACTAGTGTTAGAAATGATCAATACATATAGGGTAGGGGTATGATTCTGTCTTAAAGCAACTTCTGTACAATGAAGCCATTTTTTGTAACAATGACTGCAATGTTGCGACCAAGTCTTCTATTGCCTGGAATGCCAGTCACTAGCAAAAATGTACAGTATGGTATTCTATTGCAGCTAAAAAAAGGGACAAAAATACAAAAGCTTAAACAAAAGGAGCTTGACTTTTAACCAAAGCATCTAAGATGTTCAGCTACACAAACTTTGATACTAGCAGTGCATAATTGATTCACAGGACATTTTGCATCGTGTGAAACATTCCATTGAAGATGATTTTCACATCTATCATGGATGTATTGCCCATGAAGGAAGCCATGCAATAAGTATTTAAACGCCACCTACTATGTGGATGGTTCTCTCCCAGAAGCGAGGAAAGTCAACCAGCAGAGCCACCACTGTCACTACTGCAATCTGTGGATAAAAGCAAACTACTAATGTCATTCTAAGAATGACCGAAGTACTGATCAATGCGAAATGTATTTGGCACTCTTTTTTACTTATAATAGTATTTGTACATTAAATTACTATAAGTAAATGCCAGCACTAACACACCTGAATTCTTGCTCCTCTTGTAGTGGAATATTTACAGGCGTGGAGAGGATAGCAGACAACGATGTATCTGCAAAAATGATGATTCCCCAAAAAATAAAAAATACACAATTAGTATGATTGATATTGGAAACCACGGTGTTTTGTATTATGATATTATTGATATGTAACACATTCAACTATGAAGTACAGATCTTCGATAATTCGTACGTGGACAATAGATATATCACTCTAGCAGCATGAACCATGAATAGAAGGGGCTCACACACCGCCATATCTATGTCGACTTTGCGCAACAAAGTTGTCATGATAGATACATTTGCACAACCATGAGCAGATTCCGTTATATATGTGCACTATACATTTGGTCCTTTGAATGACAATGGGGACAGTCATTAGGGTAGTGAGTTGGACCAGGGATACAGGCCAGTCGCCGTCTCTGGGCAAATTCATTATGTAAATGTAAATGTAGTTATTGATATTCGCAATTTACTGGCATCGTGCTCTAGCGACTTTGCATATTTACACCAGGTCATTGGCATCCTTGTCACACTACATCCTTCTCAACTCCCCTGGGAGCATACAGCACATCTTTTGGCTACCATAGCGCAGATGTGTTAATCACTCACATTAGCGTTCACTCGCCTGACCTGTACCTATTTAACGTGTAGGTACCACGGAGCAATGTGCAACCTGTTTGAGGTAGGTTTACTCGACACCCACCACCAGACCCGACCGGGAATCGAACCCACGACCTTCTGGTCACATGTGCAACTCCCTATCTAGTCGGCCACGAAAGCAAATTATCATCATACACGTTCACCCATCATGTAACCACCCTGCATCCACCAATGATAATGTTAAAAACGGGTGACAATATTGCAACGTTTCATGATACATGGAAGCACAATAGGGGAAGACAGAACTTTACTATTGCTCGAGTACGACATGAAACACAAGATTACCACCAACCACCACTAACAGGATTTTAACGTTTCATGGGCACACGTCAAAGAGGTGATTGAAGATTTTTTTCAAATGTCACGTATGTGTCTTTCCATGAAATTATTATAGCACAAGATCTTTTTCGAGAAGTTGTCAATCATAACTCACTGAGATTTTGTTGGGTTCAACTTCAACTGAATGTTGAAACAACATTATGTTGTTGTACTCTCACTATACTGCTGTGCATTGGCACGTTATATTTTCTATTCCTTTCTCAAATAATTAACACATTATCTTGGTTGCATAATGTGTTAATTAATTGAGAAAGGAATAGAAAATAGTATAATATTTGAAAATATAAAGTGCCAATGCACAGCAGTATAGTGAGGGTACAACACAATGAGGCCAACTGCTATATTCCATCTTAGACAATTAGCTCAAGATGAACCACAATTCCACCCGAACTTTGGTCCTGGAGTCAACATTCGGCCGGCTGTTACCTGCATGTATATATCAACGCAACTCACCTGTGCACCGCCATGAGGACGATGAGCCAGGTGGTGATGTTGAGGGAGATGGACACGAACGGCCACAGGTAGCACTCGGCGTAGGCGAGGATGAGGCCCACGTGGTGGTCGCCGGAGGGGCCGGCGTTTGGGGGGAGGCACAGCACGTACCGCGGCCAGACCTGCACCATGCTAGTGGAGGGTGGCAAGATACGGACATATTGTGAGGCAGGTGAGATGAAGGTGGGCAGAGAGACTCATGTCTATGTTTTTTATGGTGTGCTCAAACTTTGGGGGAAAAAGTTGTTCTAATAGCTAATTGCCTCAGCTAGATAAGGCTACTGATTTGAAGTGCTTCTGTGTGCCACAAATATGTTGACATCAGTTAAGTATTTCAGTGTTGAGGTAACGGTTAGCTATTGTTTTAAGATGCCTGCTTGAGAATCTTACGCAAGGGTAATGGGTAAATGAGTTTAATTTTTGAATGAAATCATTCTGGTATTTGAGAAAAGAAATGATCAGAAATGGTACACTAAAGATAAAATGAGTTGAAAAATATCTGTACCTATTCTCAATACTTTATAATTATCTACAAATAGTTTATCAACAATATAATTATGAATTATTATAGAGGGAAGTTTTATGATTCTGATGTAATATGAAGGGCTTTGCGACACAAGTTGCCAATGTCACATGCCACGTGTCCGCACTTGCAAATGTTCTTTCTTACAGTCGCAATTCACATATTGTCGTGCTCTAGCAACTTTACATCTACACCAGGTCATTGGGATCCTTCTCCCACTATATCTGTCTAAACTTTGCGTGGACCACCCAGCATAGTGTGGCACTTAGTGTCGAATGTGCAATTTGTGCGTACCTTTTTAAAATCATCTGGCTACCTCTCTGGATTAAGATTAAGACATGTTACCTGAACAGCCCCACATACACAAGGTCTGTGCTGGCGAGAGCCTTGAGGAGAATGAGCGTCACGTTACTCGTGCGTTTGGGGGTCGTCTGCAGCACGACCAGACACAAGATGTTACCTGGAAATGACATCTGATGAGGAAACAAAACAGACCAATGATGACACTTTACACTCTATTATCATTTTTCACAGAAGCAAAGTGTTACCATTAGTTGGCATGGTTTCTTACAATGTTTTTTCTCATAGCATTTGCCATGATACTGATTTGCAAAAGATTATTTCGTGCCCAGTCATTTACAATTTGCTGAGAGGGGGGTCAGTTAGATTTTTGAAAACTCCGAAACCGAAAGTCCGACTCCTCCAATATATTACAAAATGAAATTCCGACTCCCTAGTAATTGAGAAATAAAAAAAAGCATGACCACCCCCCCCCCCCTTCCCCCAAACCAGTTCAAGTAAAAGTCATTGAAATTATTCATATTTTTCCAAATCCTGAAAATGTCATTGGATTTTGTAAGGAGTCATTTAAAAAATGAAATTTTATTATAAAAGGGTCTTTGGACTTTGGTTGAATTGGTAGTTTAAATGCTATTTGAGTAGAGATAAAAATCTGTTATATTCGGCACCTTGATATATTCCACACTCAACTTTTGCGTGAGACCCCCACACAACATAATATGGTAGGATGAAGAGTAGACTTGATTATTTACGTATTATTGTCATCTTTGATCTTTACATAGACCCTATTAAAATGAGCTAGGGATGTAGAATTTTTTTAGGGAAAATTAAAATCTATCATGAAAAGTCATTGAAACACACCTAGTTCAAATAATGAAAATGTCTTGCCTTCGAGATTTTGACATGAACACATGACGTAATTATCGTAGTATTTGAAACAACAGCCGAATTGTGCGTATAGCCGAAGTGTGCGGTCAGTGTTCTAATTGATTATGATCCACAAATAAATGGTCCTGCGAAACAAAAATATGAATTTTTGAATGACAGTAACTCTGATTCAGATTCAGAGTCTGATTTCATTATGATGTCTACCACTTCCCATTTTTTTCATCATTATTTTTTTTTCATAATACTTCAAATATTCCTCCTGCAGTTAGTCTGCCATATAGTTCATTATCAGACAATTTAGATTTGTGTTTGATCATATTTGTCTCAAAGGCACAAAATAGAGTTGGAATATCAAAATAAGCTATTATTTATAATTATGTATGTCAAAGCATTACTTGGACAGGGCTGTTGCCAGGATTGCAAAAGATGGGAGGCAAAATCTGTTGAGCAAGAAGGATGCAGGCAAACGCCATAGGGACACGGTTTTTCTGTGTGTGTGTGGGGGGGCATGCTCCCCAAAGAAAATATTGCAATTTAGAACCATTTGCATCGCATCTGAGCGTATTTCAAACAGAAAAGTAACCTTAAAACTCATATGCTCAGTTTCATTCAGGGTTTGATTTGTTTTGCAAGATTCATGCGATTATGCTTGGTCTTCAATATGAAATATGACTCGCCTACGACTTCAATTTTGAAAAAATGACAACTCCCCACCCCCAACCCCCAAAATCTACCCGACTCCCCGCCATCAGACTGTAAATGACCGGGCCCTTACCCAACGCTGTGATGTAGAACATGTATAAGATGTGAGAAATATTGTGTTATTTTAAAAAGTTTTATGAGTTATGGATATTGATTTAATTTTTACTTCAAATTTTGGAATGAAAATCCTGCTTGAAGATATGAATCAAGTAAAACTTAGCAAGTTAGCATCACCAAACTGTTCTTCAAGACCAAAGAAATTGTAAACAACCACCTCCACAATTCCAGAAAATTCGTTGCTTTCGCTAATAAAAGTGGAATTTGACACACCTCATTTCAGGCCTTTTATGGACCATAGTTACTTAGCCACTCACGTTAGGACTGCTATATATAGGAATTGAGAGCTCCATTTTGGGGGAATGTTGCGTGTTCCAAATAAGCCTCACACCTTACTGAATACTAGCCTCACATGAGCTGTTTTTGCCACATTCGGTGGCATAACATTATATGACGCAATAAATGTAAATGCTCATAAGTATTTGTTATGATAAAAAAAAATAGAGTAAAGAACGACCTTCATGACTCTGTGTGACATGCATAACAATTCTTGCATGTAGATGAAAGAAGCGCTTGTAACTCAGATTTGTACGGTTGAACCTTTTTAATCCAACCATAGAATGGGATAGATGAAAAAAGTTAATGGAGGATCGACGTGGGCATGATTCTACCTTGCAAAAGTCGTTTGAGACTAGACAATGGTTCAATTACTACACGTAACATCACCGTTAATTCGGTTTCAATCCAATTTCAAGAATTTCTGACAATAACGATAGTTTGCCATAGGAATGATCCATTTGTTAGATTCATAATCACTAAAATAAAAAGTAGACAACAGGTAAATAAAACTCACTTACCCGTATATCCCAGAATGCATATACATCCCAATACAACCGCAAAATAGTAGAACTCGAAGCTTGTACACTGAGTCTTCTGATCCATGTTCAACGGCAAAAATCCTGGGTGACCACGGCTGAGGTTGTGTTCTGAATACCGGAAGCTATAGTCATCATGACTGAGCAAAAATGTGAGGTTAGAAATATCCGCCATATTGTCAGCCATATTGGTTATTGGTTTGAATGTTCCTCCATTTTGTTTATTAAAGTTTAGAAACGCCAAACACTTTGTGCAAGGAAAAGCTTGTTTCCAAGTACTGTTGCTTTCCACTGACTATCATGACTTCTATAATACCCTGCTGTAGTATGATTACATGTATCTGGATTGCGCATTAACATGCTTTCCGAAAACCAACTAATTGGCAACTTTCATATGATAAAATCAGAGAACCATACAGGAAGAAAATCAAGTAATGCTGTGCATCTAAATTGCCTCCTGATAGTCCATAGCAGCAATAACAAATCCGGCGTATGACAATTTAATTACCAATTCTACTTCTCCTTTTTTCAAGACTTGAAGATTTGTAGTTACTTCTATAGATCTGAGACTTTGTATGCTCTAAGTTTATTTTTCTGTGTAATGTCATATTTTTTTCTATACTAACGTTAGTTACACTTGTTTTTATGTATCGTTGTAGTTTTTGGTGTATCCACTTGTTATTGGTCTTTCTATTTGTACCTCAGAACTTATTATAAATTGGGTTACAAGCCAAGTTGCTTGTATTTGGATATACCTGTTTACCCAATAATTTTAACATGGGTAGTAGTACCTGGGTTTGTAATACATATCATCAAACCATCACAGTAGATGTAATGGTACTTTTGCATACAATTATAATATTTTGTTCTCCTCTTTTGAAAGTTGTGATCCAGTGTTGTCTGTAAACTGAGCGTGTTCTTAAATTTAAAAAATGCAATGTTATTCACAAGCGTAGTGATTTTCTAATATTTCAGTCTTGCTGCTTTCTTGACCATACTCTCTTCTTACAGTCAGGTATCTGTGTATTATTCTGGAAATAAAAATACTAAGTGCAGACATGATATAATTAGCTTCAGAGCATCACACATACATTGATTAGTTTGACGCAACGTGTTACTCACGGTGACAAATAGATGATAAAAGTTGCCATTAATAACAAGACAGCGCATAAAACGTGATGGGGACTCAATAACGTGACTGATGTAATAACATAAAATGTTGGTCACTTAAGTTTGACTGTTTTTCCACTGACCGATAAAAGTGTGTGTAGGTGTGGGGGAGGCGGGGATGCAGCCCCTGGATTTTGTGAGTATTTACGCAGCAAATTATTAACACAAAAGCCTCTTCTAATGCTCCCAGCCCCCCAAGAAAATAATTTTAATGTGGCCTCTAGCAAAACGCAAACATTTTCATGGGGCCCAAACATTGTTGTTTATGCAAAAGTCACAAACCAGAATAAGCCCCAAGTATTCGTTTTCTAATGAAATAGGAGATCAGGGACCAAAGTTATATTAAATCTTGTACACACCCCAATAAAGACCCAAGTAACATACCTAGTAGGGTACTCACGAGTACCAAATGTTGGAACTGGATACCCGTACAGCTATGTCTACATCTATAGCTTCAAGTGAGTATATAAAATGCATTTGAAGTATTCAAAATGACGTGACTCGGCTCAAAGAGCCTCACTTTGAATCACAGTCCGAGGCCCCGCTACAATCGGGCAGTCTATTCTTGGTACACAAAAAAAGTAAAAATCGGAAAATCTATGTGCTCTGAGGCGCAGAAAGGGGGATCCACTGGTATAAATGTTAACGGGCTACACGTTTGGGTGTTTATGTAAGGAGACGCAATAATAGACTGATGCTTGCAGCATCACAGCACGTAGGTGATCATGTACTTTTCAGTGGCAGAACCGGCGATTAGGAGCGTGGCCGGGGGCAGGTCTGGGCCGGTAAAAGCTAGCCAAGTCAATTTGACCGGGTCATGGACTGGCTGGCCATGGGTGCGAGGGAGCTTGTATATTGTGTGTGCGTGTGTTCGCGTGTGTATGTGTGTGCCAAATCCCTGCCGGAAAAAAACTGGTTCTGCCACTGCTGTTTTAATTACCCAAAAACATGACGGGCAACTATGCAACATACACGTGCTCGAAAGGGGCTGAAAAATTTGACCATTGGCTCTACAACTATTGTAAACAGTTCCTCCAATCATTTTTATGGTTTATTTATATGCTGCATACCAACTACACAGTGTTATAAGTTCCTCAAATAGTTTGCCCTGTAACATAAAATCATAATATCCATAGCATTGTAAAGAATATTGAACAAACCATCCCTACCAACATCAAATAAAACCACACTGATTGGGGACTAAAATGTATGTGTAAAGGTGGTCTTCTTAAATGGGCTGCACTGTCAGACTATAGTCTTTATTGTAAATTGGATAATAAAATTCCAATGGAATGACTGCGTTGAAACAGTACTCTGTTCTAATGATGTCTGTTTAATGTTCTCTGTGTTTATCAAATAGCCACAAATACAGCTTGAGAAGTGCACTGCGAAATTGATAGAGCAGTCCTATTCAGAACACTCACCGCTTGGAAATTATGGTGTGCACATATCATGATCAATGCATCTTTACATCTTTACTTATTACTTTTCAGATCACCCAACACAACGTTATCCAGTTACTTTCCACATTATTATGTATACAGTGTGACTTTTAATGATCATACATGGCTGTGCAAGCAGGCCAGTGGCTACTATGAGGCATTTGAGGCGGATGCCTCGTCCCTTTCGGCCTCAACCTCGTCGCCTCATCGCCTCGTCTCTTTCTTTTTAATTTCTTTTTGATTCACTTCAAATTTTCAAACATTTCACTAGGATAATCTTACGGCAAAAATTGTTAATCTTGATATCCAGATTAAACGATAACCAAACTCGTTTATTTAATATCAAAATAATATTTTCTTGCTTTCACAAATTTTCACTTCCCAGTTTGCTATTGTGATTTAAGAGTACAATTTTATATTATGTAATTTCTTGTATTTTGCTAGTCTAATGTTAATAAGACATAATGTTTTGAAGTTGTATCATCTTGTCACTTGTATTTTATCTAATATATGTTTACGATAAAACTTAGTATAATAATTGCTTTTCATTTGTTTGGAAGGCTTTCGTTGTTAGGGAGTCACATGCAGGGATAAGGTTTTTACAGCCTTTATGAGATATTAAACAAGAACATTTCATGTAAGATTTGTTATTCATTATAAGATGTAATTATAGAAATTGTTATAATGCAACACACATTGCACTCCTGGGTGGTATTTTGACGTATATCAAACAGATATTTTTCAAAAAAATGAAAAAAAAATGTAATTAGAAATCATGCTTAGTTTTTTGTCATCAGATTGCACTAGATGTCACCATATTAAATCCATTATTTTTCTGGTGATAATACCCAGACGCCCCCCACCCCCACCCCCACCCCACCCATATTGAGCTTCGTAGCTACGTCACTCACTACCGTGCCTTAGCACTGTTTTTTTTATATTGTATATCGATAGGAAGTTTGACTCTTGGCGAGAAGGTTATGTGGGTTCGATACTTGGTCGGGTCTGGCTGTGGATGTTGAGCAAACTCATCCCTAATAGTTACATACTGATCCGTAGCACCTACACGTTAATTGGACACGGGTCATTGGGCTGGACGACTGGTGGAGTGGTTGTGTGAGTCTTGGCAATGTGCGCTGAATGCTCTGCAGATGCAAGTATGTGAGAAACTATCGATTGGTCAACAAGTGTGCCGATGACCTGGTGTAAAATGTAGTCACGAGAACATGACTTGGGTCACGACTATAAACATTTACATCTACGCTAAAAATCAAACCGTGTAAGATCAGACGACATTACTGTGCCGGGCATTATGGAGTTTTTCATGGCCACTCTAAGCGAATCAGAATGCAGGATTTGGGGGCATGTCTCTGATAGGGTTTATATACGATTCAAGTGACATGGTATTCGCGTATGCGGTCTGCGAATGTGATTCTATCGACCAGCGATTTACCTTGTGTGCGACAACTAAATGTTCTCTGTGTAAATCCAAATGTAAAAATCCGCTTTTAAATACTGGGAGCCACAAATGTAGTAATACAATGCCAATGAATTCATCCAATGTTACAATATCAGTGTTATTTTCAATAAATAACTTGTAAAACGAATCATCAGCCCAAAATAGACGAGGATGGATTCCATCCAACACTTGATCATCGGCATCCAGACCGATTACCACCTTTCTCGTTACAGACGACACTGTATCTACGGTCCCCGCCTCAGTTACAATATTGTAGCTTGTTATGGCCCCAATAGTTCTGTACTGACACGTGTGCTAATGACATCTGACATTTGTATCAGATTATGTCTTGCTCGTATCAAACAGTAAGTGAGTTGATGTTTGTGGACTTGCTGCAAATGACAAAAATGATAATGTTTCTGCATTGGCAGAACCAGGTTTTTAAATTAAAGTAGGCGGGCTGAGACACTCAGGAATCTTATGGCTTCCATATTGCAAGCGCGATGCGGACGTGCCAACAACCCCATGAAAATCAAATATTTTGTTTGAAAGGTGAGGGAGGGAGGCATCCAACGCTCCCACAAACCTCTGGATCTCTTTATGCACTGCAACATGTTCATCCGTGAAAAAATAGGACATGGTGAAATAGTCTACTATCACAGGCGCTATTACCAAAGGCGAGGTGAATGTCACCAGTCCAGAGCGTAATTTGGATATTGTTAAATTGGGGCAAAGCCTTTTTTATATCGGATGTCTGAGTGCGGTCCATTCTTAATCAATAGAGTCGTCATCCTGACACAAAATTGCAGCATTTATGAGCAGTTAGTGAGATGTGGTCTACCCTACCGCAAACTAACCTTACTTTGTATAAAACTTATGTGTGTGTGTATGTGTCATGCATTTACTTACTTAAAAAGTAATGTAGGCCAATGCACCAAGTCCACAACTTCCATCTCTCCATTAATCAACGCAATATTGCAATCAAGAGACAAACAGCAAATTGTCTGTAAACAAACTAACAAGTAATGATTATCATTTATTAGATGGGCTCTTTTTTTTTACCACAGAGCATACTAAATCACAATGTGGGTGGGTACGTTTTGAATTTGAACGTTAGCAACTTCATAAGTCTTCAGAAAGCTACTTCAAAGATGTTTTGCAACATATTGCACATGCTGTGATATTTTGCAAATGACAGATGTCTTGGTATATATATTGTACACACTAGCAGATCCAGATTTTCATAAAGGGGGGCGCCCACAGTATTTCATTCATTTTGTACGCCCGAAGGCTTACAGAGATATCAATAACTCAATGACATTTTGGGGGTAGAAAAAAGTGTGCTTGTGTGTGTTTGGAACGGGGGGTGGGGGGTGGGCGCTTGGATCTGCGTAGTGCAGTTCTGATATCCTGAAAATGGTGGTGATATGTGTAGCTGAACTGTATAATAAGATATACGACGGATATCAACAGCAATATTGGAGCGCGCTAGCTGCCCATGTAAAGAAGGACAGACAAGATTACACTGCAGGCCCCTTCAATAAACCACTGAAATGGACCCTCAACTTCAATCAGTATTTGCGTTTGTACCATGGCTGATAGATATAAATACAGTGAATACTATACATATGCATGTGTACAGCAGTCGTGGGCAAGCATCTGTTGAAAGGAAGCTAATATGGGCATTTATGTTTTCTTTAGACTTGATATTATAAAAACATGTACATGTATATTTCAAAATTATAGCCAGGAAACCAACATGTACATGTGCATTTCCGGAAACTTTCCTGGAAACACAGCACACGTGAGAAACCATAATAATATTTGGAGAAATATAATCAAGAACACAAACACGTTTGCTGTACCATAATTTTCCTCATTCACAGAAGGATTTCCCCCCCATAAAACCTACCTCATTAGGGGCATTTTGCGTTATTTTGATGGAAGGTGGTAAAAAGCTGCTGTTAGATTATTGAATTGAACTATAACGTCTTGCATATTGAGGAAGGGCTGAGCGGGGATGGTAAGATACAACAGCCAATTTCCCATTGATAGCCATAATGATTTTACTGCAATGGAATTGTAAAAATGCAAACAAACTACTAAAATCCGATAATCTTCGACAGAAAATATCCGCCAGGAAGGAAAACGGTAGTATCCAAGACACCAATTGACAACCGAAGCAGACTTTTAAGGAAGTGCAAAACAAACAATGTCATTAGATACCACTGAGCTCTACATCATTGTAGCATTATCACGCTGCAGACATGTCACTGTAGCAGACAGACACTTGACTTGGGCAGTATTTACTAGCCCTTACTCCTCATTGAAGAGGGCTGTGTTTACCTCTAATACAGTGTTACACAAGGCAGTCACATTGAGAACATGCTTCAGCCAGTGTTGCTGGTACATTTTCACATTTTTTGTGAACTTCGGTATGACACCCATCGTGTGCGGCTACTTTAAAAAGTGTTTTACATCGATAAGTAGCACCAGCGGTCATCGATCATACTACAAACTACGTTCATACTTGAGATCAGACTTTCAGAGACTGCATCTTATGTTATAGTTAAGTGTATTTGCCTGTGGCAATCATTCATATTTGCCTTCACTGCCTTTGAAATGTACACATATTTAGTGGCAAGGACTGCGAATGAAAACTTACGTTCTCCACGCTTCTTTCACTAAACGCGGTAATCTTCAGAAATGGAATTCAATCCACAAGTCAATTTTTGGACTTGGTGAATATATGTTCAAGTTGCAAAGCTCCGCGACACTCTAGGTCAGTGTGAGTCTAGTCTACATCCGTTGTTACATATTTTGTCTTGATTTTCTTGATTCTCACCATAATACACATTCATAATAATCAGTTTATTTTATTGTTAGCCCGATCATTCACACAATAATTACAAACCCACTGTTTTGTCTTCCATTCGTTTCTTTTACTATCCGAAAGCGCATACTTCATTTGATTGCACGTGACTCCAACATGTACTACCGTAGAAGCTCGTCATCTCGAAGCCGTATTGAGGCGGGAGAGATGATATTCGAAATAATCAACTGGTGAATGACCATACTGTAGATGGAGGGAAGTGAAAATAGCCACAATAGTGTCAAATACGAGACAAGCAATTTCAAAATAACGAGGTTCTACTGTATTTGCAAATGTATCGTATGAGATTGTTCTAACTCATTGAGGTACTTAATGTACAGCTGCATATATTTCAATTAGCAGTCCTTTCCTCTGTGTTCATCGTCCTTCCCAGCGGGCTATCCTGCAGTTCCCAGCTATGAACACACGCTCATCCCCATGCGCCGCAGGCTTTATAATGCTCATAGCAGCCGTCATGAGGAGTAAGCTGGGAGTCAGGCTATGGACATCTTTATAGAGGTGGCTGCAAAAGGGGTGGGGGGAGGGGGAAACGCACACACGCGCGCGCACCATCCCCTTGATAAGCTGAGTACTGGCCTGATACAGAGGTGGGCGCAAAGTGCCAGTGTGGGAAGCCAATCACAGATCAGTGTGGAGTGGGGGGGGGGGTGTGGCGGGGGGGGGGGGACATGTGACGTGATCTTAGGCTACCACCCCCTATTCACAATACAATACTCTGAACATTTTGATGGAGTTTCATCAACGCCGGCTTTCACTGTTACTCACTGGCTCGTATACATGTACTACGCCCGCTTCTACGCGATCCCTGAAACGCTTGTCTGAAAACGGGGATCTCCCAATGGGTGGTGAATTGGGAAAATAGTTAGCAATTGCCAGTAACTACTGGCGTGGTCGTGAAGAGGGTCAGTTTTTGGAAAAGTGGGGTGTACTCTATTTTTGTGCATGCGCGAAGACTTGCCGGAGAGGCCAAAAATCCCATATGAATAAAATGATTCATAGTGTGAAAAATGAGGGAGGTGTGATGGGAGGGGGTAGGGTGGGGGACCCGATGCTACCTATATTCATATAGGTTAAGATGTTAACAAATGGTAATTGGTTGTCTGTATTTAGCATAGTGTACTGTGCTATAAATCTATAATGTATAAGGTATTAGGGGGCGACGCATCCAACTTCTTTTTTATTAAAAAAAATCGTTTGCTTCAGGGATGAAACTCTTTAACATTTTACTTTTCATTTGATTATTACCAATATAAAATAGGAAATTGGATATGGGTGTCACCACTATGTGTTTCCTGTGTTTGAAATATGTGGAAATAACATCTACAGCAGACCATGTCGTTGTGGACATTTAATTTGTAACTTAAGGTGCATGTGCCAGCTTGATGTAGAAACACTGTCGTTCATAGATATGGCATGATTTATTTTAGATAGTTACACATTTCCACGTGTCCGTCATTTGTAAAACAAAGAAATGGGCAATTAATTACATATAAGTAATTAAGTATTGACTTGGACATATATGCATTTTGGACAAAGCAGCATGTTAGCTTTTATTGCTTTTATTGTTGGCTTTGTTTGGGGGGTGGGGGGGGGTCATTGGATATGCACATAGCAGGGAAGTGACATTTTTTCATTTTTGTTTCCTAATGCTTGTAGATTCCATACAGCTTTTTGTTTTTGAATAGAAATCTATGTTGATTTGATATTTGAATGTTTGAAAAATAATCTTCTTGGGAAAGTTAAAAAGTACACTTGGTAAAGTATTGTTGCCATAAAGATTATTGTAATTCATTATACATTATGTTACACTTAACCTGCTGTGGATATTTACTTACTTAATTGAAGCCTAGTTATATTTATCCTCGATTTCACAGCTTTATTATTCACACTGTTTTTACAAGCCCATGTTCATAATATCAACCCGTGGGCTAGACCTTCCCAAACCCGCGGAACTTGACAGTGTGCCAAAAATTCAAAATCACTTTGTTTGCTTGAAACCTCTATGCATGTGTGCGGTGTATCAAAGAAACACCACTGGACAAAGAGACGTGGTGGTGGGACGAACACATAGAAAATTTATGCAGTGCAAGAGAGGAGAAAACTATACAAAAGCTTGGAAAGGTGGAGGTAGCAGAGACGCATATAACATGGCAAAGCTCATTGCAAAATGTGATGTGTATGCTGCCAGAAACTCTGCTCAGAGAGTTGCTCTTGAGAAAGCTGGTCCATAAACTGTTAACACATTAGCTAAACAGAAAAGCTATGGACAGCAGGGGGTTGTAGGTGGGGGGGGGGGCGTGTGAAAAAAGATGATGGTGCCTTTTGAATCGATGAAGAGGCTTAAAATATATTTTAGAAGCAACAGTGTGAGTGAATTTCCGTGGAACCCAGAAATCCTCTCCTATGAACCTCCCATTGAAGGTCCCAGCGTCCCAATAACCATGGAGATGATATCCACGGCTTTTTCAAAGATGGTAATGGTCAGCTGGTCCGTCAGGTAGAGCTGCAGAAATGCTAAAACCTGCTTGCAAGAGTGATGTTCGACATTTAAGTGACTTGATTGACGAGATAGTTTGTGAAAGTCGCATACCATCTGAGTGGGAAGAAACCTTTGTAGTTATTCTTTATAAAGATATAGGCGACGTGCTGGAGAGGATGAATTACCAAGGGCTCAAGTTGATTGATCAAATAATAAAGATTCTAGAGAGAGTGCAGAACAACAGTTACCAATAAGAAAGAGGGTATATATGATCACTCAATTTGGATTCATGCCTGCCATGTTAGTGGGACGACAGATGTCATTTTCATTGTTCATCAAGGGCAGGAGAAATTCTTAGCAGCCAACAGTATATGTCCTTTGTGGACCTATAGACGGTGTTCGATTGTGTTCTTAGACAAGTCATATGATGTGAGCTAAAGATGTGAGCTAAAGATTGAAGAATGCCTAGTAAAGGTAGTTCAGTCAACGTATAGGGAGATGCCTACAGTGAGGAATTCAGTGCTATTGTTGGGGTTCATCAGGTTTCTGTTTTTGGTCCATTGCTATTCATCATAGTCCTAGAAGCTTGTCCACATAAATTTAGGATTTGTTTGATTGATAGATGATTAATTGAACATACTGCCTATGTACTTTTAGTATAATGAGGCACTACCATTTGTATCTATTCTATTCCTGTTTTGTTTGAATAAGGTGTTTAATTTTCTTTGCTTCTATCTACTTTTCTGTAAATTCATCAGCAGATCTAATTTAAAATTAATTCTATTGCTTCATCCGAAAATGCTTATGATGTATCAAAATACAATCTTCAAACCAGTCAATTATCTTTCTTCTAATGATGCTGATATCTTATGAGATCTATATGTAACAACACAAGCATTTTTTATTATTTTTTTTTCAATTTCCCCCATGATTTTTTCTTAGGTATGAAAACTTTTTATCTGACATCTAACGATGCAATTATTTTTCAAAGTGATCTGTAATTGCTTTAGTTTTGTTTATCAAATTTGAGGATTGAATTTTTGTTTTTGGTTTCACCGTTCGCAAAATATCGTCATAAGATAAAATGTATTAAGTGATGCAATTAACAACTCATATATCATTTTACAATATAGAAAAATGTCATAATCACGACAAACTTCTACAAATCAAGCAGCACGTGTGTGAGAACGTGTCTCAGTGTACATGGACGTTTTCATGTTACACGTAGAATCCATTAGACGCACAACAGAACGATTAACGTTTTAGCGTTTTGCGTACATGCAGAAAAGACGTAAAGCGTTTATAATTCTGAAAACCAGCGTATCTTGTTTTTTTGCATTTTTGTAGAGTAACAATATTGATATACAAATTAACGCTTTTAGTAATTTATGATCTACAGCAAAGGAACTGTGACACGTTATATGTTTTATTCAAGATCGCCTTACGACTGCATTCAACCAGCCAGTAAGCAGACAGGATTGTGACATAGATACAACATTCAACAGCCTTCAAACTACAAGCATATTGTAAAGGGAATTATTTTGAACGTCAGTATAAAGCATCTAGTTTTGAAGAATATATTAATTTCAATGGCGCACTCAATGAATCAAGAAGAAAGCAACCGTTTTTTAGATAAGATTTTCAACCTAGATAAATTATGGGTGTTTGGTTATGGCTCAATATTGTGGAAGACTGGTTTCCACTTTGAATCAAAAAACATTGGCTATATCAAAGGATTTGCAAGAAGATTTTGGCAGGGAAGCACATCACATAGAGGAACACCAGAAAATCCTGGAAGAGTAGCTACGTTAGTGCCATCCAGTGATAAGGAGGGTAAAGTCTGGGGAAACGCATACGAATTAGTTGGTCATGAAATGATCACTGAAGCCCTTACACATCTGGGAGTGCGAGAATGCCTGCTTGGTGGCTATATCACACTTATGACACCTTTCTACTCAAGGAACCATGAATCAGAACCGTTTGATGCCCTATTGTTCACAGCGACAGAAGAAAATGAACTGTTCCTAGGCCCAGCACCGTTGGATAAACTTGCAGAGCAAATTGTCTCCTGCAGAGGACCATGTGGCCACAACGTTCAGTATGTGAAATTCCTGGCAGACTATATGGCAGAACATATTCCCGAGGAGGATGATGAACACTTGTTTGGCTTAATGCACAACATAACTAGAATCTGCAAAGAGAACAAAATTTCTGTGGATGACCTCATAGCAATTTCATCTCATCATGTCATTCCCAAGAATAAGTATTGCACTAAATGTAATGCTACTTGTTCAGAGTATGCATTTTGTGATAAATGCCGTGGTGAGGTCATCAAGACTGCCTTGATATGCTGCAGCGGAAATTCCTCTAAGAGTGATGTTGCTAGTGATGCAAATCTTGCCGTTTACGACAATACGGATAACCTCATGAAATCTGATGCTGTAGAACTTGAAAAACCAGGGCATCCTACAACAAAATCCTCTGCTGCTGCCGATTTGGAAAAAGTGTCACCAAAAACTTGTAATGATGTAGAAGAGGTAGAAGGAGCACAAAGTTCAATTTGGTAATGCTTTGTCTGTTATTTGGTAAAGGAATACTTTTATTGACTTATATTTCATTTTATATTGATAGAGATTAAAGCTAGGGTCAAAGTTCAGCATGGACATTATGCAGAGGTCATGAGCTGATCTGTGTCTTCATTGTTTTGTTTTGTTTTTTTAAGTGGTCAAACTTTTTTGCTGAATTTAGGATGAGGTATTATGGGTGTTTTCATCGTAGTGTATTTGGGAATAAGAATATGAATGTATGCATTTTGTGTAATCATGATACCACCCAAGTACAATCTGTGTGTTCATTTGACTAAATAAATTTATGTTTATTTATATTGATGACACTTGTCGTATTTTTTAGTAGCTTCTAATTTTAACATTTTTCAACTGCTATATACATTCAAGTGTTGATTCTTTTAGCGGTTCAATAATTACCATTCGATATGTGTATTCACAAGTATAGTATTGAGTTTGGTTGGATCATTTTGCTGTCACTCAATATTTATCAATGCTCGCTCACTCACCCACTCACTCTCTCACAGATTGCTACCACATGATCATCTAGGATCTCTTAGTTACAGCAGCTACTTGCATTCAGTGTACAATTCTTAAGAGCAATCAACATTTCCACCATAGGATTCTTTTCTCTCATTACCAAACTATTTTGTAAATCTTCATTTACATATCAGGTCTATACACCACTCAAAACTCAATCGTACATGAATTTGCGAATTTACATATATATCAACAACAAGGACCTATCGGAAATTATAATTAGACTGTATTATGATTAGATTTCATCACTATAGCTTGTGATGTATGCTAACTTCATTGGAAATTTTATCCAATGGCTTGATTAGCCACTTTTCATAAATATTACCATAGAAAAAAAACACGCTATAAAATCATCTACGTAAAACTGGCAGGAGGCTTGAAACACATATCAAATAGAAAGATAAACCTGTTTCGGAGTCTTACCCCTGTGTATGATCTTTGGTTACACATTTTCTGAAAACACACGTTGAAACATGACATGACCACAAACATGTAGCAGAAATAGCGGCATATATATATGACTTTGTAAAGTATGTTCTCAGAAACGAAAATTGGACACTCAAATTGGATGGACGTATACTGATCGGATAAAGAAACTTCGTCTCCAGCTTTGGGTGACTCATTTTGTGACATTTAATGGCTCACCTGCACTTGGGGTGTTACAGTTATCTTACAAAGTAGCATTTATATTGAGAATGGTATAAATGGCATGACGCGCTGACTCTTCCTTTTGGACATTTTGTTTCACTTAAAATCTGCCAGGAAAAGGCCCCTCTCTAGAGTAGTTCAGTTGAGTGAACGCCTATCTATAATATGGCCAGCTTTTTTCGACATCTAACCTCCCTTTATATCAAGGCTGCCACTGTAGAGAGACCACCTTTATATGGTGGATGAGGCGGTTGGGGTGGTCGGTACGCATTGGGTTCTCATTTGATTTTTATCAAAGTTTATACCTCTAGATATGAAAAATATGTGATGGCACTGTATATCAGGTAGCCATCCCAGTGCACCGTTCCCAGTGCTATCAGCAAAAATTCGATATGGCCGACTGACTCACTCTCTTGGTTTGTATGGTGCAAGCAATTTTGAGAAAACATAATTGAACCCTCCCAGTTATGGATAAAAGAAGGAAACTTGGTATAATAATGCATTAGTATCTACACTTTAATTTCAGGGGTAGTACCCATGAATCGGGCTTGTTGCTTCGCAACCGTTGCTAGGGAATCATTCAGTCTTATTTACCACCACTTAAGACTGGTTATTTCCATTATTGTGGTCATTAATTGTAAGCTCTGTATATAAAATGTCATTTTATGGTGTCATCATTGTAGAATAGTTTTTGTTCGTTTGTCAGCAGTTGCTATGTAACTAGAGTACCTTAGTAACCATGGATTTTATGGACATATGTTATAAAAATATGCATTTATACACGCCATTCAGTATTTTCATTTTATTTGTTTGTACATTGTTGATCATCATCACGTCTCGTCTCACCATATCTACACCGACTATGGGGCTGTCTCATTTGCGTCCCTGGGGTCAGAGTCTGAGCAGGGTCCGCTCAGCTCACATTCCTTATGTTCAATGTTCCTTGTGTTTACTGCTAACCTTGATGAAGCTGTTTCTTGACTTCAACCTTCTTGCAACCTTTGGTATCAGTACATAGGGTGGAAGGGGTCATTCAGCTGTTTTCCTCTTTCTATCTTAGCTAGAGCTTCACGGCACATGTATCGTCCACCATCTCTATTGAGAGAGAGTTTCCATGTTCTAATAAAAATAGCTTCCTTAACACCTCTCTAAAACCATCTGTTGTCCATTGTAAGAACCTTTGCTCCATCTGGTTCAATACTGTGACCAGGGGCATTAGTCTGAACATGTTTGGAAACTTCTGACGACGTGGTACTTGGTCGCCGGTGTTCCATAACACGTGTTCTCAGAGAATGGTCTGTTCAATGATCTCGGTGTATTGTCACTGCTCGTCGGGGTAGCATCCACTAAGGGAGTGAGCATAATTAATTGTATGGGGGGTAATTTGGTGTGGGGGGGGGGGCTCTCAATTTTCTTTGGTCACAGAAGGGAGGGCGCTCAATTTTAATTCAAAGTGAGAGGGAGGGCACTCAATTCTCAAACTGAAAAGGTAATATTCTACGCACTTTTGTCGCGAATTGATGCATTCCTGTAATATGCATGCTTTTGGATTTAGCTGTATCGTAATGTCAACAAGTCAAATAGATTGCTAAATATGTATTCATTGACCATCAGCAGTGAATGATTCATTGCTATACACTTAAAACAGTTTTCAAGGAATCTGTCCAATATCATACTTTATAATACGAAAGTATGTCATTGTTCATGTTTATCTGGTGGGGGTGGGGGCGCTGAGTTTCTTAATGTTCATATAGGAAGGGCATTAAATTTCAACGTAGAGAGTAAGGAAGGGCGTTCATTTTTTTATCTCGCCAATACAAAATGACCTCCCACCCACCCCCACCCACCCCACCTACCCCCAACACCCACCCCCAATTAATTATGCTCGCTACTTAAGAAACAACTCTGTGGGTAATCATTAATCCAATGCTTTTCTGATATGTTCTTTTTCCTCAGTACGGTCCTGAGCTTTAATAACAACTGAATCTGCTATATGGAAAAGTGTCCTAACCACTCCGCGTTTGTTCTCTCATCTTCACTAATTCAGGGGTTCTTCAGGTATATCAATAAACTATTAATAGATGTTACCTTGCTACGACAAGATGTTTCTATTCACTGAGGCTGGTATAGCCTACTTGTTCTTGTAAACACAGAGCTTGCTCAAATGATAAATACAAATTCTCATTGAGTTGTCAACCATATTGACTGATTGGCATGTCTATGTATAGAGCTTTGATGATTTTAACATCAAGGTGAAATTATTACGTTGCGATTTAGCAAGTGATCATGTACTGACCAACTGCCATCAATGTTCTTGCAATGTATTAAAAAGCAATAAGCTAAACACTACCCTGCATGGAGCCACATGCTTGGCCTGCTGTATGCAGTCTGAGGACAGATTTGTTTGCTGTCATTTTTGCTATAGATTATGAAAATATTTTTTTTTCATAAAATTAGCTGTTACGACTTATCTTTTTTACATATGCACGTGTGTATTATCAAATATATTATATAATCATATTATTCATAACCCACTACTGTAATTCAGTATTGATGATAAGACGAATGGTGTTTTGTCTTGATATTTTGATGGATATAAAGATATTCAACAGGGCCTAATCATGATTCCGAACCTGTTCAATATATTTGTCAATAATAAACCTGATTGTAATCGCAACTTTAAATCTGGGACTGCTCCGGGACCTGATCTGGAACCGAACAATCGCTAAAACACCTACACATCGATCAGATTTCATAGCAAATTGAACTGTGATGATTATCAAACTAAATACTATCATATACGGGACTAAATCCGGGACCTAATCCGGAACCAAACACTGGTTAAAACGCCTGACCCAATCAAGGATCTAATGCACAAGACCTCACATGCCTATCGAGCAATATCTATATTTATTATTGTAAACAAATTAAGTCTTCTGGGACGGCGCCCCTGGTTGGGGACGACTGCCCGTGCCGGACTGCGGCCACGCAGTGAACCGGAATGGACCGAAGCCCAAACGACTGTTACCAACCCTCTCGCACTTCTCGTTGTGTTTTTCTTGAGTTCCAAGCTTCCGTTTCATCATCAGGTCTCATGAGAGGCCCCCCGGCTGGGGAGGACTTTTCACTGATGCTGACACGCACTCCTTTTCATGGGTGACCTCGTGGATCATACCCCTTGACCAAGTCATGGTGAGGAAGACTAACCACAGGTTAACCTTGTGTGGAAGATGTTCATTGAGGGCCTATTCCTCTACAAGGAGAATAGGTTGCCAGCCCTACTGCCCGACCAGTTTCTAAGGTAGAACTGAGACATAATGTCTCTCACCCAGTACTAAAGTGTACTGGTTCCTAACCCTACAGTGGCCATAGTAAATAGATGACAAGTCCTTACAATATGTGTGTAACGAAGGGGAACTAAATCTAGTCAGTGCAACTTATCTATAGCCTACTTTATACTTACAAGAATAGAATACTACGATTCCTGTACACTGGATGACTTATTATATAAGTAGTTTTGTTACACACTCCCCCAGATTCCATGGGACTGAAACACTCAACTTGTTAGGGCGTGAAGCACTCACATGGAAACTTAAAGCAAAACAAAATATCCAATGTGTGAAGACTGTGCAGGCTCGGTACTCGGGTCACGACGGGTTCCAATTCGCGAGGTGCGCACAGCATGCGCCTGGACATACATCAGGATACGGTCGCCACGATGACTTGCGCCAACTTCCGCGGCCAACGGGACTCTTCGCATGCAACACCCTTGCAGTTACTTCCACTGGCAATGCTACTCTCGCACTGCTGATGGATAGAGGTTCGCCGATGACAATCATCCTCGCGGAAGTTGCGTCGCACCCAAACACCTGAAACAAATTACATTATGGCCACTCCCGCAGTCTCCACCTGGGTATACTTTGAAACAACTCTGTAATAAAAGCAAACATTATACATATAACAAAAGTAACACTAGGTTATTACAGGACACAAGTAACATCATACTTTCTGAGAGCTTTCGTGGACTCCGTGACAACTGAACTGGGGAGGCCCACCCGCGACTTACTTAGTAAATAATAATAATAATGGATGGATAGAACAAAATAAACAAGGGGGGAATGAAATCTGGGGGAGCTGCCGGCTACGAGTTTGGGCGTACCATGTAGAGTACAATTGCCAGCAACGAAAAAGACCACTGTAGGGCGGATTGCTCTTGGACCTGAACACCCAACCCTCCACAACCTTGGAGATCACCGACTGTGATCCGTCTTGGCAGCTACGTTCTTCACAATTGTCACAGCTGACTACTTGCATGCCCTGCGACGCCCTGGGGCAAGCAACTCGGGTATGCCCCTTGTCGTCTGCAATTCCTACATGTAATCCCAGGTGGGTCCACTTCAGGGAACGCCTTCTCGTGCTTTCATAATCCACCGTTGATACTCTTCGCGAGTTTGCTCTTATACTTCAACTACATATTAGCAGTGTGCGGCTTTGCCATTAACTTCCTGTGACGCGAATCAAACTTCTTCACCCACATCTTGTGTATGATCATACTTCCGTTATCTTCTGCTGATAATTCTCTGCAATCTGGGCGACTCCACTCCTCTCTCCCCCAAGTTTCAACTTGAAACCAACGGCAATGGGGACGAGAAGATTGGAAATCTACCAGTTTCCAGCTGAAACTTTCTCCACCAAGCCAGTGGGGTCCGACTCATATAACTGAGGTCTCCCCCACACGTTTTCTAGTGGATGGCATTCCAATACTTGAAGAACCTACGCGAGCAATGTTGCGTGAGATCCTCCTAATAGGAAATGTCTTGCTTGGTCAACACAACCCCCAACCACCATGTGCAGTTTAAAGTAGTTAGTGTGACTTGATCCTTCAAGCAGGCCTGAACCTGCGGTCCTTTCACCCATTCTGACAGGACGAGACCTGGAGGTATCCTTCATGCCGACTTTCCACCTGATCACTTCATGACACCTGGAAGGGTAGTCTGATCTGCGACTATTAATGCGATTAGTTGCTCCAGCAAAGGGCTGCTATTGCACTGGTTTCTTAGGATACAATCCCAACCCACAAAGCCGGTTTGTTTCATTACAACGTGGCACCGCTGCAGACTTGTCTGCCCTCTTACGCTCTCCTTCAGTCGCTTCAGTCGCTCCCTCCAGTACTTATTCAGCCATTCCACAGTCCCGAAGGCACTGCAGAATTGCCCTGTCAATCTTTCTTCATCAACTCCGCGGTTGCAGCAGGGCTCGAGGCGATGACTGAAAAACAACAACCACCACCGTTCCAACCCTTTTTTTTCCTTTACTCCACGTACATATAGCCTTGCGCCTCCTCATTCTTCATTGTATTGGACATTCGACATCTTTGAACTTTTCCTCCACTAACCACCTACTCCTAGGAGTAGAGGCTATGCCGTTATCTTCATTACGCCTCTTGCCTCACACTCCTTGTCTGTCAACTCGGTCCTATGTCTGCTCTCCAGTTCTTGTTTCATTGTTGGCATGTTATACATGCACAACCCATCAGCTCATCAGCTCCACATTTTCTTGGATACAAGACCTGCCACGAATGACAGCCTTCATGTACCTCAGGACTCTCTTGTTGCCTGTTTCTACTTGATAACTGCTCCCTCACCGAGTCTTCAGCACCAGAATGCCTTGACATCCCTCCAGCTCGGCGTACACAATCTGTCCACTTGACTGCAACTTCTGTGTTGATTTTGCGAGTGATCAGGTCAGTGGACATAGGATCTTGTCCTAGTCCCGTGACAAGATCCTCACACTACATCACCAGAACTTCCAACCCCAAAGATTCGCCTGGTGTCAACGCTTCTTCAATCAGAATATGATGCGAAGAAGGCACTCCAGTCGTTTGACCGGAGCCTCCATTGGAGAAGATCCAACAAGCAGCACACTCAGAATCTCATCAACAGAGTACGACTTTCAACCACCTTGGCCTTCGGTGATTCCTAACTCACTCTTCCTGAGATCCGCTGCCCTTTGGTCACTCAATTCTGTACCTGGTTCCTATAGCGTGCATACCCGCCGCGTGGACGGTATGTGCTATACTTGCAGGCAGGGGAGACTTCCACCCCCTTTTAAGACTGGTTGACGTGCTGCTCCAGGTGACCTTCCACCAAAACATTGGCTGGAAGATCGGTGATTCGGCCACTTTCCGGCCCTTCTTTATCTCTTGATAATTCGTTCCCTGGTTTTCAATCGTGAGAGGTATACTCCCATCTTCGCAAACGATCTCTAGAGAGGGTATCACATACAGTTGATCACTTAAAGTGACGACCCCTTCTATTAAGACTTCGCGACCCACCCTTGCGAGATCGCAAACATGTCAAGATCTGCGCTGCGCTGTCTTGTCCATGCTCACCAGGTCCTTACTTCCCACCACCAGTATTTGATGTCAGTATTTCATGCAGCCCGATTCGTATATTCGTAATCCAATTCCACTCCGTATGTGCAAAGCCAGTCCATGCCAAGAAGGAGGTCTAGATTTTCTAGCTTTCCGACAAAGACATCAATGGGAAAAGTTTCTCCATCGACCACAAGGTTAACTTTACAAACTCCCTCTACGTCCAACAATTCTCCCCCAGCCCCTTGTAATGAGAGGCTCGCGGGTGCCAGCGCTCGCAAGTGGTCTTGCAAGCTTCGATACACTCTACTTGACAACAAACTGAAGGTGGCACCCGTGTCCAGGCACGCCACGAGCCGAACCCCATTGAGGTCGACTCTGCACTTGCACACGAATGCGGCTTCCGACAAAGCCATGGCATTTCTCATGCCTCTGATGTCATTGTCTGTGGGTTGGCATTGATGCATCACCCCGCGCCTTATCTCCTGCAGGGTGTTTGCGGAGGGTACACAGGATGCACGACAAGCTTGTTCCTCTTCTTCTATGTTATGGTCTAGATGGTTT
>CM032669.1:18534506-18549814 GCA_019095985.1 Streblospio benedicti | reverse complement strand
GTCGATCCATGGGATCCTCACCTACGTGAACAGGGTCGCTATGTGCTACCTGAGCTTCAGCAAGAATCACCTCGCTCCCCAAAGATGCCACCTTAACGGGCCCCACGGGGTTCACTTTTGTATCTGTGTCTGGCGCATTTCTGAACGGGCTACCAGACCGCAACGTGGGTTTCATTGTTTTCTTGATGCACCTTTCTTGTACGTCATCGTTCGTGCATCCCGGAAGTTGTGCCACTTCCGGTCCCGGATCCATCATCACCGGCGCTGTGTGAAAAGATCTGGCACCCCACGTTTTACCGCTCATTATTGCCCCCATCTTCGTCGCTAACACTGGGATTGACTCCATCGATTTCCTTGGCGGTGGAAGCCTCTCGGTCGCCACCACGGACACCTGTGGTGCCTCTGCGGTGGACAGACTTGACCCTATTCCTGTACACCGGCGCGTGCTGTCACGCACTTCTCCAGATAATACCCGCTCGCAGATGTTCGGTTTGAGTCCATGACGACAAGGCGATCAGTCATGTCCCGACCCGGAAGTCCACTTTGTGAGAGTAACACGCCCTCACCCACAGAATCACAATTTCGTTTCTCAACACAGCAATGATTCCCCATCTTCAGAAATAGAAGGGCACTTGTGGCTTGCATCTTCTCCAGCAAGGACCACCCACGACGCAGTGACCTTGCTGTCTAGTTTCCCGGGGCCGTACCGGCAGGTTTCCCTCTTGCGGCCATTGCCGCTTGGCGCTGCTCCTTCAAGACCCTTGAAACTTCCAACCATTCTTCTTTTTCTTCAGTCGCCTCTGGACATTTCATGCGACTGTGTTCTAATTTTCCACACTTCAAGCATTCCCACTTTGCTGGAAAGGGTCTTCTTCTTCCGTTTCTGAGGGGCCCATTACGCTACCATCCTCCGGCGCCACCTCCTGACTTCTGCGATGCACTGTCACGAGCCTTGGAGTTGTCATCCTTGGTATTTCCACCACCAGTTGCTCCCACGGTACCCTGGGAACCATTGCTCCCCCGGGGCAGTAGCCGCATGCACTGCCAACATCTGCTTGGTGAGAGCCTCCACCAGCCACTGCTGCGGTTTCGTAGCATTCTCGCTTCCCTTTTCCTGAACAACGTTGGCACTGTACTGAGTCGGGTCATCCCGACTCTCCCTATGCACCAACTCCCGGATCAGGACCGCGAGACCCACTCGTGGGCACACAGTCACCTCATCCAACGTTCTCCTGAGCGATACCAAATTGGGCCCTTGCTCAAGTCACTTCATGATGGCTGCCTGTGTCCATTCTTGATCCCTATGAAACGCCTTCCTTGCAAGCAACTGCGATTCTGTGGTGAAATCCCTCACAGACTCCTTACCGCCTTGCTTCCGGATAATCAGCTCTTCCTCTGCTACCCTCTTCTCATGATCGATATGAAAATGCGTATTAAGAGTAGAGACAACCTCCGCCCAGTCATTGCACTGCTGAAACGTTAAATTCAGCAACGCTCCCAGAGCCTTGCCACTCAGCCTTTCCACCAACCACCCAGCCCACTCCTCGAACGGAGTGCGATAGCTGCGCATAAGTTCTACCGTCTGTTGAATAAAGTCAGGCCAGTCTGATTCGTAATTCCTGATCCTGTTCTTTAAAGCCACACTTGTGGGCACAGCAGTGGTGAAATCATTATCCAAGGATGATGTGTCACACCTGTCACCATGCTTCTGTCGCTGCCTATGCACTCAGCCGGCTTCCTTCCACTGTATTTCTTCTCAACGGTACTCCTCCAATGCATTCACGAATGGTGTTTCACAGAAACGGCGTACCAACGGATTCTCACTCTCGGGAGTTGAAATAGAGAGTAGAGTTCCGTTCGCTGAGGAAATCCCTGCGGCTGCTACCGCGCCCTGTGGCAGCTGCTGGCGAGGTTCCCTCATTATTCCCTCGCTTTTCAACCCAGCTTCCATGTCCTGACACCCCATGACAGTCGTTGTTGATGTGGTCTTCGGCCGTGGGAAACTGAATCGCCCAGCATCATAAGTTGCCGCCTCCAGTTCCCCTCACCGTGCATGCGGGCTCCTCATTTCTGCTTCGTTGCTGCACCACCCCTAAGGGTCAACAGCGTACATTTCTTCTGCCGAGTCTTCTTCAACCAATCTCCTCCATTACTCAGGCAGTGTTCCATAGTCCCCTCTTACTACTGTGCAGAAGTCTGGTCAATAATATTAACACAAGACCCTTTCCGTAGGGGGACTACACTGCTGTTTTCTGGAACCATAACAAGGTCGAATGGGTGGACATCACAATGTCCTCATCCCATAGACCCTCCTGCTTGCTTGTCCGCCTCTTCGTCGTCCATCTCGCGCCTTGCGAGACTCCTGGTCACCCTTGTGTTTTTCCTATTCTTGCACTTGGCCTCAAGGCTGGATTGCCCACATTGCGGCATTGTAGCCTTTGCTTATTCATGTCTGTGTAGTTACACACCTGTCCCACTGTTTCCTGAGATCATTGCATGTTTCTTGTATGGCCCTAAACCTCCCCACTCGCACTGCTAGCTGGCAGTGTAATGGGGGTGTACCACCATCGCCGTTACCTGCCACTCCCGCAGTGGAATGTTAGTGTCGCACCGTCGCTACCTGCTACTATTCTCGCGGATTAAGGCCCGCACTTCACGGCAGCATCGCTGATTGCGTCAGCTCGAAGTTACTACGTCTGTGTTCTCCGCGACTTATGACAGCTCGCGTCTGTGTTTTCATGATCTTCAGGTTGCTTTTCCGCATGTTTCTAGCACCATATCATGGTCCCTGTTCGACCCGTGATCTCCCCACTCGCGCTGAAAGCTCGCAGTGTTGTGAGAAATTCGCGCCGTCGCCGTCCGCTGCTCCCCTCGCGGGTGAAGTCCCGTGTTTTGTGGCGGCGTCGCGGGTTGCACTAGCTCGCGGTGGACACGTCTGTTGGCCCCGTAGCTGATGTCAGCTCGCTTCTATGTCTTCATGGAACTTCAGGCTGCTTCCTCGCATGTTTCTGGCACCCTATCACGGTCGCCGTATGGCCCCTGACCTCCCCACTCGCGCTGCAAAGTCGCAGTGTTGTGGGAATGTCTCGCCATCGCCGCCAACTTCTACTCTCGCGGGTGCAGTCCCGCCTTTCATGGCGGCGTCGCGGGTTTCATTAGCCTGTTGTTTACACGTCTGTTAGCCTCATGGTTTGTATCAGCTCGCTTCTATAGCTTCATACTGCTTCCCTCGTGGACATAGTCACATCCAGGTCGCGTTGCCGCGAGCCTAATGTAGTGGACACTTCCTGCAAAGTTGCATGACTGTACTGGGGAAAGTCCCCTTGCTGTCCCGGCGATTCTGTAACTTCCCGCGAGTGTGTAGCCCGTCTGAGCCGCATCTGCGAGCCCTACTCGTGGCTGACACCTCACACATGGCTCTCACTGTATGAATAAGGTGTTTACATTCTACTTACGAGGCCGACAACTCTCCTGCGAGCATCATCTCTTCTAGGTCGCGTTCCCGCGGCCTGTCACTTTGTGCGATGCTGTATCCGCGCCGCAATTCCCTGTTATTGTGCACAAGGGATTTACATTTACACCAAGTCACACCAAGTTACACCATACTGTGTCGTACTCAACTCATTGAATAGCACACCATACATCAAAACCGTAGCACTCACTCGCCTATTTAACATGTAGGTACAAAGGAGCAGTATGCAGCCTGTTAAATATGAGTTTGCCCAACACCCACCACCAGACCAGACCAGCAATCGAATCCACGTCCTTTTTGGTCAGTAGTCCTACATCCGGAAGCATATGTAGGAATCACAAACAGATGGGTAGCACATAGGCAGATCAAGGAGGTTTGTGGGGGGGGCGTTGCTGAAGGCGTGTGTCACCCCTTTTTCACACCACAGAATCAATTTTATAGTTTTTTCATCTCTGTGACCCTTACACATGCAGCACCCATGAAATCCTGGGGGTGCACCCCCACCCCTTTTCCAAAAACCTGGATCTGGCATTTGGGTGGGGTTCGTTGACATAGGCTACTGCCACCTTGAAGATCAACCTGTACCCCCATCAATGTTTATTTCAATATATCATTTGTGTGAATGATATATTTAGAGTTAACATATTTCATTTAAAAAATTAAAAGCTTAAGTGAATTTACCATGAACAAAAATAAGACACGAGCCATTCCCATGACACGAGTCATCTCCATAATGAATAAATATTCTCTGGTATTGCTTAAATAAAAGAGATGTTCATGGTATTGAACTAGCGTCTATGGTGTTTGCATAGGTTTAAAATTTTGATGAAGGTGTTTACAATTTTGCTATCTGTCTAGATCACTTTTCTTTATGCTTAATTTGAAACACGTTGTACAGCAGTGTGTATACTCCATTCAGTGTAAAATATCAAGTCTTTCAGCCATGCAGCCAGGTATGCAAATAAGTCTTTTCCCAGTTGATGAAAAAATATTCTGAAAATACAGCCATGAACAGGTGAATAAATATTCATCAAAATATTTACATTATGCTTAATTTTTTTAAAGCATATTCATCTAATACCTGTTGATATTATTTAGGTTAAGTTTAATTCTGAATTCATAGATATGAATTTTTCATGATTTCTGTGGAGTTTATGCCTCACGTCATAGCTATGAATGTAATCATCCTACAACATTATCTCCTGTTACACGATCTCCTGCAATATGGTCTATGGGGTAGTAGATACCCTTCCCACAACCTGTGAGCACTCAGAATGCCAAACGTTTTGATGGGGGGGGTTCTGTCCTTTAACACATAGCCCTCATCCTCAGTACGTAGATCCACCACTGAAATCCTAAAAAAACTTCCTGTATATCTAACAGTATTCCAATAAGATCAATAAGATGGGGGACCAATGAGAGGGGACCAATGACATGGGGGCCTATAAAGCTGACCCTGAACCAGTGGTTCAACAATAATTCAACATTAGGGTGCGGTGCCATTCACACCTAGGATGCTGATTGAACTTTTTATGGATGCAGATGGTAAAATGCTTCATAGTATAATTATAACCCATTTCTGGTTGCCCCAAATAGCTTGTACTGACAAAAATGACTATCAACGTGCATTCTGTTTACCAAATACTACGTGTATGATGCTCATTTTTAGAAATATCCATACTCAAACATGATATAGTTAATCTCAGATAATTGTGTGGCTATGTTGTGCACAATGCCACGATTTCAGAAGTTATTTTTCTATGATTTTGGTGTATATCAATTCCTATTGTTATGGCACATGAGATGTTCATGGTATTGATCAACAAGTTATATGTAGTTCTCCAGATGAACCAGATAACCAAAACGTTGATACAGATCAACAAATCAATAACCCAAAACGGGAGCCCAGAGGCCGAAAAAAATCAAAATCACTGCTCCAGAGAAGTGATAACACCTTTTGGGCCCCGAAACTAGCAGAAGTGAGTCATTTTCTCCAGGTAGACAACACTAATCTTGGAGCATAGTGCTGTTGAAAAAAGATGTTTCCGTTCTATGCTTCTATTGCTTTCTATTGTAACCGTAGTGGCGGCACTTACGGTTTCATCTCTCATCATACATCTTCCCAAAGCAGCAGACGAGGCCACAGTTCAGCTAAAAGACCTAAGGATGTTGCAACTAGTAAAAAGCGCCCCCGGACAGCCCCGAAAAGCATGGCGATGGTGTGGTTTGGAGCACACAAGCCGAAATGACAAATCGGGCGTCTTTTTGGAAGATCTGCAGCAAGGATCGGCCATGTGAAATGGGGGGCCTAAATGTTCAATCATTCTCGCTCGACTTGACATACCTGTATCAGTCCGATTGGAGACAATTAGAAGCAAATAATGAAGATTTGTATATGATATACAGGCTCAGCTAAAGTTGCTGATTACACACTAGAAGAGGCCAGAAGAAGTGATTGGGGAACGAGTGAAGACCATCAGGGACGATTGTCTCTCAATCGGCGGATTTTTCAACATGACATACGATTGAATCTACTGATTGAGGGTCGAATCCCCCCGAATAGTCTGGTCGCTCACTTGGTCTTGGCGAGTTTGAGACGAGTGTGAAGCGAGTGCCACACTCCCCCCAAAGCGTGGCGAGTGTGGGACTCGCTTCACATTCGTCTCAAACTCTCCAAGACCATCAGGGACGATCGTCTCTCAATTGGCCGATTTCTCAACATAAGATACGATTGAATCTACTGATTGAGGGTCGAATCACCCTGAATAGTCTGGGCGCTCACTTGGTCTTGGCGAGTTTGATACGAGTGTGAAGCGAGTGCCACACTCACCCCCACCCCCCCTCCCCAAAGCAGCAAAGCAGGCCAATTCTGGGGCGATTTGGTGTGTTCACAGGTCACGAATCGACCACAATAGAATCCGGGGGGGGGGGGGTAATTTTCACAAATCTTTCTTTTCTTTTTTTCATCATTTCTTTATCTTTTTATGAAATTTATATGATAAATATGATAAGAATAAGAATAAGTATTCTTACAACCGTATTCTAAATCGTGAAATACACCTGGATTATAACAGTTAGCCTTTATGATAAAACAGTAACGAATACCATATTTTAACCGAGGTGATGAAATTACAAAGTTTCTACTATAAATTTAAATCTGAATCATTTTTTTTCAGATTTATACTGTAGGAATATTTCACATCAAATATTTTCAATGTTCTTTTTTGATAAACCACATTTGAATAATTTATGATCCTGTTTTTCCTGTAAACATCTATAATAAATTAGATTGTCCTTCACACTTGGTTGGTGGTTGACTTAGGTTTTATGTGTGCTTATGCAGCAGCATGTATGTCGATTGAAAACATGATGCTCACTCTTTTGAGACTTGTCACTTATTTTATTATTGACAGCAAGCTGCGCCCAGTCAGCTGATCCACAGTAAACAAGGCATGTGATTCTGTAGTTTCACCAATTCAGCTCAAATTTTTAAGATAAAAAGTATAAGTATGCATTAGCTAGTATGCATAGGCAGATCCTGGGCTGGGGTGCAGGGTTCACGCCCCCTCACTTTCCCGATAAATTTTGTTAGATTTGAGCTTAATTCATGCTTTTATCAAGACTTCAATATCCTCCAGTAAGTTACAAATAAACTAACACAAAACAAACTAAACATGCATCTGCCAGTAAACCAAAAGCATCTTTACATCATAAATAAACACTTAACTCTTAATCATGCATTGACTCAATGTCATATTCAAACTAAATAAAAGCACACACTCCATATTTTGTGTTTCACCATAACAAAGCACGTAACATTCATATTTTTACTCGAAACCCATACCATACACGCATACAACACTCTTGCTATGTGTCCATTTTATTTTGCACACCAACTACACACAGTCAGTCATTGTGACCGCTAGCTCCATGGGACACACGCATATTGATTTTGCTTCGTCCTTTTTCCAGAGCTGCAGCCGGTCACCTGATGGTAAAGTAAGGTACACAAATGAAAACCCGTCAAAAAAAGCATTTCATTTTTTTATTTTTCATAGTTCATTTATTCAGTTTTTAATACTAGAACTAGTTCTATTGGTGTTTTTTTCTGGTGGGAGCGGATGTGGGGGGAGGGGGCTGATGGGCGGTGGGAGTGGGTATAGTCGGGCCTGGGCTGGAGGGACTTCACAATATCGGGTGCAGTTTGGATGAATGTACTTCTATTATACTTTTCAAAAAGGCAGACAAAGATGGACTTGGGATGAAGTGATGCTACGATATGCATCGACGAGCCTAGGCATGGCAAATATGGACCCTCTTGTCTTATGAGTCGCGCGTATACAGGACAAGTCAATCAGGTCGAGAATGCAGGATTTATTCTGGCCAGTATAATATAAATTTGGATATAGATAGGCCTGTCAAGTACACGGCAACCACCACTTTGATGCATTGAAAATGGAAACTACAATAGCAATTGATTAAATATTAACTCTATGGATAAATATCTACATGTCACAGACACTAGCTGAAAAGGGGTTCATTTAAATATTAAATGTGTTCACTATAAAACATGCATCACTAGTCCATGTGAATATGTTAGCAAATGCGCCTGCATCATCATACATCATTTTATCAATATGTTATCCGGATATAATTCTACAAAGTGCAGTGCTAGTGAGATACCCGTAAACCAGCATTGGTGACCCTGGCTCGAATCAAAGTCAATACCCTACTATACTGCATATGGTGGGACTCGAACTCACATACCTGTGTGAGAGGCAGCTTCCAAAGCGCCATGCTGTGCTCGGGGTGATCGGGGGGTCCGTCCCGGGCAAGGCAGGAGGGCGGAGGCAGCCTGCGGGCAACAGAGGAGACGGTGATGTATCTTACAGCATAACCATTTCACAAAATGAATAATCCTCAAAGCACATTTCACGACACCGAGATTATCCATAATTCTTGAGCAAATCGAGCAGGATAAATGGTGTGGCATATGATCCTATAGATGAACAGAACGATAAATTATAAGAATTGTGATGATTCATGTAGAAGTGTAACCACTACTAACTTGTTCCTTTTCTACACGTATGAATAACTACATTTAACAGACATTAGATAAAAGAAGAGCTTCAATTTTATGTAAAATGTGTAACTTATAACTACATGGATAAAAACTACATTTCACTGACAATAGCTGAAAAAAAAGAGTTTTATTTTTAAATCAAATGTGTAGCTAATATATATGTTCAATATAAAATATATATCACCTATATTTGAAATAAAAAGTGATAAACCCGCTCGTCAATTCTGTGCCCCCAGAGTGGTCTTGAGTAATGCATGCAGCACACACATTTGCCCTTAAAGGGTTTCAAAAATGGAAATTTTTTATGTCACCTGGACCTACGTTGCATATCTACAAGGGACACACAGTGTTTGAGCACCACCCTCAACTACAACTTTTTCTCATTCCAATAATTTTATTTTCATGACTTATTTGACTTTCGCGCATGCACATGAAATCCAGAGTTGTGGTGGCACCCATTTTTTTTTACCAAAATCCGAATCTTCCTGTAATTCCTGTCCACTGTACCTGAATGGGGGTAGCTCCATGTTGAGCTGGCGGAAGCGGACGCCTTTAGTCACTGGCAGGTCGGCGTTACTGGGCAGGTGCGCGAAGGTTGTCATCAGCAGGTACCTGCTACCACTCTGAAACCAGAGTTCAAGGAAAGCAGGTCAATTTAGGCTTTTGCTGAATTCAATTTACATTTTGTTTGTCTTTCTATTTCATCAATTTTCATTTCAAGTATTTGTATATGGCAGCATACATATGGACCAAATATGAAGGTTAGTGGGTTTTGAGTACTTTTGACTACCTATATATCTATCATAGTTTCCGATCTAGCAACGGTTAGAGAAGTTGTACTATTTAATGTGCAAAACGAGTGCAAAGAGCGGGTAAAGCATTGAATTTGCATCTGTGGAGACAGATGTAGCATAGGCAGATCCAGGGGGCGCAGGGGGCGCCCCTCCCCCCTTTCCCATCAAAATACTTCATTTTCATAGGGTTTTTCATGAAATCCCGTAAGTGCGCCCCTCTTTTCCTTACGTGCGCCCCCCCTTCCGAAAACCTGGATCTGTCTATTTGTAATACCAGAAAGCCCTGCTCTTATCGGTTTCTGGTAAAACCCAACAATCCACTCACTTGTGTATGTTATAAGTTCACATAAAGTTGCTACATATCAAGCTCTCCACCCACCTTGCTGAGCTTATCTAGCATGGTGAGCACGTCCCGAGTGTACAGATGCTGCATCATCATGCGCGAGAACACTAGGTCATAGGCAGACACGCTAAAACGGGAAACACTGGGTCATTGGTCATAGGTAGACAAGCTACAGTGCTCAACAAAGGGTCATAGATCATTGGCTGAGACGTTACAACCGGAAATACAGGGTCATAGGTCACATGCAGATGCACTGCAATGAGAAACACATGGGTCATTTAAACAGGCATATGGGAAACAGGGTCTTACTCTTAGGTGATATGCAAAACAGAACATTGGTCATAGGCTGATATGCTACACAGGGTTATAACAGAATAGACTGACATGCACTAACACAAATCACAGTATCCTAAGGCCATAGACAATACCCAGAAGCATAGGTCATACGGGCCGACACACATAATATAAGGAAAAGTGAGCAAAAATCTTGAGGTGCTCATTATAAATGAGCTGAGTATAAAAACGCACAGCATGTTTTTAATGCAAATGGAAATCTACTAATTCACAATATGGTTTCTTCCTCAAGAGATTATGATAACGTCAACAGAGGCAGCTGTTGCATAAAGATCTCATGCTAACTATGGTATTTTACGTAGTCTTGGAAGATACAATTGAAAAGATAACGTTTATCAAACCCCATTGATCGCACACTACCCATCGTACCTTTATCAAACTGAACTGAATTTCATATTGACAAAACAAGTGCATGTTTTGAACGAAAGAAAATGTACATATATCTTCAACATACCAGAGATTGTTTTACTCTTTGAATATACTTGACTCCTAAATGTTTTCCACCTTTGATCTCCTTACTTCTGTGCCTTGACTATGTCCTGGTGTACAAATTTGCGGTTCGGGAGGTGACCGAAAGTCTTCTGGTGGCCAGCAATGATCTCTGGGACGATGTCCATCCCCGTATACAACACGTCGTCTCTGAAAAAAAGAATTATTTTGTATATATAATTGGACTCATTGGTCTTTAACGCTAATGGCTGAGTCCAACAATTGACATTTTCCCTTTATGTGTCATTACTGCATTAATTACTTTGGATTTTTCGTATTTGTCTCACTTCTGAGAGCAATGGACACACGTACAGAAATAATATCCTATTGTTGCCGGCTATTTTACTTGGTACACCAATTTAATTGATCCATGTAATAAAACAAGCAAGACCTAAGTTTGGAAAATGTACGCACCCATTGACATGGTCTGGAGAAATGTGTGAATCCACTGATCTAGTTTTGAGGAACCTGTGTAAAGTGTGTATCCATTGACCTAGATTGGAGGAATCTGTACATCCACTAACCTAGTTTGGAGGAGCCTGTGCATCCACTGCATGTCTCCACATGGGATGTCTAGCATTGTAACCTTGTCCTTGCCAGTCAGTGCTCGAATCTGGCTTATCACTGAGTGCAGGATTGCCATACTCTCTTGTGCGAAGTTCAAGGTTGATCCAGGACCTGTAAATATGTTGTCATTTATTTCCTCTTTGCCATTACAATGACAATCACGTTCTGCAACATTCATTTATTGTGTTTAAGATGACGTTTGGAAGTGAGCATAAAGAATGCACGACCATTTTAATGCAAATGCATAGTATCTATTACTGTATGAGATATTTTAGAAAGGTTTTGCCACATTATATACATTTGCATTTAAATGTTACAAAACATTTAATCATGTTAGTAGTTGTGATTAAGTTTGTACAAAATACAGCTTACTAAGAAGTAGACGTAGGTGTAATTATAACGTCTACGACAAAACATATTGGTCAACACTTCCAGTCTCGGTTAAAGATTGCTCAAACGAGTACAATGCCATAATAATTGTGTAACTTTTGGACTTTTAAAGGCATGCACACATGTTTTTTCTTTCTCAAAATCTTCACATTTGTGCCACAAATACCACATGTTTAAGTCAACTAATATTTATCAAATAGTTTGTTCGTTTTTTGTTTTGTTTTTTGTTTTTTGTTTTGTTGTTGTTGTTTGTTGTTTTTTGTAAATGCAACAGTTTTATCATAGTGAATACTAATATCAACAAATGATTTGCTCAATCCCCTAATCCAAACCACTAAAACTAAAAACATACAATTAAAAGACAGCGAAGCACATGCCCGATTATATTAAGATAATATGTAAACGTATGTTGATAATATGTTGATATTCCCCAACACACAAACCATCCAAGTTCACTGGCAGATCAACACCTGTCCCCTCAGCCCATAGCAGCCCTTTTCCAGAAAACAAGGATCAGCCATTTGAGTTCATCCGCCCAGCAAATCTAGTGTTTTTCCATACATTATTTAGTTCATCTTTGCACAACACAAACACAATTTACCGTTGACAGTTTCGGCAACTGCTGTTGCCATTTTCAAAACATGTCTGCGCATGTCAAGGTCACTCAGCTCGACTTCCGATGCCGAAAATCGGGTCGTACACATGAGAGAGATGAAAGGCCCCCTCGTCTCAGTTCATGACCTGCTTCTGTCATCGTATCTTTATCTATGTGTTCTTCTTTCTGTCTATGGGCATCGGAAGTCGTGCTGAAACAGAAGTTTGGCACAGCTATAGTAGGGGAGTCCATGTAAAACCACAACTATGGAAGCGGTATGTGGATGATGTGTTAGAGAAGATAAAGAGAGGAGAGACCCAGAACCTCACAGACCATCTCAACACAGTGGATGAGACAGGTAGCATCAAGTTTACGCATGAAGAAGAAAGAGATGGATGCATTCCATTTCTAGACACACTGATTGTGCGTAAACCAGACAGGAGTGTGAAATTACTAGTTTACAGAAAGAAGACACACACTGACCAGTACCTACACTTCTCCTCCCACCACCCTTTGCAACACAAGCTAGGTGTTATACGCACCCTTTTAGATAGAGGGAATGACATAGTGACAGAAGAAGTTGACAGGCAGAAAAGAGGAACAACACATAGTTGAAGCTTTGACAAGATGTGGCTATCCTGAATGGTCGTTCCGACGAGTGAAACACCAGATAGAAACCAAACTTGAAAGGAAGAGTGAAAAGAACAAGAAAAGAAAAGAAGCTGAAAGATCAAAAGGCCAGGTTATCCTACCATATGTGAAAGGTGTTACAGAAGGGATCTCCAGAATTCTGAACAAACACTTAGTAGCTACGGCGGTGAAGCCAATGCAGACTATCAGGAACATCCTAGTACACCCGAAAGACAAAGTAGATAAGATGGACAAATGTGAAATTGTGTACAAGATTCCATGCAAGTCATGTGATAAAGTGTACGTCGGGGGAAACGGGCAGAAAGTTTGGTACCAGACTGAAGGAACATCAGAAGGACGTGGAAGCAAACCAGAAGGGAGCATACACCAGATCCACAAAGAAAGAGTCAAAAATGGAAATAAACAAGAGTGCCATCACGGACCATGCAAACCAGCACAACCATCAGATAGACTGGGAGGGAGCCAGAATAATAGACAGAGAAAGTGAATGGAAAACCAGGACCATCAAAGAGTCTGTACACATCCGAACCTGCAAGCAGGTTATGAACAGGGACGAGGGGGGGCACCAACTCGCGAGTTTATGATTCCATCCTCGTTCAGGATCAGAATATTTGACAGAGATGTTTTGTGACATTGCCGAAACTGTCAACGGTAAATTGGGAAGAACATTCTGAGGATGCCAACAGTTGTTTGGCGAAACTGTAAATGTATTTAAAAATCTAGTAAATCACTGTGCCGATCTACGTAACTCCAGAGTTACGGTAGTCAATGATATGCATATAGCGGATGTTTTCATTTTATATGAAGTTACTTCTTAATAGCTTCATTTTTTTGTTAGAAAGACAGTACTTTGAACGTGTTTTTTCAATTGCCACACATGTATCAAATCCTCAGATCAAAACAACCTAGTGTTTGCATTTAACGTAACTTCATGTTTCCATAGCACCAATAGATATAAGTCAAAATGCACAAAAGGAACAGGAAACCCATTCCATGGAGGTTTTCACGTAGAGTAATTATTCATGTATTAATTATGCAATAATATGCCTAACCTCTGTCATTAAAGACTGGTATAAACGTTTATATTCATCACCTATACAAGACTCTAGATTATAGAGATTAACAGTGATGCATGTTCGCGATACTCATAGGTGATTTTCAATCTCAGTCAAATAGAAATCAACGTCTGCTTTCATGGCGTAAAATATCACAAATAAAATGTTGAATAAATTATACATATATGAGTTAAGTTTATGTCTCCCTATAAAACCTGATTTAAAATAGATAAAAAAATAGTTACTTAGTAATCAGTGGATTCTTAAAATACTATTTGGATTATGTCCATTTATTGTATTAGTTTAGATCTAATTATTTTTTAAACCAATTGAATTAAGAACATATAATGCATTTGTACACTGCCAAATATAAACCTCATTATTTTGAAACCTATAGCTTTTAAAACGTATTTCAATTAGTATTAGTGTTCCTAAATTACTTAAACACAATACACCGCATGACATCATTTTAAAACTGGTAATTGTAATATGTGCAATTCATTTCCATGTGCCTATTCATAGAATGTGCACAGGCCCCCAAACTAATACATTATTCTGTTGAATTATCCATTTTTTGTGCTCTATTTGTTATACATTAAAACATTTTGTGTGACATGCCCTGGTTTCTAGAATCATTTGTTATACATTAAAAATACGCTAAAATCTAAACCTGCAACATGTGATATCATGATATAAGTGCACAGAATAAGCACAATAGTGGAGTTTTTGACGTCGTGAAGCGGGCGCTGTTGGCGTCGCCATTTTTGCTGAGTTACGGTAGTCGATTTGGGAGTTGCGTTGGTCGCTTTCGCACTGTGTTAAATGTAATTAACCTTTTATTTATCTAGTTGACTGAAGTTATTGAAACTGTGACTTCTGCATTGCCTTTTTGCAAATGAAAAAATATTGATCACAGATTATGGACAATATGTAACACAGTAATACATGCAACATCTATTGTAAGCAAGCAACGACTGACTTTATAATTGAAAATATAATATTCTATAGCATTTTTTTATTATCGTATATTCAAAACTACATTGTAAATCAAAACGTTACAAACATGTGCTGGTATTTATATATTTTTCTTCTTTTCTTTTTTTATGATTGAAAATAATTTGTTACATTTTACATTACATTGCACATCACAATATAAAAGTAGTTCGAATTCATACACCAATATATTATACACATTACAATAACACAAACCATGCAAACATTAATTGGTTTGTAACTATAGTAATTCCCATTGCTAAAATAGATTTTGATTTTGATTTTGATTTTTTCTTCTTTTTTTTTCCTTTTCTTTCTTAACTACCCCTTCATCATTGCTAGCCCACATATCCAAATAATTTACTTACATACTTTTCTGCTTATTCTTTCCGCATTACCCCACATGAATTTATATGATATAGTATTCACTTTTTTTAATAAAGCCATCTGACACAGGCAGCATACTTGCGGAAAAAATAAGTTTTGGGAATGCTGATGTTTTTGATATTGTAACTTTTAGCC
>CM032669.1:18509815-18534406 GCA_019095985.1 Streblospio benedicti | reverse complement strand
TGCGTGTCGAGCGATCGTACCAGGCCGTGCTTTTCTGCGCCGGATGATCGACTTAACTTGTGGCAAGTCCAATCCACAGCATTGGATTAAGTTGAATAAACATGTAAGATCAGACATCCAATTATGGATTACATTCCTTCAGCATTTTAATGGAACAGTTAGTTTTCTGCCTTCAGTTTGGACTTCTTCAGACACTTTGCGACTGTGCTCAGATGCTTCTAAGACAGGCTTCGCAGCAGTATTTGGTTCGCACTGGATACAGGGAAAGTTCCCACAAGAGTGGTTTGAGATTAATATAGCCATCAAGGAATTGCTGCCGATAGTTTTAATGCTGGGACACTGGGGTCCTTTGTTACAAAACTCCCGGGTTTTATTCTTGTGTGACAATCTGAGCATTGTTTATGTCATCAATAAGCAGACTGCTAAAGATCCTTCAATTATGTTTTTGTTGAGGAAATTCGTTTTGCTTGCACTTCGTTACAACATTGACTTTAAAGCAAAACACATTCAAGGGAAACGCAACATTATAAGTGATGCTCTATCTCGTTTTCAGCACGGAAAAGCACGCGCACATGCCCCGTGGCTGGATCCAGAAGCTCAGCAGGTGACTCAAAATTGGATAAGCTGGTACAATCAGCTACGAACTACCTAACAGCATCGTTGGCGCCTTCGTCTCGTGAGGCGTACCGTAGAACATGGGCTCAACTTCAGGCTTTTGTGAACAGTTTAGACCATGCTAAGCCATGTTTTCCTTTGTCACCGGATACGCTGTGTTTATTTGTGGTACATTTGTTAGACCAGGGCCGAGCCCCAACAGCAGTCTCTGCTTCCATGTCTGCAATCGCTTATATGCATAAAATCTATAGTTACCCAGATCCAACCGAGCATGTCCTGATTAAAAAGGTTTTGGCTGGAGCAGCTAAACAACATCCACAAGCGGATATCAGGGCTCCTATCACTCTGGCTATTTTGGATAACCTGTGCAGTAATTTACGTGTTGTGTGTGCCTCACCTTACGAGGTAATCATGTACAGAGCTATGTTTTTACTTATGTTTCACGCTTTTTTGCGCATAGGTGAAGTAACAAAATCGGATAACAACATTCTGTTCTCTAATGTTTTAGTGTCTTCGTTATCTGTAAACTTAACTTTTCATAGATTTAAACATTACACAGGGCCACCCATAGTTATTACAGTACAGTCTCGTGATTCCACCTGCCCGGTCCATGCACTTAATCATTTCTGTCAGATTCGTGGTACATCTCCAGGACCTCTATTTATTTTCCCATCTAAATTACCAGTTTCACCAAACCAGTTCCAAACTGTTTTCACTGGTCTTTTGGCCAGACTATCTTTGGACCCTAATATTTACAAACCCCACAGTTTTCGTATCGGGGCAGCCACTTTGGCGTTTCAACAAGGTAACACTGTTCTTCAAATTCAGCGCATGGGCAGGTGGAAGTCAACTGCTTTCGAAAAATACATTCGCGTGAGTCAGCTCACGCTGTAACTCTTATCGCAGTATCAGTAGTGTCAGCTTGACCAGGCTGCAAATTGTTTGTATAATCTCAGGTTCATAAGGTATATACATGTATGTCACTAGCTCTGTAATAATGCTTGTAAGTCTTCGCTGGTGTGAACGGTCCTTGGGTGGGGTTTTGTTGGTCGTGTTGGGTTACCCCACCTGTTTTGAAAAATAAATACGTCAACTCCACCCAGTCTTATCTGGGCTTAGGGAGTTGACAATTACACACTACTTCTCTGTTTCGTCCCCTTTTTTCAAAAAACAAGCTCAGCCTGTTCACACCAGTAGACATTTGTATGTACAACTTTTTTATTATATTCTGTAGTAATTCCTCACATATAACTCTATTCTTAATTGAGTAACAAACTAAAAATAACAATTTTTAACTTGTCTTAAAAATTGATTTTTAGTTTTTGCAAAATTAGCGTATCACCTGGTTTGTGGTTAGTGACCTAAAGGTTTCTGTTCGGTCAGTGACCAAGATCTTATTGGTAGTATAAGACCTAATTTCTTAACCCGGATATCCGGAAAGTAACGCACGGCCCATTCCTGCCTAAAGTTCTGCATCTACTCATTAAATAAAAAGTACCTCATATATCTGTGGACCAATGAATCATTCAGAGTCATTGGAAACAACACCACTTGCCCACTGTGCTCAGACCAACTTGACCAATGTGTCTTACAAATGTGTCTTACAAATAGGCATTAAAGTGTACCTCCGGGCATGGTTTTAACTGTTTTATATGACTAACCATGTCCATAAGATGGTATTAACGATATTAACACAGTTACATCATCCCCGCATAGTCCCACAATCATAATGCAAACAAATGCCAAAAAATCCGTGAAACGCACTATAGTTTAAAAACCACACTCAAACGTCGTATGTGTCCTGTGTCTGGAAATGATTTGGTTGAAAACGAGGCCCATTTGAAGCAAAAACTAGGTCACTGGTAACTGATATAAATAATAGCATTTCCCCTTATTTGGAGTCAATTCCATAATATATGACAATCTGTTGATAAATAAATGTCAAAGAATATCTCAACAAGTGTAACTTTTGCGCATAAAATCTATAGTTACCCAGATCCAACCGAGCATGTCCTGATTAAAAAGGTCTTGGCTGGAGCAGCTAAACAACATCCGCAAGCGGATATCAGGGCTCCTATCACTCTGGCTATTTTGGATAACCTGTGCAGTAATTTACGTGTTGTGTGTGCCTCACCTTACGAGGTAATCATGTACAGAGCTATGTTTTTACTTATGTTTCACGTTTTTTTGCGCATAGGTGAAGTAACAAAATCGGATAACAACATTCTGTTCTCTAATGTTTTAGTGTCTTCGTTATCTGTAAACTTAACTTTTCATAGATTTAAACATCACACAGGGCCACCCATAGTTATTACAGTACAGTCTCGTGATTCCACCTGCCCGGTCCATGCACTTAATCATTTCTGTCAGATTCGTGGTACATCTCCAGGACCTCTATTTATTTTCCCATCTAAATTACCAGTTTCACCAAACCAGTTCCAAACTGTTTTCACTGGTCTTTTGGCCAGACTATCTTTGGACCCTAATATTTACAAACCCCACAGTTTTCGTATCGGGGCAGCCACTTTGGCGTTTCAACAAGGTAACACTGTTCTTCAAATTCAGCGCATGGGCAGGTGGAAGTCAACTGCTTTCGAAAAAATACATTCGCGTGAGTCAGCTCACGCTGTAACTCTTATCGCAGTATCAGTAGTGTCAGCTTGACCAGGCTGCAAATTGTTTGTATAATCTCAGGTTCATAAGGTATATACATGTATGTCACTAGCTCTGTAATAATGCTTGTAAGTCTTCGCTGGTGTGAACGGTCCTTGGGTGGGGTTTTGTTGGTCGTGTTGGGTTACCCCACCTGTTTTGAAAAATAAATACGTCAACTCCACCCAGTCTTATCTGGGCTTAGGGAGTTGACAATTACACACTACTTCTCTGTTTCGTCCCCTTTTTTCAAAAAACAAGCTCAGCCTGTTCACACCAGTAGACATTTGTATGTACAACTTTTTTATTATATTCTTTAGTAATTCCTCACATATAACTGTATTCTTAATTGAGTAACAAACTAAAAATAACAATTTTTAACTTGTCTTAAAAATTGATTTTTAGTTTTTGCAAAATTAGCGTATCACCTGGTTTGTGTTTGTGGTTAGTGACCTAAAGGTTTCTGTTCGGTCAGTGACCAAGATCTTATTGGTAGTATAAGACCTAATTTCTTAACCCGGATATCCGGAAAGTAACGCACGGCCCATTCCTGCCTAAAGTTCAACAGTGAACACATGTTGAGATTTGATCTCTAATTTAGTAACCACCTCTACCCCAGCCACCACCCTGTTTTTGGTGGTTTTAGTCTTGTAAATTTTTCAAGGGTACTGTTTCTTTTTCTTTAGTTATTTTATTGTAATTTCTATGTTTGTCTTCTAGCAATGTGTATTGTAGTAAGTCTGTATGTATCATGTATTGTACTAGGGGTCGTGTTGGGTTACCCCACCTGTTTTGAAAAATAAATACGTCAACTCCACCCAGTCTTATCTGGGCTTAGGGAGTTGACAATTACACACTACTTCTCTGTTTCGTCCCCTTTTTTCAAAAAACAAGCTCAGCCTGTTCACACCAGTAGACATTTGTATGTACAACATTTTTATTATATTCTTTAGTAATACCTCACATATAACTGTATTCTTAATTGAGTAACAAACTAATAGTGTTAAGTGGTTAGGTTTCGGCTTCTTCATAAATATAATTTAACCATTTAAAGTATTCTTGTAATCATTTTCTGGTGACCTTGAAGATATATCATTTTTATCATCTTTATTTATCATTGTGGCCACCATTTGGAACTAAAAATCGATGCTTTTGTGTATACTGTTATAAACTTCATGTAATGTGACAAAAATACAAAGAATACGACCCTATGTTTATTGACTTGTTTGGTATTGGTCGATTGCACATAACACATGGGCTCAGTTGTATTGCAATAAAATATTCAAAATGTGTTCATGAGTTTGTTCCTTTCTCTCTTTCATTCTTTTTATCATCGTGCTCTTATGAGCACTTGTATTGGTAGAATTAAGAGCACAACAAGAAGTGTAACAGAGTGTCAGGATGCCTAGCGTTACAGCGGGAGCCATTGGCTTCATGTAAAACAAAGATGTTACGGTCTTCATTCCACCCACTTAGTCAACTTTATATATTTTAATTTAGCAAGGTATAGGTCCGCGGTTTAGGTCATTTGTTGAAGTTACATCAACAACAAAATGATATCTCTGTTTCCCTCCACTCCCGGGCGAACATCTCACTAAGCACTACATGAGCCCGTATATGAGCAGGCCCTATGTTGTCTCTTTTCAGCCGGGGCTGCCACGCAAGTCTAATATCCGTTGTGATATCATTTTGTCAGAACTCATTACATTTCATTTCTGTCGGACCTAACACATTTTCATGAGGTTTGTACCAGGTATGTGTCACTTGCGTCCTCTAACCTGACGCTGTAGCTCCCCATGCTTTTCTCTGGAAAACGGTCTGGAAGGACTTCTCCCGAGCGTCCGGTTTCTCCTCGGGACCCGCCACGCCACCAGACACACTGAACGGTTCAACAGCCACCCCTCCTGGCACCTACATCATGCGTGGATATCAAGAACATGTTTTATGTAGATCTGTGAATGGACTGTTATGTGGACACTATTCAGCAAGCCATGTAGCATCTGCATTTAGGTCTGCAGAGGTCATATTTTGTTTAGAATGTATTTATATTCTTATTTTAACTATCCAATAAAACGTTTATACAATAGGACAGTTTCATAATGTTAGACTTATATTATTACGCAAGAAATAAAAACTGGCGGGGACGTAAGAATGTTTATCCGTGCTTTAGAATCTGATAAAATTATACCATTTCTAATCCTGTACTAAATATGTGGCTTTATATCTGCATCCACTGGCGTGTTTTGGAAGAACCTGTGCATTCTTATTCACAACAAAGTAATGATGAGATCGAAAGTTAAGCGAGGGGCACATTCCACCTTGCGGTGGTGGTCGCCGCAAGGCGTGTTGAGGTCTGCAGCGTCTACGGCGTTTTCCGCATGCATTGACAAAAGTACAGTTGTGGGCACATACGCACGGGCCCCGTGCGTTAGGAATGCGTTGGGACAGGGAGTGGTTTTTATTGAGGTGGCCGTGAGATCAACTTGCATAGAACGTGCGATGTACTCGCGTACAACTTACGCTCTACGCACCGTGTGATTACAAAAGTACGGGATCCGCACGTTCATGGTACAGGGAACGCACGGCCCAAGTGCTGTGTCTGTGCCGACAACGTGCGGTTAAATCCTCTGCGTTTCACGTAAGGTCTCCGCACTGCCTCCGTACGGTTAGGCCATGACGCAGGGTGTTGTCGTAGTGACAAGCCAAACTTCTTCTGCGGCCACCGTACGGCCTTGAAAAAACGTACGTTTGCCGCACTGTACACTCACGGATCGTTACGATTTTTGTGCGTTTTTGGTCGTAGACTGACTGTAGACCCACCTTGCGGTGGAATGTGCCCCTCGCTTTAGAGATCGTTATGCATGAGTAACATTCTTAATGTACTTACTGTGCCCAATATATGGCCTGTGACGCAGTGGCGGACTTGGTCCGACTCCCGCAGCCACACTAAACCGTCACTGCCAGCCAGCCTGCGAGAGATGACCCGTTCCTAAAAGGCACACTTTTAGTATCACGTACATTATTTTAAATGTTATACCAAATGCACCAGTATCATACTTTGTACTCTTCTAAGCACGTATAGATATTTCTTTCCTCCGTATTGTATAGTAATATACTGATATTTATGGGCATAAACACTGATGCTGGATCTGTATATTATTGAACAAGTTAGACTCAGGGGGCTAACATTTATCATGGCCCAAGGAGGGTTGGAACACATGGCAAAGCTCTACTTGATTTGGTGCGGGGAGGCCCTGAAATCATGTCCATAATGATACTAAACCGTATGGTCAGGTCATATAGGATTACAATGAAAACAAGTAAAATATTGATACTTTTACATTCATCGCCATATGCTTACCTTGAAGCGGTGACCTACTTTAAAGTGTGTGTTGGGGCGTGTTTAGGGTACAGTCAATCCTATAATTGAGCACGCCTATGGGCCAATCAGAATAGAGTATTGGCGATGAATTATGCACGGAGTGAAAGAATGATGGATTATGCATTCCTATATTCAAGAACGACAATTGACAAATGAGACGTTCAATCGATTTGACACCCAGCTGGACCCATGTGCATAGAACAATTCACAGTTACATGGCTGTTAACCGTTCAAGGCAAGTTATTTAAATCAGTTGAGTTGTCCTCAAGTTCACAATAGTCCTAATTTGATTGGGTCCTTATTGATCTTGAGTGTGTAGTAGAAACGCAGTGTGTAATGTGTTATGTAGGATAGATTATATTATGTGTGTTCATCTAAGTGTTCTTATCTGCCTTCTTGAAACTGTTTAGCTTTCTTTGGGATTTACCTTTTAATTTCTTAAACGTTTTGTGATTCACTCCTTTGAGGTTATTTACAGGCCATGTAAATAACCTCATTTCCGTGAACAAGAAGAACTGACAGTCTTCGAACTATTCGAGGCAATAAAACCTACAATAAATCTATTGCTAAGACGAACCCCAGGGGGTTGCTGTCCTCCCTTATATCAAGGGAGTAAGTGAGCGCCTTAAGAGATGCTTCAAGCAGCGCAGCAGATGAACCTCTACCATAAAGAAGGACAACCATTTTTGACAAACCTTAGTCCACCCTGAGTACAAAACAAAACCAGAGGAACAGTTTGAGACAAGAGTGCCAAGTGTGTGGGGATATGTACATTGGTGTAACGGGAAGATTACTAGGAGATAGAGTGCAGTGGAGTGTACGGAGATGAGAAGTCAGTAGAAAAAGAAGAAATCCGCCCTAACTCAACACCAAGAGAAAACAGGACATGTCCCATTCAACCCACCATTAATGAAAAACAATTATATGCTAGAAACAAAATGAAGGGAGAGAAATAGGACAGTCCTAGATGCTATACCATCAGACCATTAGTAAATTCTTACATTGTTTGACAATTTCAACAACTGCTGTTGCCATTTGAATATTAAAAATAGCAACAGCATTTGTCGAAAATGTCAATCAATGTAAGAATGTATTGTCTTGTGATAAGATGAAGTTTGTTTATTCAATACAATTCAATTCTTATAATTATCTTCTATCTTGATAAGACGTTTTAAATGACATCCGTCATATTTCTTCATTAATTATGACGTCACGTGATTGGTATAACGTAATGACGTAACCTCAAGATGGCCTGGATTAGAAGTAACTTTAACATAATCATCGAGCGCGGTCCCCTTGCCTTACATCCATACTGGATGATCTATGTCAAACAAAATGATCTTTGCTAGTCCAACCACTTACCTCATCGTGTGTAGTTCTATTTTCTCTTAAAACAGATGTCTTTTCACTAGCAGACGTAATCCATGAATATCGTGTACACACAATTAAAAACACTGCGGTAAGGGCAGTCAAATACACGGCGTATTTCCTATTCATAAACATTGTTCTCGTGGTACTACTCTTGGCGATAATTTTAATCCGTATGGTGTATAGATCAATTTGATCCGTACCAAAAACTGCTCAAGTCCTTGTCAAGCTAAACCTGAGCATTATGTTGGTTTGCGTGTGGCGGTAGTATGAGATCAATCGTTAGTTTATGGTGGTTAGTGTAGCGGTGCATGCAGAAACGTGTCAATAGCTCATTCAATAGAAACGTGTGCAAGAGTAGCTTTCATGTTTCATGCTTATGAATATCCGGGTCAGTTATAATAGGCACGATTTTGTGTTTAAAAGTATTCAATCTGTTTAGATTTGAGTATGAGACAAACAGAGTTTTCAGTTTAGTTGGTCGTTCTATGACTCTGTGCCTGCTGACTGCATCGACATACAACTGTGACAGTTTGTAGATACACAGCACATAAAGTTTGATTCACAAAAGCTAATGTACGAAAAAGGCCCGTTGAAATTGGTCTACAAAAACATTTTGAAGAATAATTTAAAAGATTCTACTATATTAAGATCTTATGTTCAATAGAAAACTTTATAAATACCAATATAAAATCTTATTGTGTAGCCAGCGATATTGATTATACAAAACCGACTTACGTGTACGTCACTGGCGTTAAACAAAGAGAGGAGAGCAGGAATGTGCATTCGCACTTTCATGACTTTTGACTTCAGGGTCACCTGCCGATACTACATCAGATAAAGAGATAGCTTAACATCCGTTATGAGATAGCAGGCAAAAGGGCAAATAGTGAACGGAATAATGAACTGAATAAGGAGCCAACATTCCACCCAGTTCCTTATTCGAATAATGAACTGTGAACTGTGAACCAGGAGCCAACATTCCACTGCTGTATGTCTGCTGTATTTGAATCCCTAATCTTAGTTGTAATAGAGATAGTTTAACGAGGGTAATGCTCTTTGACTACGGTGGCTCATTTGTCGTGTTTGTGCCATTTCGCCACTGTTCTTTGATGTGCACAGCAAGTCTTGATTGTTGATCAATGTTCGAAGAATGGTCTTGTTTTCTAATTTCAATTTTGTGTGACTTCTGGCATAAAGTTCTAAAAGGCAGAATATGATGTTTACATATAAATTGATTCCTTATATAACAGCAGTTCAGACGTAAGCAGTAATTGTTTCTCCATAGCAGCATTTCTCAACACGGTTAACAGTGTATGTCTTTCGTAAATAAGTAGAAGCATTTGTTAAGAGAGATAAAATTAATGAGTTGAAGTATCTTGATGATCAAAGTTTTCATTTAATAAGTGTAAATAAAGAGTATTATTATTGACCTGACACTAGGCATATGAACAATAGTTTGAATGTATGTGTTGAATTTCTTATTTGTGCCACATGTTTTTCCATATATTCTGGTGTCTACTGTGAAGGAAATAGTATCATATTCTCTGAACGTATACACAATTAATGTAATTGCATATTTTATTATTGAACGTGTAAATTGATAAATTGCAAGATATTCAAGTTTCTCAGTAAATTGTTTTGTGGATTATGTAAATTGAATAAGCTTACACATGCATATGCAAATTCTGATACAGAAGATTTACATATTTGTAAATGGCAAGAAATAGTTTATTGACTTGATAATCTGGTTCCACCTAACTGGCGAATCATACGTGTAGAGCAGCGCACGCACATCCTCTGCGTTTTTAGTGCACACCGAGCACGTGCATCCCATATACAAAAGCACTTTATTCATAGACAAAGACCTGAAAATGATAATTTCAAAACAAACATTATTAATGGTGACATCCGGTATTCAGAAATACGTTTGACAAAAGAAGATTGTGTTTACTAAACATTGTTTATTTTCGTTTTACAAAATTGGATGCACGGGGTCTGTGCGCACACGAGTTCACTGCTCACCTTTCCATGTAATTTGTTGTATGAGATTGTGCATGTACATGTAGGTTTTGGATCACGGTGCGAAATACAAATATTTTTTCTATGACCCTGTCATTTTATCATGTCATTATTTTAGGAAATCAGATAATGTAAAATAAAGAAGTTAACAATAAAAAATTGTTATTATTTGGAATCCTGGTTGGTATTTACATTGAACAATGAAAGCAGCAGTTTCAATGAGTGATGAGAAATGAAGTACCGAAAATGGTGTCCAGATGTTATCTTTGAATATATTAATTGGATTTCTTTCTACATAGTACTATCTATTATTTCTTCATTTGAGTCAAATCAGCAAAATATTAAATCATTTAGTGATGTAGTCTAATAGAAGAATAAGCAATCTTCTTATGAAGCAAGTACTTTTTGCAGTTATTGTATCTAGTTGTGAAATATGACTAAAATCAGTATATTTTACGTGGATGTGAGGTAACCTTGCTTTATTACGCTGAGCCCAATTAAATTTCCGGGCCAATCCGGGGCCTCAGCTACTGCACGCAACGGGAACTTTTTTTTTGTAACATGGCTGGACATTATGATAAGACTTGTCACAAATCTACATCATAAGGTAAACATCAATGTAGAGACCATTTCTGTTATAATTTTGATCATTTGATGTGGTGGTTTTTTAGATTGAATGGTCTACTTCATTTCAAATAGCAAGAAGGCAAAACGTAATGGCAAAAAATAGTTGACCAATTTATCATCGCATAGTAACAAGCGGATCACGTGAGCTGCCATGTGTGATAACAGGTTATGGGAAAAGGCTGTCAGTTTCTCACTTTGGCTATTTCGACGGTTGGTGCTTCTTCAGCGATGAACTTTGATGGTGTGATGTTTCCGGGCGATGTTGGTGTGCAGGACAAAGGCAGTTGAAACGTTCTTTCTGAGCACACAGCTTGGGAAGCCCCATGGTGACGGTGTTGTTGTCCGCGGAGCCCAGCCTACAAGTAAAGCTTAATTTGAAACATGCTGTACAACAAGGTGTATACTCCATTCAGTGTATAATATCACCTGTTGATCTGAACAGGTTCTATTCATGAATAAACATTCGGGAAACATTTTATTTTAAAAAGCATATGTATATATATTATATATATATATATATATATATATATATATATATATATACTATATATATATATATATATAGCATATATATATATATATATATATATATATATAATATATATATATATATATATATATATATATATATATATATATATATACTCTATATATATATATATATATATATATATATATATATATATATATATATATATATATATATATATATATATATATATATATATATATATATATATATATATATATATATATATATATATATATATATATATATATATATATATATATATATATATATATATATATATATATATATATATATATAAGGTTATGGCTTATATATATATATATATATATATATATATACTCTATATATTATTTTATAAGTTTTTGATTCTGAATTCGCAAATTTACTTTTTATTGATTTCTGTGGAGTTTATGTCTCATGTCATAGCTGTGAATGTAATCATCCTACAACACGATCTCCTGTTACTCCAAGTAATTACGAACCTCCGCCTAATACGTTTTCGAAATATTACTCTAAATGCCGTATATGGTCTATAGGGTAGCAGATACCCTTCCCACAAACTGAGCACGAGGCTAAGGGTGGTCGTGGAACAGCTTGCGAACGTTATGTGCAAACTGACTGTACTGTTAAAATTCGTCTCAATGGGGCAATAGAACTACGTTAACAATATCTGCTGATATTACTGTCAGAAAAAATTATACATAAACTAGTGTATTTTAAAAAAACACTTACCTGGTATAAATATAAACCATTATACTCAGTTACTATTGGAAGAGCCTGCAAGTTCGGATATGCACCGATTCCTTGATCGTTCTGCAGGTCATGGACAGAGACGGCTGCCACTTACAACATGAAGTTTACATTTCTTATTTTTGAACCTACATTGATGTGTACGTAAGACTTGAGCTTTAGGGTTTAGAGGTGTCATCTTGACATTCAAATCCAAAATGGCTGCCATTTACGACATAAAGAATTGACTATTTTTAGCCTACATCGATGTGTAATACATGGGCCTTAGGGTTTAGAGGGCTCACTGTTTCCATTTTCAGCATCATTTTAATGATTTGACCTTACCTTGACCTTCAAATCCAAAATGGCTGCCATTGATGCCATGTTTCTTTTAATTAGTATGTGTTTGACAGGATTCTTTCACCAAGACTATAATACATAAGTCAGGTACGTTAGACCATTTGGCATTCAGAGAACAAAAAGCTCTGTCATTCCGACTGGGAATGTTAATGAGCCTGTGTTATATGACTTGACTTTACTAGTCTCAATGGTATGGACTGTGTGTAGGCCTTTTCATCCTTCAAGAGGTAAAAAAAAGATACGTTACTTTGTGACATGCGTGGCTAAGGTATATATTTACATATTCTGACACTGTGGTGCATAGAGGACGATAAGTTTTTTTCCAGTGGTCATTAAGTCCGCTCTTAAAGGCATTTACTGATGGGGCCTTGACACCTGAGTCAGGTAAACTGTTCCAGCTTGAGATGACGGACTGCGAGAAGTTTCCTCTGATGTTAGGTGGAATCCTTGATATCACATCCTTGATATCAATGCACAGTATTCTCAGGTGTGGTTGCCAGACGCAGGGGTCCATATTCAGGATGGGTCTCACCAGACTATTGTACAGCTGGACAAAGGTTTTCTTCGTCAGATTGTCAAAGGACTTACGGATGACTCCAACGCTGCAATCTGCCTTGATGTTGCCTGCGCTGCGTGGTCTTTGAATGCTAGCCTGTTGTCCATCACAATCCAAGATCCTTGTGTGCTTCACTGAGACTTGCAGGTCCTAACGGCCTTCGTCAGTGTTGCTTCTCGTGTACAGCTACAGCTGCGCATCTTTGCAGGTCATTAATGAACAGGACGAACATTATCGGCCCAACAACAGTCCCTTGTAGACACCACTACTCACATACACCTTGTGTGATTGGGTGCTATTGATTACGATGTTCTGTTGTCTGACTGCGCTGAAATTATTCAGCCACTTGAGGACTTTGCCTCTCATGCTGAAAAGGTGTATTTTTGCCAGGAGACGACGGTGTGGGACATAGTCTAATGTCATTTGATTGTCCATGTATACAATATCCACACTGCCGCCATCATCCAGGATACTTGTCTAGTAATCCATGACCTCAGGCCTGGCAAGAACCTATGTTGTTCTTTTCTATTCGAAGTTACTTTGCAGGTGTTTCATCATCTGATCTCACACCAGCTTCTCCATGACTTTACATAGGATGCATGTAAGACTCACTGGCCTATAGTTGCTTGCTGTCATTTTACTGCCCTTCTAAATTTGCATAACCAGTGCTCTATTCCACTCAGCTGGGAGTTTTCCTGTATCAAGGTAAAGCCGGAGCAGGTGGATCAAGGGCTCCTCAAGTTCCTCTGCAGCCTGAGAAAAGACACGTGTTGGCACAGCCCCTGGACCTGATGTCTTTTCAATGTGGAGGCTGTTTAGTTGCTTCTTGACCATTTCAATGGTGATGACCAGATCTGCACGTTCATCTGTGAAGCTATACTCGGTTGGGTGGAGGAGGAGGCCATCATCCTCTCTCGTGAAGGTGCTTTAAAAGAACTGGTTTAGCTCATGGGCCTTTTCAGAAAGTGAAAGTCACACAAGAGCGTTCACCACCTACAGTATCATCCAGTAAATATCATTCTTTGATGGTCTACTACCAAGTATTAGTTTGGATGGAAAGTAACCATGATGATCCTTCCAAATGGGAGTGGGAAAGGAAATGACATTACTGCCCTAAAATGAATGATATAAAGGTTGCACCACAATGTGTAATTAATGTCATAGCGCTCGGAAGTTCTTCAGCGAGATGTTATTTAAATTGGTACTTAACGCGAATGTGGCGATCGCTGGATCATGCTAACCAACACGTTTTCGTCAGACCAGAAAATAGCGTAAGTCTAGTCAGTCGATTCGGAGTTAACATAGAACAATAATCCTTTAGTAGCTGATATGATTTTCATCCGAATGTTTTCATATTAACAGTACACATTCTGAAGACTGTCTCGTTTCTTATTTTCATCATAATGAATAATAAGATATATGGCAACAAGTCCGATTTGGACAAATCGGTAATAGGCAATACATTTGACAGCAAGCGCCGAAGCATTGTGTTAGACATTGGCGATGGATGTGATTAATGGTCAAATTAAACTATTTGTTAAAACAATTACATAGACTTATATATATGAATGGAATCGCATCTACACAGATGATTTCCATCAAAATTATATATTAATACGACAATGTATAAAGAGATATGATCCAATATATCTGTGAGGTGTTTTTACCTGCATTAAGCCTGCTGATATTGTCAGTAGACTTTTTATGATCATGCAAAGATTTCACTGTTTCAACAATTAAATATACTAAATGTGATGGTTTATAGTATATTTTACTATCGAACGAAAGGAAAATATATTATCTGTGATGTATGTAAGTGAGATTGCTGAAGTCTTAAGTTTTATTGAGCTATGTGCGTTCAAAATGTATTGCGCAATTTCTCCCATAAGCATAACATTGAGACAGCTTGTATCATCGCTCACTCCATAATCCAGTTGAGTTTAGTCTAGTTGGTAACGGTAGTTCCTGTTCTCGTAACTTCCATGTCCTATACCCTGCAATTCCACAACACATTGTCATTCAAAGAAATGTAGCTGTCAGTTGTACAATCTGGCATGTACATCAGCATGTGGCTCTTGCCAATTAACAAACTGTCACAACAATGATTTAGAAAATGTAAAGTACGAACCATAGACACTGGAGGTTCTCAAGCATTGGGATCCTAGATTCTTTAGCCACTCAATGTAGGAGGCCTTTGGCTTTCCCCCAGGGAAATCATATGTGAATCTTAGCTGTTATATGTTTATAAATGTACATGTATCTATCCGTATGAATCTGTTGTATGTAACATTGTTTGGTTTAGAATAAATTTTGTTGCTGTAATAATCTATGTGCATAACATTCTCATGAGTAAAGGTATGAAGAAGCTGAGATTCCATTACCATTCAAATTATGTTTACCAGTATATATGTTATCGAATTTCAATGCTAAATAGAATCACCGTGGATATATGAGTTAAGATCAGGTTAAATCAGTAAAATAACACGTTGCAGTTGGAATCCATAGCCCTGAAAAGCTAAAAAATACATGCATTACGCACCAACATTGCTTCGAAAAAAATACGTAAAATGTTCATGATAAAGTAGTAGCAATCTTGGATTTGAAGGTCAAGATAAGATCAAATAATTAAAATGATGCTGAATATGGAATCAGTGACACCTTTAAACCCTAAATCCTAGGTATTGCATATTGATGTAGGTTCAAAAGTAAAATATGTAAACTACACATGGTAAGTGGCAGCCATCATGGATTTGAAGGTCAAGATAAGGTCAAATCATTAAAATAATACTGGAAATGGAATCAGTGGCCCTATTAACCCCACATTCCATGTATTACACCTCAATGTAGCTTAAAAAATAAAAAAACATAATTTTTTACAATGTGCCCGGCGGTCATTTGACAAACGTCTAAAAAACCTATTTCGGATTGGGTGATTTTGGTAAACTTTTTTTTCTGGGATAGAGGGGCATCATATCTATTAAATAAAATCATAAAACAATTTCTTGCAATTCTTCCGACAAAAAAAAAACTTAAAATGACCCTACGATATTTCTAGATGCCATTGCTGGTGATTTTTGTTGTTCAGTGATATAATTTGCATACTTTGGTGATATTCAATTGGGTGGTGAACAAAGCAACTAGGCAAATTTTATTATTTTTTTATTGAACACGGTACTTAACTACATAACAACATATAAACAATAATAAAATCCTTAAAAACGTGAGTACAATTCAACTCTTTATGACTGTACTTTTACGAACATGTTAGCTTAAACTAAAATATCAGTAAAAAAATCATTACACATAAACAATATAACAACATATAATAACATCATTAACAACTAAACAACATATGAACAATAATAAAATCCTTAAAAACGTTATTAGATTTTCAACTTTGTACTTTTCAACTCTCTGCACTACTAAATGCGGTCTTAGAACATATATCCACTGACATTTTTTTCCACTAGGTATAATGTATAAAGATGAGCTACTACTGACTGTAATCGCCGACCGAGATGTTAAGGTAGGTAGAAATATGTATGTAACCTAAAACTTTGCCTTGCTCATGCCTATAGTATTTACATAATGTACAGTATATACAATTTTACAATTTCAAATATTTAATACAAATAAATACCACCAATCATATGGAAAAAGTAAACTACTTGATTGCCTTGAATGAAACTTTTATGACGGTACTTAAACTAAAATATCAGTAAAAAAAATCATTACATATAAACAATATAATAACATATAAAAACAACATAACAAAATATAACCATAATCTCCAACACTAATCACTACTATTACCATCAACCTCCTACTCATCGTCACTGTCCAGAGTTTCCAGCACTGACTTGGAAGCCGAGATCACCTTGCTGGCCAGCTCAGCCTCTTCTCGCTGTTTGTGGAGCTTTGCCTTCAACAGTTTGATCCTGTTCATTGAGCCTGTCTTTGCCTCTTTAGATGTGACTGGCTCCTTGTTAACAACAACGTTTTCCACCATCTTCCTGCTGGATGATGGTGGTGGAGGCGTACTCGGTGTCAACTGGTCATATTCCTCTATGGTACTGAAGTCTTCTTCGGATTCATCTTCAATACTCTCATTCGCCTTTCGCTTCTTTGCCATTGTTGAAGCACAGATTGATACTGATGGCGTCGACATGGATTCACGGTCCATTTTAGGGAAGGGCATAATATTGCTAACTGGGACTATTTGCATTATTTGCATAGGACCTGAGTTACTATTCACCGGTGTCATGGTGCTGGAATTCACTGGAACTAAAAATGTGCCAGCATTGGTTTTTATCATAAGAAATCTCTCCCCGTTTTCCTCTCCCTTTGTTGGCTGTAGAATGGTCTTCTTGCCAGTAGGTCTGACAACAACATTTTGCCCCCTGTTAGTATACACCTGACTGTCCGGAGCTATCACCTTCTTCATGTCTTGTAACGTCGGAGAGTTTACTAGCAGTGCGGGTGGTTTGGATGCTATTGGTCTTACTTCAAGACGTTTATGTTTGGGAGAAACACTTTCTTTTAATTTGGGTGGAGTGCGAACACTTAAATGTCCCGTGCTAAACTGTGGTTCAGATTCGCTAAAGTCTAGCGTTTGATTGGTTGGATCAAGTCTTTTCAGTTGTACATAACAACGTTTCAGTTCAGGCCAGTACAGCTTTAGTGATTCTAATGAGGAAAACGTGTGAAGCCTTTTCTCTTTTCCATTTGATTTTCGTGGGGAAAATAGACTTAGTGATGGAATGAATCTGTCAGGTGATGGTTTTACGTGAGGTTTAGCAGTACTTTTCCTAGCGGTTTGTTTCTTCTTTGGGGCCTTTGATCTTGGGGCAGGTGGTTTCTCTCCTAAAGTTTTGAATACTGGTACATCACTCAGGGAGCCATCTCTACATTGAGGAGGGTTTGGATTAGAAATGGGTGTTTTACCATTATGCAATATTTTTAATGTAGCAGGTTCGTTTTTAGGGTGAGGTAAAATGCTGTGCATTTGAATATTAGCATTTGTATTAAACATATACTTCGTATTAAGAACTGTTGCAGGTGCCACACATACTGGGGCCTCACGTTCTGGTGCATACTTCTCTATTGGATCTGGCAGAGCAATGAACTTCTGACCTAGCTCAGAGTTTAGGTTCATAGCATGTGCTTGATGAGCAAGGCGAAGAAAGGATTCTTCCGGGTCATCGCTTTCATCGGGGGTGATTTCAATTACCATTGGTTGCTCCTGCTTCATGTTTTCTGGTGCCAAACTGATTACCGAATTTATATGAAATGTGGGCTGATTGTCTCCGTCACTTGGCGGCACATTCTCATCCATAGGCTCTGGTTTGGTGGGTTGGGCTATTGCTTGTTTTGACACTGGGTTCTTGCTGGCAGTCACAGTAGTAGCAACACGATTATCTGCTACACTGGCCTGATTTACGTTTTGCAGGTTTAGTATATCACCATTTAACCCCGGTTGGCTGGTTGACACTGGCACCATTTGACCAGAGTTTGAGGACACCACAAAACTGTTCACATCGCATTGAGTGCCCATTTTCGACAGCACGCTGCCTTTGGAGCCCAGTATCACGACTTTAGCCCCGGCCTGCACACCATGCATGACAAACCTGCCATCGGGCAACTGCACAAGTTTGGCCATCTCCCCGGCTCCTGGAGTTTGCACGGGCACCATTTTGGGTCCATTGTGTAGTTTAGCAGATTCATATTTGTTTTCTTTCATGAACTTCTGCATGTTAGGATGTGTGTTTAACATATTGGATAGAATGGGCGTTGTCTTGCTTGCTTTTGCAGCAGATACTGCAGATTCATATTTGTTTTCTTTTGTGAACTTCTGCATGTTAGGATGTGTGTTTAACATATTGGATAGAATGGGCATTGTCTTGCTTGGTTTTACAAAAGAGACGTTTAGAGTGTGTTGCTCTTGAGGAAGCAACGTTCGGCCTGGGCGTATAGCCGTCGGTGCACTGGGTACGATACTTGGGATAGCACCTAATGGGTCTGTGTTTGTAGACAATGTATAAAGAGATGTGTTCGAAGACATTGACGCCTTTGCAGATCCCGTAGCGGGTGCTGATACTGTAGCAGATGCAAGTGCAGAAACTGTGGCGGCTGCAGAAACTGTAGTGGGTGCAGATACAGAAGCAGCTGAAACTACGGAGGCTGCTGAAGAAATTGGAATTTTCTTAACAGCACCTTGTGCTGCAGATGCCAAAACTGGGACCAACAACTGCTTGTTCACCCCATTTATGATCACATTGACTATCTGGTAGAGTGCTTTACTCCTACCAATCTCTTTATTGCTGAAAATAAAGAAGCAGACTCATATTAGTAATTATCATTCAACTTTAATGTGCGACATAAACTTTTGATAAAGTTTAAATTGGATAATGGTAAATTGAATAGTAGTTTTTGGTATTGTACATCACTCTGCTTGAATAATAATCACTGGCAAATCCCGGGAGCTTCCACCACCCCAACATTAACTGCACCTGAATCAGGGAACCTGAATCTGCCGGTGATAATAAAGTACCTGTCAGAGCTAGACATTGCGGTTGTAGAAGTGTTCAAGGGCACTTGTACCACCTGGGGCATCGGTTTCACATGAGCCACGTTCTGTCCACTAAAGTTACTCATGGGACGCAATCCTGAAATATAATAATGATTACATTAAATTGTTACATATTGGTAATTTGGTATTTTCCACATACATATTTTCTTTTGGCCCTAGCTTGTGCACACTTCAGTGTAAACATGCTCCATACCAATGTGCATGGAGTACCTCAAAGGCAGTATCTTGACACGTCAAAGGCTTACTTTGACAGGACAATATCTCATATTGACTTATTAGGAGAGCAGTGGTGATGCATGTATAAATGTATACATGTAAAAATAGAGGTCATCGGCTAGTTAGTTTACAATATAACAACCGCTATCAATAACCATGGTGCATATGAATAACAACTCAGCTAGCCTTCATAACCATCATCGTTAACCATTCTTATATGGTCACGAAAAATGCGCAGAGCATTCTTGTTTTGCGCAGATTACTGAAGTTGATACGTAGCGCCATTAGCTGTCAAAACGCGTTTATGGTGCAAAGGCGCGGCCTAAATGCTTCATGTAATATGCAACCTAATCTAATATATTGCCGAGAAAGGACAAGAATGAGGCTTGTTAATCAAACATTGAATCATTGGTCCATTGTCATTGACAGTGCTAGTTACGTTTGGTTTGCTTAGCTAGATGATCAGAATATAGTCACGTGACTCAGGTGACACTATCAAACTGAGACATTGGTCGTTCACATATATTTCGGTATACAAGAAAAATGGAGTTTACTCATTTCTGAAGCCTACCACAATAAAAATGTATAGTTACCCAGAATCTGTGCTTGTCAACCTATGTATAGGTATGCGACATGAATCTTAGACCATTATGATATTTTGTTATTTCCATGTTTATTTTTACTACGGCAGTTTTCCTTGTAAATAATACTGCAGAAAAACTAAATATCGAATTTATAGCGTGCTGTACGTTATTTAGGTATCTACGTTCGATTTTATGTGTTTGACACACGATTCCAGTGAAGAGCATAAGTTGTTTTGGTCTTGTGACAAGAAACTCATCTTGTGTTAAATCGTATCATTTTGTTCTCACTGCTTATTTAGGATTCAATAAATTACATTTAGTGTTTTATCCTGTTTAAGGCATGGAATAATTGCCTATACTTGCCGGCAATTACATTTAAACTCTGGTTTGAAATGGATGAAAAATGAGTGCTCCCCAGCTAGTCTAAAAAAATGTGTGTTCCCTCGAATGTAAACAAAACGTGCCATTTTGATTTTCAAGAAAGTAGTGCATTCAAATATATTTATAGCTTGCATTTAATTGCGAGCAAACCTTTTGTAGGCACATATTAGGTTGTTTGATATAGTTTAAGGAGGATTATCTTTGGATACTGAATGTTGGATATGTAATGCAAAAACGCAATATTTCTTGTATACCGAAATATATGTGAACGGCCAGTAGATCTACTTACATCTGCCCACAAATAACAAACAAATAATAGCACTGAACGGAACTTTTCCATGACACTTATTCTGTCAAACGGTCTATTGTCCATTTAAGAATAATCTGGCTACTTACAATAAGAATCATCTCTCCGGTGTAGAGTATAAACAATGAAATTAACTCGAAAATGTTGTCTTGCTAGTGCTACCATAACAATCGCCATAACAGGTCACTGCGCATGTCTAGAAATGACGCATTTCCGGGCGCATTTCCGTGAACAACGAGGTCACCGGGAGGTCACCACATGTTAGTTCATTTACAAAGCCGCCACAAGGCGTCTCGACGCGATTTTTGCTGCTGCGAGGTTCATTTTTCGTCTGTTTTTCTCTATCATTGAGCCTACTACTGTTAAATACCAAAGAGTGTTAATTACCAAGACATCGAACATTCAAGAACAAAAGTACCATGAACAGGTGCGAGCAAGTGCAGCGACCAAGTGCGACCTCGGGGTCACAAATTCAAGAACCAGCGTCATAGCAGGTGCCGCAGGTGCACGTGTGAACATTTATTTCCTTATGGTTTATGTACGATAGTGACTATAGTGAAAGAAATGAAGATGACCATAAAAACTTATTACAGGACTTTATATATTACATTAATTTATAAAATAATACAAATATGCATAAACATCAATGAGTAGTGTCTTGTTTTCATGAAATGAATAATATTGTCTTGATAGAAACTCAGCAAGATAACATTTATCGTAGGCCTAGACTAAGCCATCTTGTTACAAGTACAACTGTCAAATCCACTTCGATATAATGCACATGTTTTAACTTTAAAGTTTAGTAATAAGATATGCTACTAAGTTTCTATACTTGATATGGTTGGAAACGCATATTTCTGTAGATTACATATATATTAATTCTAGCCGTGGAATGGACTGAAATACTAAGCAAAATGTTCGGACAGTTTTACTTCCTGACGCCTGTTTTTTCACAGTATGGCTGTCATATGTCAAACGCGGGTTTGGTAATAAATATAAGCCAGTCTCTCATTTCATACCTCTCCCAAAATATTTTTTTATTATTACAAATGTAATCTACAGAAGTATGGATTTCTAACCCTACCAGTTAATATATTCAGATAAAGTAAAAGGCACTGCCTTATAGATCGCCAACCCTTAGATTTTGACCTAGTCTACTGCTATTTTTTCAGTACAGATTGTTAACAATCGACATATTTAAATATAAAACATTCCAAACCCTTAATATAATTATTGCTTCAAAAATTACTTACATGCAGTCGATCTGTTATTCTTTTGTTTCAAGAATATAGTAATTGTATAAAAACTACTTCGTGATGTACACCGTTTGATGTGGGTAAGTCAAATCATTCAAAAGTAAACAACTCTGTTGCTATGACACCGTACATCTGACGTGCGACACGACTACGTGTAAAGCGAACAATTTACACGCACAATTAATCAAAATTAACCAGAATGAATTTTCACCCACGCCACGCGTATGCTGGAGCAGTACTGTTTTGTTTACGAATGGTGTCCTTTTTTATTATTTAATGAGAAACCGACAAGTCGTTTATATTCCAACCAGCAAGCAATATCGGCATCGATTTAGTCTGATTTTTTCACTTCAAGCACGGAGGTTTTTACGCCGTACGTGCAATGAGCTCAACCTCAAAGGGGGAATCATAACGTCCTCTTTCAGCGGGACGGACGAATGCTTCCCGGAGCTACTTTCCAGTAGCCTCGGTGGAGGTTGCGATGAGCTATCACATCCAACGAGGTTGGCCTTATTAAAAAAATGGTAGGGCATTTCATTATAAAACTTTGGTAGATCTAGTCAAAATGGTCAACACAATCGTAGTGGATTTGACAGCACACAATTAAGCACACCATTTGAACATTACGACGAGTGAAACAAATGTGATGGGGTCAATGGACATTGCTTTCCAAGTGTAAAATATGAGCTGAATGTGCTTTAATCGGGACAGTATAATCAGTTGTGTATAGACCTATGTGTGTTCATGATGTAAACAACCTGTGTTTAAGCCATTGGAATAAACATTACAGTATTTTAATCATGATTTTATGTGCACAAACATGTTATTTTTTGTGTGTGTTTTTTTTTTTTTAGTTTTGGTAATGTTAATCACAAATGCAATACACTGTATGCAAAATTTTCAACCTGCAATTTAAAACATTATAATTTGGCAATGTGTTTGGTAACTGTACCATTCCAAATTGAAATGCATCTTTCGAAAGCATACAGCATTCTTAGCTAGGCACCTAGTTCTTACGCTACCAACTAATAACTTCCACACAGTTCTAACAATATATTACTCTATAAATCTCCTAAATTTGGTCTACAAAATAAGCACCATTCAATGAACTATTGCAGCAAGCAAATATTTTTCTACTTTCGGGGTCTTTTAAATCCAGTGGATATAAAAAATGTGTCAAAATATACAAAATTAATTAGACATTATGATACTCTATCTGTGACACGTGACTCTATCCTGCATTCTGATTGGCTTAGAGCCAAATCAACCAGTCACATATTTCTCCATAGAGACCGGGCAATAGTGCCCTCTAAACATGGGTCACACTTTTGGCATTTATTCAAATAAGTAAATCAATATATAATCATATTGGCCATTTGTACACTCATTAAATGTATGCCAATGCTAAAGAATTGTGTGTACATTAGATTTTCTGCAAAATTTACTTGCAAATACAGCATAGATGATTGAGACAAGAAAAGAAATTGCTTACTGTTTACAACATAAAATAACAGAATGTTTTCAAAATTTTCTCAAATTACCTAAAATCCAATATGGCCGCCATTTTTGCTATACTATATTCATAAAAGTGGCATATCTCCTTTAATAATCAACATATAAACCTGATTTTGGTGTCAAATAATATGTAACTGTCATCAAAGCAATCCATTTGCAGCACCTAAGAAAAGGTAACTACTCAGTAAATTACCTAAAATCCAATATGGCCGCCATTTTGCTATACTATATTCATAAAAGTGGCATATCTCCTTTAACATTCAACATAGAAACCTGATTTTGGTGTGTCAAATAATGTAACTCCTACTAGATAATACACTCCTCTAATCGAAAATGACTCCTCAGATCCTGATACCATTATGACAGCTTTAGTCCAAGCCTAGGTATTAACAGAGAACACTGGTCAGGAGTTTGTTGTCTTTACGTGTCATCTTCAACTCTATAAAGTTGCACAGCAAATCATTTGGGTGAATCTAAAAGGTTCAAGAATGTCATCTTACGTTTGGGCGGCATGCATCTTTTGGATGAGTTTCATATCTGTTGGTACAATTGATGGCTGAGAGTGGCTTGTCGGAACGGATGGAATACCCATTTGATGGAGTGCAGATGTTAACAGGGAAAAAAATTCCCCTCAAAATATGAGAGCTATATGAGGTTGATCATGGAAGAAATATTGCGAGAGAAAATAGTCGAATACAATGTAAACTCAATTATTTATTGCTTGAAAGATTAGACTTTATAGGCAAGCAAAAGTAAAACTTCACAAATGTGGATTGATTGTTTTTATCAAGGCTGTATTCCTTATGATGAGATATGTTAGGGCTGAACAGAGAGGGTGATTGGCCTTTTCATTTTAAATGAAAAAAAAGATTCCATATTTTTGCGCATAAGTCTCCAATC